>JAYEVH010000386.1:0-382353 GCA_036346255.1 Ampelocalamus luodianensis
TTCCAAACCTTGATCCGCTATGGTCGCTGGAGGAGGTGGTGGTGGCGGGGTATTGAGATCCACTGTGGTCAACTTGGCTTGCCGAGTCATGGTCCAAACCATCTCGCACAAATCTTTCCGCAGTTTAATAGACGAGAGAGAGAAAGCACGATAGATAAGAGGAAAAGCACAAAAGACGAGGGGAACAAGGGGAAAGATAGAGCAACCTAATTGGGGATGTTCTTAGTTAAACCCAAGGACAGATAGCCTGAAAGTCATCAAAAGCAACAAAACTCAAGCCTTAAGGCCGAACTAAACGATACTACAACTAGGAGGGTAATCCTATTAAAACACTTCTAATCTATCTTATTTAGGATGGTCGAACCAAAACAAGGCTCGATCTACAGAAATTTCTAAGGTAAGGAGATCAAGTTAAATTGGTAAACAATGTTTTAATAGACAAGATGTAAGAAGCTAAGAAGGAGATGAGAAAAGACTTAGGTAGGCGAGAAAAGAATAGAATAAGGTAAGGGAAGAATAACTATTCTGTATTAATTGGTTGGTTTGATTTAGAAAATAAAATTTGAAGTTTTGACTAAACGACCATGCTAACAATGGTTACGCGCTCAGAAGATATGGCTCGAGCACTATCTCTTGTCGGGACCCTGTATGCAACCCGTGACCCTCGGCATTCCTAACTAGTCCCATGATCGTAGCTAGCTCGCACAGCTACAACAAAGATGTAATCATAACCATACAACAAAGTAACGATGAAGGCATAAATTAATATTAATAGCGAAGCAAAAGACCTTATGGTCAAGTCTTACAGAGTTACAGGCAGTGGCTCAACACCAAAAGGTAACTTGCATCGAAACAAAATATCTCGTGGTGGCTACACGACATGCCCACAGCAATCGAGTGGAGGACACAACCTAGTTCGCAAAGTCTTCAGATACTACCTTCGTAATATTCCAATTCCCCGGTTCTTCTCTGTGGGGATTTAACACACAGCATGGCCGTGAGTACTTTGAATGTACTCAAGAAGTCATAGGAAATGTATGCAATTATTATTCATGCGAGGCTAGACAAGGATGGTTTTATGTTTTTTTTGCAGAAAGCAACATTTAATAATAAATACAAGAAGTAGATTAAAAGTACAATTTAAAAGATTAGTACATAAGTAATTCAATCCTTTGAAACAACTAGAGATCAACCAAACCTTTACATTCAAACTATCAATCCCACCATTTTCGTAAAACATCTACCCTTACGTGAAATCACCGGGCATGTTCATAACGGGACACGGCTATTCGAATAGTTTTTATACACTGCAGAGGTTGTACACTTTTCCCACATGACACGAATTCTCTAGTTTATTTGGCACCCGATGCCATCGCCACTACCTTGGGTAAGCGGTCTAGAACACGTGACAAGGCCTTTACAAAGTTCCGCTTTGACTCGCTTGCGCGTCGCTAAGGTTTCACTTAACCGGGTAGTCTCGCCGATTCGTGCCTCTTGCGCCGTGCTCATCCAAAATGTAATCGATCCAAGACATTGCTAATTAGTTGGTCGTCTATCCAGCTTAGACATATGGTTGCACGATATGACCCGCATCAATGGTTCAAGGTTAGTCCTTAGTTGGTCGCCAAAGCGAGATTAATCCACGCCCCAATGTGCGTTATAACACCCACACTTACCACCGCCACTCGCCCGAGCATAAAACATTTTGGCTCAACTCGCCAAAGACCACCCTAGCCTTGGCACCACATCTTTTAGCAAAGTGGCCACGCCACGATTCCATAATTCATTTAGTCATGTTTATTCATACGAACATGTGATCATGAGTCCCGACGTACAACTATAGCATGGCTAAGCATAATACGATACCCGTGTTGGTAATTTTATCAATGTCCAACTACCGTAAACCATCCTATGGTGTCCAAGGGTTTATGTCATTCAAGGGTACATGTCATTTGCAATTCATCAAGGAAGCATACATCAATTAGGCAATTATCTACTTCCGAAACAATTTAATATAAAACTAGCAATGCATGTTTATATAAAACAATATAGTTTTATAAAGATGAGTTCAACATGATCAAAGGCCTATGACTTGCCTTCGTTGAAGAGTAGAGGTGCTTCGGTCGTCGAGTCCGAGAGATCTTCCGAAACGTCGGTTTCTACACGTGCGAAAAGTGCAAAATAAATAAAATAACTCCAAATAAATTTCAAATAAATTCCAAACTAGCACTAATTGCAAGAGGAGGATTTTAGATGAATTTAGAAATTTGAATCACTCGAATCGGAGTTCGAACGAAGAAGTTATGGTCTTCCGAAGTTGGAAAACACATGAAATGAAGGATTTGTGGATTTTCTGATTTTCTGGAATTGTTTTTGTAAAGGAAAAGACAATTATGACGTCAGCTGATGTCAGCAGAGGGAATTTCAGCCGAAAGAAAATAAAAGAAAAGAATCTGACATGTGGGGCCCACTGTCAGCGAGAGGGTGCACGTGGACTAGGTCCACCGGGCTTTGGAAAAGAGGGGTGGAGGTCGAGTACCACGCTGGTCGCCACACGCCGCCACGCCTGGCCAATGGCGGACGGACGTGGCGCCGAGGTGGAGACGAGGTGGCGGCCACGCCTGGCGAAGTTACACGACGCGCACGGCCCAAAGGTTGCCGGTGTTTGGTGGCGGTGGTCGCCGGCGGGCACCAAATAAGAAGAGGGCGACACGGTGAGCTCTGCTCACCTTGCCGACAGGCGAGTGCTTGCACGCCGCGGCAACGGAGAAGAAAGCGACAGCGGGGAGAGGGCTACGGCGGTGACGGTGCTCCAGGGGCGGTCCAGGGACGGGGAGGCGCGCACAAGGTGGTCCTCGGTGGGCGATGACGCCACTGGGTCGGCGAGGAAGCTCGAGGCGGGAGGCGAGCTCTCCACGGCGAGATTTCGCAAAAAGGCGAGAGAGGCGAGGAGGTGGAGGAGAAGGGGAACCGAGAGGAAGGAGGCGCTCACTGCAGCTCCCTTTAAAGGCCTTGGGAGGCCCGGAGGAGGAGCGAGGGCGTGGGGCGGCAATGGCGGCGCGCGGCTCGCCCACGCGAGAGGGGGAAAAGGGAGAAAAGGCGGGCACACAGCGCGCAGCGAGGCGGGACGACGCAGCGCGGCAGCGCCTAGTGCCAAGCGAGGAGAGGCGACGAGGAGGCGCGACATCGTGGGCGCAGCGCCGCGCACCGGACGGCTGGAGGTGGAGGAAGGCGTGGTGGAGGTTGAGCCGTCCGATTTCGACGGACGGTTCACAAGCGAACGGGGCGCTCGCCTCCGGAAGAGTCAAGAGATCGGACCCGGCGATTTTGATCGGACGCCGGGGCGTGGGAGCACGCGAGGTTTGGGGGCCTTCGATCTTGATCGGACGGCGTTCGAGGGAGCGCGCAGCGGACATGGAGGCCGGGAAGGGCCGAGAGAGGGAATTAGGCCCAAATGCTTGAGGGATTTTAAATGGATTTAATAAAGAAATCCCAAAAAGCAAAAGACTTTTAGAAAATAGTTAATGGAGTCTAAAATTCTATAGAAAATTCACGAAGTCTCTTGAATTATTTAGAACTTAATAAAAATACTTTTAGCTATACTTTAGTTTTTAATTTTGCAAACAAAATAGGTTTTTGCTTCAAACAAAAGGAAAACCAAATTAAAATCCAAAATGCAATAAAAGACTTAAAATCCAAATAAAATCCAGAAGCTCAAATAAACTAACTTTTATTTTAATTGAAGTTGGATTAACTCAATTTAAATGGTTTTGATTTATGAAATTTCGTTTAAGCTTTAACAAAAGCAGAAAGCAATGGGTTATTTTTATTTTAAAATTTTTCAAAAACTCAGAAATTTGGGATGTTACTGGGGTTGTGTTAGAGATATATGTATTATGTGTTATTCCTCATTGTTATGAGGAGTTATTTGCATATTCACCATCTGTACTTTATGTATATATACTGATCTTTTAGCCCTGGTAATACAAGTTGCTATTCCTAACCATGACAACGATTTTTAGTTCATATCGAACCTGCTCTTTCTGGTCTCAGGCTCCTCCAGCATTAAAATCAAGGATGACAAGACTGGATCAATATACACTGTTGACGCACAAAATATCTCCTCCGGATGGAGATTTCAGTGGCACAAGTCCTTGATTTCTTTGCTAGTAACAACAGTGTGCAGCTATCTAATGTTCTAACATGGCTTCGGAATCTCGGATGTACAACATGGAACTCTATATCCTGTAATGAAAAGCTGTTTGATTTTCTTCTTACCAGGATAGAAAGTATAGGGAATTAGATTGTGAACACTTGTAGTCTCATTGGAAAACAAAGGGAAAGAATACACACCTACTTCCTTGTAGGATTGGCATAGTCCTTGCCGCGAGAAGCATGCATTTAGAGTGTACTGTACTAGTCGAGTGTCCGTATGTTGTAATGATTTTCAAATAAATATAATATAAGTTTTAACTTAGAAAACCAATATATATTCATAAGGTAATTATCCTACAAATAAAAGTTTCATACATAATTTGCATCTAATAAACATGCCACATATAATCTTGTCACAGAAGATTTTTAAGTATTCATAGAAGATTTTTCAAGTAACTTATGTATATATACATATCTATTAAAAAAAATCCTATCAACTCGAAAGGTGGGAGAGGAGATGGTAGATGAGAGACTCATCATTACCACAAATTCTTTTTTTTTTTAATAATAGTAAAGGTATGACATTTTTGGAGAATAATCGTATTTACACCAAGAATTTCCATCGCTACTTGATTTCCACATGTATCAGAGTAATGCAGGTTTCACTTAGCAGTCCACATCATCTTGCAAAGTCCAAACAATGAGCGTTTCTTGAAGGTTTAAAGTCAATATACCGCTACTGCAGTACTGCCGGCCTTCTTTCAATTAATCTTTCTTGCTTGACTCCGACAACCCTGGCCGCTATGAGCTGCTGGCCTTGCTTGTTCGTGCATGCGGTTGATGTCATTGTTGATTGAAATTGCTAGGATGGCGACATTGAGTCTGTACATGTTCTTGCATCATGAGCTTTAACCTTGTAAATTAGTTGTCTACTCAACAACAACAAAACCGTTGGTCCTAAACAAGTTCGGTAGGCTAGGAATGAACTCGTCTATGTAGTTTTACGTAGCCTGCTTCAAACCAGGAAGAAGCAGGAGAGTTGTGTTAGGCCCGCAAGCCAACGAAAATTAAGCCATCTTTTCCTGGAATGAAACCCAAAATTGAAATTAGTTGTCTACTCATTTTTCTTTAATTAAAATATCGGGTATTCTGGCTTGTAGCTAGGCATCGCCAAACGGTCCTCAACTCGCGGCGTCAGAGAAGTCATTGCGGGCTGTATGCACGTTATAGTATCTGGAGATGGAAGTCGCAGCAATTTCCGGTGGCACAACTGCTATATTTGGAGGAAGGCAAACAAGAACTAATGCGCATACGTGCTGGAAAACACATAGAATTAACAGTGTATATTCCACTTGCTCTGTCCCGCAATATAAATTCAAACTATCAGATGCACACATAATAAAGATTTAAGGAAAACTTAATATGATTGGATCATACCTACTCTATTAAAGGACATTCTATAAGCATTTACAATGATTTGTTTCTTAGCTTATTACTAAAAAGAGAGAAAGTACTCAATCTAATGAAAACAAACAAGCCGCAGCAGTTTCAGGTGGCACAACTGCTATATTTGGAGGAAGGCAAACAAGAACTCCTGCGCATACGTGCGGGAAAACACATAGAATTAACAGTGTATATTCCACTTGCTCTGTCCCGCAATATAAATTCAAACTATCAGATGCACACATAATAAAGATTTAAGGAAAACTTAATATGATTGGATCATGCCTACTCTATTAAAGGACATACTAAAACATCTACAATGATTTGTTTCTTAGCTTATTACTAAGAAGAGAGAAAGTACTCAATCTAATGAAAACAAACAAGCCGCAGCAATTTCAGGTGGCACAACTGCTATATTTGGAGGAAGGCAAACAAGAACTCCTATAAGATACGCAAGGGAAAACACATAGAATTAACGGTGTATATTCCACTTGTTCTGTCCCGCAATATAAGTCTAAACTCATCGTATGCACACATAATAAAGATTTAAGGAAAACTTAATATGATTGGATCATACCTACTCTATTAAAGGATATACTATAAGCATTTATAATGGTTTGTTTCTTAGCTTGTTACTAAGAGAGAGAGAGTACTCAATCTAATAAAAGAAATAAACCTTTTAATGGATTATTTTTGAGCTTGTATCTAAGACATTAATTACTATAAGTACTTGGAGACAGTGAGAACCCACAAGACGAGTTTTTAGGTAACAAACAAGTTCTCTAACAGAGTATTTTATTGTTTCTTATGTCTTGTATCAATAACTTGCTTGTTTCTTTGTATAGTAATAAACTCACCTTCTCTCCTCACTATCTCTTCACTTCAACACATCATCTAAATACTGATGTATTCATTCCTTAGTAACAAATGATATGGACTATTGTAAATGCTATAACTATCAAACCATTTTTTCTGCATTAAAGAGGGTATAGAATAAAAAATTGTAATAATTATACATTGATTCTTTCAATAGACTTATATTGTGAGAGATCGTTTCAGGGGCAGGTACTTGTGTTGCCGGAACAAGGGATTTAGTTAATTATGAGGCACGCACGCGCCTTCGTTCCAGAATTTCTCCCTATAGATCCGGCGATAGCCAGCCGCCGCCCTCAACCATACGGCAAACTCCGACCCTTGAATCGGATTATCGGAGTACGACTACGTACCTATCTGCGTGCGCGTGCATACGTGACAAGGCGGACGGAGAAAGACGAAGCCCGACAACGCAAGTTGGTGGAGGAGTTTGGGGAGGCGGATCTGGAGCTACCGAAGGTGATGAACCGGCGGCATGAGCTCGCGAGGTGGCTCGGCCACCCTTCATCCTTGACAAGGGCGAGCTCGTCCCGGACCCCGACCACAACCCGCGCCTGCGGAGCAGGCACCTCGTCGTCGACCGGACAACTGCCACGACGTCGACATCGATGGTGGTTCCTGGGCATCAGCGACGGGTTCTTTGCTGTCGGCTAACAGGTAGTACACAGCATATATGCCACGTATAACGGCCAGTACTTCGTACCGGGAATTACGTGCCCCTACACGCACATCGACCATTACCACCGCCAAGTCCGTAAGTACCCAGAGTGCATACCCAATTTTTCATAGGTTTGCTAAAACTCAGTGAATTATTCAACCAGGTGATACCTACATAAATTTATAGTAAACGATCACATGATCCTTTTTTTACTATCCACCCAAGTCTAAAACAATTTTTGGGTTTTGTTTTGAAAATATTTTTTAAGTTCAATATATCAGCTATTTCCATCCAATGACGGCCTGAATCAAGTTTTTGTGATTAAACAATGTCGGGGTAAATTAATACCTACATGTTAATGTATCTAAGGAAGCCTAAGGATGATACTTAGATACGGATTTAATGACTAATTAAGTTACCATTAGTCCTATGGCTTCAAGGTATGGTGTTCAATATCAAGGAATAGCTCAATTAACAACAAGGCATCATTAACTATGAGCTAGTGACAATATAATTGTAATTAAAGTAAGGAAAAAGTCTATCCGCGATCCCTCAACTCTTTTTGTGTTTTAGTTTTCGTCCTTGATGTGCAATACTGTTCAAAACATGCCCTCTAACAGGCAAAACCAGAGAAAAGCACATCCTAAGGCCAGTTTTGTGGGTGATTTTGACTGACGTGGCTGCAACACACCAGTTTTGCTATGTAATCTACCATATCATCAACTTGACCTCACATGTCAGCCCGTCTCTTCCTTACCTACCATCTTTGACATGTGGGGTGAAGTTGATGATGCGGTAAATGACATAGCAAAATTGATAATGTGGTAGCCACGTCACTCAAAACCACTGACCTTAGGACGTGATTTGCTCTCACTTTGCCAGTTGAGGGACGACTTCTAAATGGTATTGGAAATCAAGGACGAAAATCAAAGACGTCTTGGTCCCACATGTCGGACTAGTAATTAAGTTGCAATTAAAAACATGAGTCAATTACATGTAGGCCCTATTGTTAAGTCCAAGCCTTCACGAACCTAGTTTATGGTAGACCCGACTCCACCTGTCAGCCAAATAGCACAATAAAATTAGGAGTTATTTTTGAAAGAAAACAGAAATGAAAATGAAAATTTGAAACCCCAGTGCACAGTGTCCTCTTCTTTTCTAGGACTTTCTCTCCTAACAAACTTCCGATGGCCCCTTCTCCCTCATACAAACTTCGATTAACCTCGGTTTTGTCACTATTTTTTTTAATAAAATTATTATCTTTCTTCCCGTACCAGTTTTGTGATTTTTTTACTCTGTTTAAATTTATTTGGTATTTATGTGTACGGTCATGCTTTCTCTCATTAGATACGATGTGCCGGAGGCAAGTGAAGTTGGTCCAGAGGAAGAGCATGTGTTTGCTGAGCGAGACAAGCAAACCCCCTTGACCACATTGATCCCAGTTGTCAAGTCCTATATTGTTTTCATTAAGATTAATTTTGCATGCTTATTTCAATACAAATGTTATATTCTTGCCTAGGAAATTAGATATGTCTCTGCATTGCGATGAATATTCCTTGAACTTGAATAACCCTGCCATTTCCACCATAGGAATATTTATCACTGTTCTAGAATAATTTAGTGGTATTTAGTTGAATTAGATAGCAAATGCTTGGCTAAGCTTACTAGAGCAATTATTAAAAATGTTGGAAAATGCTCAAAAATTATAAAAATACTAAACATTTTTGGGAGACAGTTTGAACAGAAATATAGTTTTAGAATATTTATGTTGTGAAAATAAAGATAAAACGATTTAGATTTGGGAGAGCGGCATGCTGGTATGGTTTGGGTTTGTGTTAGTCTCACTCTGGCCAGTTATAAGGACAAACCTTAGTGCCACAATCCAAGCGCATCTCGTGCAAACACATGTCCCCATAGAGGATCTGGCTAAGTAATTTGCTAATATGTAACATCCCAATTTTATGCGTTCTTTTGGAATTTTCAAAATAAAAGAACCATTGAATTTTATGAGTTAATTAAAGGTTAACTATAATTTTCAAAAATTAAAACAATTTAATGTGATTAAACCAAACTTCAATTAAATTCAAAATTTGCTTTATTTGAGTTCCTCTAGTTCCAAAGTTCTTTTTGGGATTTTTCTTGGATTTTTCTAAGATCTTTTGCTATATCTTTGAGATTTATTTTATTTATTTATTTTTTTCTAAATTTTCAAAATTTCAAATCTATCTTGTAAAAATTTATTTGAAAGTTTGGCCTTTATTTGGACTTCTTTCTTATATCAATACCAATCAAATCAAATATCTCTAAATTGAAATTCTAAGATCCAAATCCAAAGTTCAAATCTCTCTCTCAACTCAATTCAAACTCAAATCTAAATTTCCCATCACAAAATTTCAAGTTCAAAAGTTAAATTACTGCTCTCTTCAAATCAAACTTCACCAAAAATGTGAATTCAATCTTGATTTGAATTTCTCTCTCTTTCGAATCTCAATTCAAACCTTAGTAAAAAAATTTAAATTCACATTTCTAATTTGAATTAATTTTTGTTGGGTCAAGCCCAACTTTCCTCTCTTTCTTCCCTAGGCCAAGCCCATTATCCTAGCCCACCCGCCCATCGCCCTCTCCCTTGCCCCGCGCTTGCTAGAGCTAGTGCCCTGCTGCCGCATCCGCACCGCACTGTCGCGCCTGCCGCGCTCGTGTCGCAGCCGTGCCGCACCTGCGGTGTGCCCGCTGCACCTGCGCATCCCGCCCACATCACTCGTGCCTTGCTCATCCGCCCATGTCGCCCGTGCCTTGCACATCTCCGCCCATGTCGCCTGTGTGCCGGTGGTGCGCCACCCGCTGTGTCTTCACGCCGCCATCTCTCGAGCACATCAATGCCCCATCATCACTATGCCATCACACGTTGCCATTTCTCCGCTTGATTCGCATCCATCACCATCAATGCCAAGACGCCGCGTGATTTTCGCCGTGGCCGCGCCTCTCCCCTACCTCCCATGCCTCGTAAATGTGAGCACCAAGACCCTTGCCCCTCGCTTTTCCTCAAACCCTCCATTCGACCGAGCTGCAATACCACCACCATCTTCCCAAGTCCGATCATCGCCCACCGCCCGATCTCCTTCCGAGTCCAACATTGCCGGCCGCTTGGACCAATGTCAGGAGTGACTCTAACCTTCGACGAAGGCAAGTCGTAGTCCTTTGATCATGTTGTACCCATATTTGCAAAAGTATATTATTTTACATCAACATACATGCTACTTTTATATCAACTATTTCTGGGAGTAGCTAAATACATAATTGACATTATGCCACCTTGATTGTTGTAAATGCCATGTATCCATTGTCACCATAAATTGGGTTGTTATTAGTTGGACATAGTTGTAATACCAACATGGGTCGATGTAGATATGCTTAGCCATGTTAGGTTGTGCGATGGACCCATATTCACCGATCAACTATGATAATTTGACTTAATAAGATATGGAATTATGGTGCGATGCCATCGTTGTAAAATTTCTTATGCCATGGCTAGGGATGCCATTGGTCTTGGTTGAACAAAATGGTTTCATGCTCGACGAATGATTGTGCAATAAAGGGGGTTCAAGTAGCACATATGGAATGATGTTGTTTCGCTTAGGTGATCTCTAAGGACGTAATCTTGTGTACCATTGAATTGTGCCATATTGTATAACCACATGTCCAAGATGAGATGGACTCGCTAATTAATTAGCAATTTCTTGACTTTGGTTCCGCCATGTGTGTGGGTTCCACATAGATGGGTAGATTCATATGGCGCAAGAGGGGCCCTGCACTGTGGTGAAACCTTTGTAACATCCCAAAAACCTCATTTTGGGAGACATAATGAAAATAAATGAGAGTAATTTTTGGGTAATATTCCATAAGGAAAATCATTTATGCATGCTTGTTGAGATCTTGGCATAAAATAAATAATAAAATTTCATACAAACATGAACTTGTAAGAATTTTAGGGAAAACAGAATGAAAATAAGTGGGATAATGATTTTAGGCATATTTGCATATGGGAAAAAAAATTATTGAGCATCTTTTGAGAAAATTCCATCTAAACCAACAATGCATTTCATGAAAACAGTAGATTGTGAGAATTTTTGAGAAAATCACAGAACATATTAAATCCTAAGAAATTTACATGAGAAACTATAGGAGTCAAGTCCTCACAAAATTTTTCATAAATTTCTGAGCTATATTTCTATGTTAACAAATTCCTCAAGCTCTCAATCACTTAATCCCAAAATCCGAATACATCTCTCCTCTACTCACGACATGCGGACCCACCGCCAGCTTCTTCTTCCACCCCGCCACTCGCCTCACTCAGCGAGTGCTTCGCCGCCACCCATGGTTTCCACCTGTCGCTCATAGTTTTCGACTCCACCTACCGCCATCACTCCGCCGGCCGCCTATCCTATCTACCACCTTAACACCGCACCAACCTCGCTCAAGCGAGATGCCAAGAGGTAGAGATACTTGCACAACCACCATCTTCTCACCGCTTTCTCATGAGCTTCTCGACCTTACATAAGCCTCCTCGACTCATCATAGTGCTTCTAGCTCGCCACTTTCGCCCCCCGCATATAATCGAGCTTCTAGTGCTTTGGTTTGCCGAGAACGAGTGCGCCATTCTCGATGACGGTGAGCGGCTCCGCATTCCATCTTCTCTCGTGATCTCTTTGCTCGCCACCGCGCTACTATGCGCTCTTATCTCATCGATTCTTTTACGTGCTTGATGTTGCTCTCGAACCCCGTAGTCCGGCAAGCCATCATCTTCTTCACCTTCGGCTCACACCCGCTCGAACATCTCCGCTCCGGCAATCGTGAGCTTGAACCTCCCTTTTCCTTGTCATATCATGTCCGACACCTCACTAATGCTTTTCCTCTATTAATGAAGCTTCAACCGTGGAGAATCCTCCGATCGAGCATCTTCCTCATTTCCGCCGCAACAATTTTTAGTTAGCCGACTCGATGAGTCCCCATCGATTCCTTCTATCCCTACCATCCTTAGTGTGCATGCAAGCTAATGCGCACCTCCTTGTAGCACCTCCATCCCTACAACGTGATGTCACCGAGCTTCCTTTCGCCACCGCCGCCAACGCCGCCAAGCCCTCCGGCCATTCCTCGACACCTTCAAGGCCTCGTGGGCTTCTAGTAGTTCCTCAAGTTTAGCGCGTGTTAGATCAAAGAATTAGATACGAGCGAGGATTCATCATAGCCGATCATGGTGCCGCCACCGTGACCATTGGTCCTCGAGCCGCCAACAAAGATTGCAATAACCTCTCGGCCATTGCACACACTCATTTGTCGCCGATTAGCTTCAATCGCGAAAATGACTTTGATTCGAGGAGCTCCGCCGCTTTCTCCGCCGAGCATCACATCTCGTCATCTCTCCGCCTCCACCACCACCCGTGGCATCGCTGAGAGAGGATTCCATTTTTGGCCTTCCCGAGCCTCGCGCCGCCATGGCGCTCGGCCATGTGCAGAGCTCACCGCTCTTAGCCTCTCTCTACCAATGGGACCCATGGGATTTAAACTCTCATTAGCGCTAAATGACAATGTTTAAGTGTAATTAGACTACGACATGTGGGACCAGCAAAAGATTAAAGGAAATCTAATTTAAATGTTATTAGCAGATGAGTCACCGCATGTAGACCCCACTGTAAGAGATTAATGAAAATCGAAGAAAATAGAAAAGCCACTTTCAGTCTTAAAGAAAATATGTTTTCTTCACTAGAAACGTAAACCACAAGAGATGGTAGGAATGAATTTGCTTTCTTTGCTAGAAAGCGTAAAAATTGGAAAGTACGTCATCGATGCCACCTTTTCTATTTTTCTGGAATTTTCAAACCAAAGCAAATTGAAATCTTAATAACTTTTGCATAAAAACTCCAAATAAAATTATTATTTTTTCTAAATTCATCTAAAATCATGTTCTAACTGAATATGCAAAAGTATTTGAATTTTGTTGCTGTTGAAATTATTTTATTATATTAAATTTGCTTTTGGCTCTTTTTGATTAGACGTCGATTGTTCGAAAGATTTTTATGATGATATTCCACCCTCATATTCAGAGCAACCATAGAAAGGCAATCACCCCCTTTGACCATGTTGATCATACTGTTTTAATTATTCTACCTTGTTTTGCAAAATCTATTATGCATGTATGTTTGTTTGATATGAAATTGCTATGTTTGGGACATCGGTAGTTGTAAATCATATTCGATGCATAAACCTCCTTGAAATATTGATACCCTTACCGTTGTAGCCATTAGGCTAAGGTTTAGACATGGAATAATGTCAACTCGGGTTTTTCAAATGTGAATCTCGCATAATTGCTTAGTCGGGCTATAGTCTTTCGTGAAAATTATAAAAAGGGACGACATGATAAATATGAACTTAGGGGGGGTTTTTGAAAATAAAGTCCAGAGGGATGTACTCTGTTATTTTGTATAAAAATAAAAATGAAAACCTAGCTTTCGACGCAAGAAGTTATATTATATTCTAAGAAGTGTGAGAGGTGTATCTCACAATTAGATGGGGAGATTCTCACCGGTCAATTAAGGACCGAATGCCAAGAAGCCCTATCTAATTTTTTGCGCACAACCACATGTGCCGGTATGGACGGTATTAGCTAATTAAGTCATTGAAAACTACCCTTGCACATTGGTAGGTCGTAGTAAAGCGAGCATGATCGGTGTAGGCATGTTCAAGGGGCCCTTCACCGAGGTGTTGGGCACAAAGACTTTCGACACAACAATGAATGCCTCATCGAGACGGGGTGTACTCAGTGAAGTGAGGGTGTTCATTCACTGCTAGTACAAGGTTAGGACTAGGTGATGTAAAGGCTTGATGTGTGCTCTAGACTGCACCCTAGGTAGTGAGTGGTGGTATCGATGGATGCCAAACAAACTAGAGAATTTGTGTGATGTGGATAAAGTCGTACACCTCTGCAGAGTGTAAATCTATTTAAAGAGCCATACTCATGGTCATGAGCGTGCTTAGTTCAGCCTTAATGGGTATAGTTTTGGTTTTCATAAAAACAGTTTTGTCTGAAAATGTGGGAAAGGGTTTATGTTGGACCCCAAATTTGGAATTTGGAATTCTCTCGTGTTCACAACACCACCCTCGGATCAAGAGCTAGTGCTCATGGTTACATCATTGGATATCAATACATATCATGAAAATGTAAAGCTATTGCATAATAATAAACAAAACGTATATACCATACGACTTTTGACTTGAAGAATGGCCGGATAGGCCAAATACCTTTCAAAGAATAGCAGAGGAAGCAGGATCAAAGTATACCATGTGGAACCCTCATGATATACCCACAAGCAATCGATTGGGGCTCGCGACCTAGTTCTTGGCCTTCCTGATTTTTAGTCTTGACCAATACTCATAATTGTCCATGTAGCCTTCTTTTATGCTTACTGACTAAAACAATACAAATAGCAAGCATAAGTACACAACCGTACTCGCGAGCTAACACACAATGCAATTATTATATATGCAAGGCTAAACAAGGGGAGGTTCATGGTTCTTTTATTTTGCACAAAGCCATTTATTGAAATAGAGTAAGTAGTAGCAAATTATGAGACTTAGCATTTTACTAATACAAGTTTTGATAAATAGAGTTTTGTTGTAAAGTACTAGTGGAGATCCCATCTCCTATACCATTGAGTAGCTCCGCCCACTCAATGCTCATATTTATTTCTTGGGTCACATTCTCGCATTTTATCGTTGGTCCCCACTGTGCCATCTCAATTCTCGTGGCTCTACCCCAACTTTTCATTCCACCCACAAATGGTTTTATAAAATGAAAACTAGTTCAAGCAAGTTCCCAAAGATCGCTCTTGACCATGAGCACGGCTATCTAGATAGTTTTCTTACTCAGAGAGTTTGTACTCTTTACCCACAAGAGATAATTCAACTTATAATATCCCGACATACTTCTATAGGTGTGCGACTAAGTTGATTATCACGAGGTCTTTACAATGCCCCACCTCAACGCAACCCAATACCACTAGGTATCACCTCCTTGGGCCACGCCCATAGTGTCTCCCATTTGCACCCGCAGCTTCTCGTGGATTCATTCCTCTATCCACACCACATTCCCACCAATGGCGGCCACATCGAGGCGTAACAAATTAGTTAGCCAAGTCATACCCATTATAGACGTGTGGTTGTACTATTTTTACACGAGAGGTCATCACAAGAACTCGGTCCTTTATTGATTTGGGTAGTACTTCCACATACCCACTGTCGTGCACCCGCCACTATCCACTCTTTCCACCACCAAGTCGAAATCGTTTTCTAGGTTTTCCTTTATTTTAAAATTACCTTTAGTTCAACATACCACTGTGCTCTAGCCTTGATCGCCCAATTTCATTTTCAAATAGTTGAATGTTGTCGTGCAATTTATCGCTTGAATGACAATGTATCTAAGCAAGGCTAAATATGACACTTAGATACTAACTTGTTAACTAACATATAAACCATTAATTCTAGGGTGACAAGGGTAATGTCCAAATTCAAGGATGGGAAGGTTATATTCAATTATCATTAAGGTATTAACTATGAACTTAGTCCAACATATTTAGATATAACATAGCAATGCAATTTCATAATTTAAAACAATATAATTGAATTTCAAAAGTAGGTGCAAATTGATCAAAGTATTGACTTGCCTTGCTCAATATTTTGATAACATCAGTCCTGTTCTTGCTCAATGTGCTGATAATCATCCTATTTAATGTTATGATAATCTTGTTCTTGCTTTGTCTCGGACTGCTGTTCCATCATAGCTTCAGATTCTATCTACGCAGAATACGCTTGAAGTCAAGAACGTCTGAAAGTAACCAAATGAAATCTAACAAAAACATATTCAAACCAAATGAAACACTTCAAATGAAAGTAAACAAACATATGTGTGTTTAAAGAAGAAAACACTACAAAAACTAAACATACTTATCAATGCCTTGAAAGAAGGAGTACTTCGATGAGACCAAACATACTCATCCGAGGTGATGAAGGAAATATCGCAAAGAAGTATATCCAAGGGAGTTGATGAAGGAAATATTTTGCATTTAAGTATAACCAAAGAAGTTGATGAAGGAAATACTTGCACAACGATAACCAAAGAAATTGATGACGGAAATACTTCGATTTAAGTATAACTAAAGAAGTTGATGAAGGAAATACTTGATGGAATGAAGTACATCCTGTGATAGTTGGAATGAAGGAAATACTTCAGACGACAATAGATAAATCTCAACTCTATTCATTTGGTCAAGTGTTGGGGTTTTGGGTGATAGTCGATTTACTGTTAGGTAACCGCTTGATCCGGAGTAAGGGCGAGAGGATCAACTCGTGAAATCCATTGGTGCAAGGAGTTAGGATTCCAACGGGAGGTAGAGAATATTCATAGGAATATTCTGCAATGGTTACTTCGATGGAAGAGATTACCCAGTTAGGTCGAGTTTTCTGATCCACTTTTGGGATCACGAAGGGTTTTGCTACTGGGAACAGATGATGATGGACGATAGTTAGAGCCTAGATGATGTTAATTGGTGGTTGAAATACTATCATCCACTTGCGAATATACCACCGCTACTTACACACGATGCCTAGTTGCTCTAATGATTCCTTTAGTTTTTACTTCCTATTTACTGAAGAAGTTCCATGATAGTCAGGTGAGACTTATGCGTAGGTTCAGAGTTCGCATAGGGTAGACATAAGTCTCACCGCCGCATGGGACCTAGTTCATTTAATAGTTTTCCTGATCGATTCATATTTATCAAGGAAGTTCCATGAGCCTGTAAGATCGCAAAGGCCGACTAGAAGGGGGGGGGTGAATAGGTGGTTTTTAAAATTCTTTTGGCTAAAACCGAGTTTATGTGCTAAGAGTAAATAAAATCAGTTTTGCACAATTAAGGCCTAAATCAACTAGTCTCACTAAGTGCACCAACAATCTAAGCTATTGATAATGATAGCAAACATAGAAATACATGTAAGCAATTTAATTCTAGGAATATAAATTGCACAAAATAAAACACAAAAGAACAAACCATAATGACACAAGTATATTTTACCGTGGTGTTCGAGACTTGCTCTGCCTCCCTAATCCATGTTGAGTTAAGCCTAAACAAATTGGACCGACTCCATAAATTAAGCCAACACTCCGAGGTAAGCCCAAATGAATTGGATTAACTCACAACTTGAACCAAAACCTCAATCCACTCTGGGTTACTCTTTCTCCACTCCGAGATGGCGAGCACCAAACCACTCACAATATGTCGGGCCTTCTCACAAGCTTTTTGAGAAGATTACCGAACACGATGCCTCTACGCCTGCCTAGGTGTCGGCAAACACCAAGAGTAATAAGCTGCCTCTTGCTTGACTCTCACTAAGTGCAACACAAGCACAATTGGATGTTCAATCCATTCTAGTTGCAACACATGCAACTAGAACCTCTCCTTTGCTCACAAGGTGCAACACGTGCACAATTGAGAGGAGAAGCTAACACTAGATCAAGAGAATGAAATGGGATGCCAAAGGTTGTCTCATAACCGCCCAAGGTTGGTATTTATAGCCCACATACAAAAACTAGCCATTGGGAGTAGAAATCAGCAAACTCAAAGAAATGCGTAGTACCGCCAGAGAAATCCAGATTACGCCCCAATGTTCAACGGTCGAAAAGGGTGCATTAAATGCTAAAAACTAGCTGTTTTTATGTTTGTGTGTAGTACCATTATACAAAACCGGTATTACTGCTCGGCGGTAATACCACTCTTTTCTTGCGGTATTACCGCAAGTCAATTTCAGCACAAATAATATTCGGTAAAAAGACCATAACTTTTGACTCCGATGTCGGAATTGAGTGATTTTGGACTATATTAAAAGCTTATTCAGAGGGCTATACCACTGCCTGATTAAATGATCTCAAACATATTAGATCAATGCTAAAAGTACAAGAACTCTAGATAGTCACAACCATGGTCTAAGTCCAAATAATTAGCAACAAGCAACCTTAGACCGTGCAAGGGAAAATGCATGAATTCCAATAATTTGCAAAACACATTTGCAAACTTAGATCATGCCACAAGGAGTAGGTACATGGACTTCAACCATTTATGAAACACATTTGCAAAGTATAGTCACATGCTACAAGGATTACATGTATGAGCCTCAACTATTTGAAAACACATTCGCAAATAATAGCATCATGCCATGGAGAGTCGGAGCAAACAGATTGAGCTATCAACACATGATGAGACTCAAGCTACTAGACAAGACCCTCTTAATAGTACGACAATCCTATACTAGCAATCCGGTCTTTCAACCAAACACCAAGACCGTAAAAGACTAGGAACACATCCTTAGCTATAGCTAGTTATACCTTTGCCTTGAGCATCCTCTTGAAGTTTGATGACACACATCTTTACTTTAAGTCTGGTCATTGTCTTGATATGCATCAACCCATGGTGCATCCTTTACGTGCCTTCCATCAATATATGATGGGTCTTTCTTGATTTGATGATCAACTCATGATCATCTCCTCTTCGGGATCTTGATGTGTATCAACACATGATGCATCCTCTTCTTGAACCTTGACTTGATAACAATCAACTCATGATGCCATGCAAAGTCTCCATGATCATTGAACATAACCTATTTATCTAACTCATGAAAATATTAGTCCCACAATGTGATTGACATTAATTACCAAAATATACCTATATTAAATGCTTATGAACTAGCCTTTATCACAAAAAGGTACTACCACAACTAGACTTCGGTACTACCGCTTCCAGAGTACTGCTTCTCATATACTGTACTACCGATTTCTAGAGGATAAGGAATCAAGAAAAACCTCTCTAGAAAAACATATTGCCAACAAGACTTCGTATTACCGCCTCCAGAGTACTGCTTTATATGCGGTACTACCGATCTCGGGAGATGAAAACTCCCAAAAATATGCTCTCGAATAAACGCATCGCCAAGTAAAACCCGATACTACCGCAGAATGGTAGTACCGCTTACCAAATGCGGTCATATCGATTTCCATCAAATTCTTTCGTAAGTTATTTTAAATGCAATGCATGACTCAAGCTATTAGTCATGATCCTCTATTATCTTTGCATTGCCATTTCCATGTTGTTATCCATAATCCGAGGCTAAGCCTTTAAAACATCTTAGCACACACATTAGTCCCATAAAACAATTGCAAATAATTGATATAAAGCAATATGAGTATATATGAACTACACAAGTTTTATATACTCAAAGGATATGTTTCAAAGTAGAGATCCCCAATATAAGTAGATGGAAGAATAATGACCAATACTAATGAAACCACAAAACATAGAGTGAACTCCCCCTAAATGTATGTATATAAGAATGTGTAATAAAAATATATGCACATATTCAAGTTAGACTTTTGGTGGAGTTCAACCTATATTTTGTATCCGATGAATGCAACAAGATATATGAATATGATGTCGAATGCATACTCCATGATTTTCACCTTTTCATCCAAATAAGACTAAACAATATCGACTCAACAAACGAGTTAGTCGCACATTTAGATTTGTCATTAATCACAAAAATACTCCATTAACTCATAATGGCGGGTCTAGATTCTTCAGAGCCTTAGCTATGATGAATTAAAATTGCATGAGAAAGAATTAGCCACCTCAAAGCTATAATTCATCGAGACATCGACCATCTAGAGGTTTATTTTCATTAAATATAACTCGCTCGGGACTTGCATGGCTAAATTGATAGTATAAGTGTTGAACCACTGTAGGCTACGCTAACACAAATTCAAAATCTACCGTAAACAAGGAACCTCATCTAGTAATAGATAATGGGATTACCACTAGACGCGCAAAATCATAGCGGAAGTTGTAACTGCCAAAAAATCCATAAAGGCAAAAATATGGGATTTTTAAAACTTTTTATGTGATAGCTAGTGTTGTTCTTCCTGATTGCATTTTTTAGAGTTGTTTGAGTATATTTTTCTTTGTTAGCACTAGTCCAATTAGAATTACCTAACAGATGCCAGATTTATATCTCACATATGCTAGAATTCCTTCAAGTAAATATCTAAATTTTAAGAAGTCTAAAATTTGGTTAGTCTACCTTTTCACAAATCTCCCTAGCCCTTCTTCTTTCTCCCTACTATTCTTTAGGCTAAGTACTATTGGTCTAGTCTTGGTTCGACTGACCACTGCATCCTCGCGCTCTTCTTTTCCAAATGAGCCGCTCTTGTGCCATCGCTTTCCTCATCGCTCCACCGACCAGCCATCGTCGAACTCGCGCGCAATGCACTCGACTATAGACATGGGACAACCGCTCTCCCGGCCTTCGGCCAAGTGCGTGTATGACTAGGCCGTGTGCCGCCAATTTCGCCACTCGCAATTACTCCCGCCGCTCAACTCGTCACACCGTTTACACCAGGCCGCCAACCCACCAAATCGCCACCACTCGCCTTGTCGGGTCGTGCCGATTGCATCGCCGCCCATCGCTGATATATATAGCAAACCGAGCCCTTCATCGCTTCTCGCCACACCATTGCTAGCTCTCTCCTCTCTCTCACAATGAAGCGAGCTTTGGGTTCGCTATGCTACACCACACGCCGCCGACACCCAGCCGAATCGCCATTGATATCGCTCTAGCGGTCGAGTCAACCCCGCCGCCGTGGAGTCTACCCAACACGCTTCCCCAGAACATCTATCGCCTCTCTAGAGCTATCTTGAAGGTCAAGACTAGTCTCCATCCTCGTGCCACCATGGTGGCGTGGAGATTCTCTCGCCATTGCGGTCCGCAGTTCCGGACCAGCCTTCGCTAAACTCGCCCTCACTCCGCATCGCACGCCCCTAGTGGCCCACCGCTTCTCGCTCGAGCTGCCCTGTTCTTTCTTTGTTCTTTTCTAGTTCTTCCTTTGGTTCTTTCACGTTCTTTCACCATCGTGGAGTATTCTAATCCTTCTTTCTTTCAACCACGTGGAGTATTCAATCCTTCTTTCTTTAGACCACTGTTAAGTAGTCGAATTCAGCCAAGTCTTCTACGACCACGTAGTTGAAACTCCTTCGACTACGACAAGTCGAGTCTCCTACGACCACGTAGTCGAAACTCCTTCGACTATGCCCATCCGAGTCTCCTACGACCACGTAGTCGGAAATCCTTCGACTACGCCCAGTAGAATCTTCTATGACCACGTAGTCAAAACCTCCTTGGCTACGTAGTCGTACCACATCCAACTACATCCAGTCGTATCCCCTCCAACTACAGGTAGTCGAACCCTTGTTTGACTACAGGTAGTCGTAACTCCTTCAATTACTTCTAGTCGTACCTCCTATGGCTACAACCAGTCGTACTTCCGACTACACGTAGTTGTGTCACCTTCAACTACAAGTAGTCGTATCCCCTCCAATGTTAAATAGTCGTATTCTTTTGGTATCCCTCCTACGACCACATTGAGCCGACGTAGCCTTCCTATGACCACATTGAGCCGTCATATCCTTCTTACGACCACGTCGAGACGCATCCTTCTCTGGACCTAGTAGTCCCATTTCCAACTAGTTGATCGTACCCCTTTTTTGACTACACGTAGTCATACCTCTTCGACTACACATAGTCGAACCTCTTTCCTACCTGTAGTCGAATTTTTCTCGATCACGAAGATAAACCTTCTTCGACTACACATAGTCGTGCCACAACTACACTAGCCGTTCTCCTACGACCATCCCCACCGTAACTATGACTACACCTAGTCGCATTCTCTTCGACTACGCCTAGTCGAACCATATTTCACCACGTGATCGCGTAGTCTTCACATGTCGAACCTCCTTCTACCGCAGATAATCGAACCTCCTTCGACTATACCGGTCAAACTTCCTCCAACCGCAGAATAACTACGAGTATTGTGGCCCTACGAGTATTGCACCAACTACGTAGCATCAGAGCATTCGCGAGCATTCTAGCCCCATGAGCACCGTAGCACCTTCGAGTACTTACGAGCATTGTAGCATCTACGAGCACCGAACATCTACGAATATTGTAACGCCACGACTCACGCAGCCCGATACGCACCAAGATCACGACCACGGAGTTTTGACCACTCTCTCGACCACATGGTTTCACCTGTGTCCTAACCACACGCTCGATCACTATGTTCGACCACCCGCCACCAATTTGTTTCGACTAGTGTTTAGACCACTTTGTTCGATCACTGCTTCACCGTGGTTTCGACTACTTTGTTCGATCACTATGTTTCACCATTTAGTTTTGACCATCCGATTCGATCATTGTGTTTCACCACTTTGTTCGATCATTGTGTTTCACCACTCAAGATCAACCACCGAGTCTCGACCATCGAAGTTTTTACCACTTAGTTTGGACCACTCATTTGACCACTTAGTTTGACCATCGAGTTTTGATCACTCGCCGACCACCGAGTTCACCACTCGCTTGACCACCGCCTCGATAACTAAGTTTCACCACTCGGCCGACCACCGAGTCCCAACCACATAGTTACGCCCACAACAGTGCTATAATCACTCTCGCACAACGAGTACTATAGCGCTATGACCACTCGGGTGCTACGACCACGCAGACCGCTATGACCATGGTAGCTTCTATGGCATTGCAGCTCTTACGACCACTGCAGCTCCTACGACCACCGTAGTCGCTACGCACCATCCGAGTCGCTATGACATTGTAGCTCCTACGACCACTATTGTCCTACGACCACTGTAGCTAATACGACCATTGTAGCTTATACGACCACTACAGCTCCACGACCACTGCAGCTCCTACGACCATTGTAGCATCTACGATCACTGCAGCATCTATGACCACCGATCTTCGCGATCGCCTTAGTCGAAGCCTTTCTACGACCAACACCGTCGTAAGTTCTTCGCGATCGCCCTAGTTGTAAGTGTTTGTACGACTATCCCCGATCGTAAGACCCACGATCGCCCATGATCGTAAGTTCCTTTACGACCAGTCCCTGGTCGTAAGACTCTCTACGACCATCCTTTGGTCATAATTCCTTGCACGATCAATCCCTAGTCGATGAGGCTTACAGACATGTAGGCCTGGTCGATTAGGGAGTCTTCCACACCATATTGAAGGATATGGCCTGGTCATTCTGGCAAGTTGCCGTTAGATATGTTTGTGCTCATTTGGTGTGTTTCATGTATTTGCATGTATTTGGACTAATTGAATTTCATTTGGTTGTTTTCAATGTTCTTGGTTTAATCATAGTCCATGAGTTAGACTCGACGACGTGATGGGACCACAATCCCAAGAAGATCAAGATGGTCGCTATTGAACAGATGATTAACAAGACGTTGAGCGGATTATTACCGGATATCGAGAAGGGCTAATATCGTGACATAGAGCTTCATCGTAATATTGAGCAAGGCGAGTCAACACTTTGATCATATTGCACCTATCGCTTGCAAATTATGTTGCTTTAAATTATGAAATTGCATTGCTATGATTTATACAACTATATTTGGTCTAGCCGTAGCTAATGTCTTAATGATAATTATGTATAAACTACCAATCCTTGAACTTGATACTATCCTTTGTCACCCTAGACTTAATGGGTTATATACTATTTAATAAGTCCAGATCTAAGTGTTATGCTTAGCCTTGCTTAGGTACATTGTCATCCGGGCATTACATTGCCCGACAACACTCTTTCAATGTAAAAATCGATTTGGGCGCCGAGGCCGGAGCCCGCCGGTATGTTGGACTAAATGGTTATTTTCAAATCAAATAAAACCCAAAACTGTTTCGATTTGGGCAAATGGAAAGAGGGTCGTGCTGTGGGCACGAGAGGATGTCGGCATTTGGATGTACCGCCCAAGTCAATTAAGGACCGAACTGTAGTGACTCTCATGTAAAACAAAGTGCGACCACAAGTCAGTAACACATACGACCTAGCTAACTAATTTATTCGCCTCGGTGTGGCTTCGACGTTGGTGGATGCAGGTGGATAGCCGGGGGAGAACGAAGCCATAGAACCACATGACGCTAAAGGGAGACCTCCCGAGGACAAGCCGGAGAGGCCGAAAGGGGTGATACCTAGCGGTGCGAAGTTGAAAAGAGGTTGAGCATTGTAAAGGCCTTGTGATGATCAACATTAGCCGCACAGCTACGGAAGTGTGTCGGGGCAGTATAAGTTGATTCATCTCTTGTGGGGAAAGTGTGCAAACTCTGCAGAGTAAGAAAACTATCTAGATAGCTGTGCTCATGGTCAAGAGTGGTGCTGTGAACTTGCTGGATATAGTTTTTCTTTTTAAAAAACCGATTTGTGGATAGAATGGAAAGATGGGGTCGGGGCCCTAGGGATTTGGAAAAGCCTAGTCTGGGACCAGTGGTAATTACGAGATAGCCTGAGCATTGAGTGGTTGGTGCGCTCAATGGTATACGAGGTTGGACCTCCACTAGTACATTTCAACAAGAACTCAGTTTATAAAACCTGTTGTTTAAAATGCTAAGTCTCAGGATGTTTACTACTTAATCTAATTCAAACATGGCTTTGGGCAAATAAAAGAACTCTGAAACTTTCTTGATCAGCCTTGTATCTATAATAAATGCATTGTGTGTTGGCTCGTGAGTACGGTTGTGTACTCATGCTCGCTATTTACATTCTTTTAGTCAGTAAGCGCAAACGAAGATTACTGGGACGGCTACGAGTACTGTTCACATCGAGGACTGTTCATTCGAGAACTGTTTTATACCGAGGACTGTTCACATCGAGGATCGCTTGACCGCCTCCTTTAGCGCAAAGATGGCGGGTCCTGGTCGTAGACGCGACCGCGCTCTTGCATCAGACGACTACAACCTTCGACCAAGACCTGGTCGTAGGCTTGCCTGGGGGATAAATTCGGATGCTGATCAAGACCAAAGACCGAGAAAGTCAAGAACTAGGTTGCGAGCCCACAGTCGATTGCTGGTGGGCATATCGTGGGGGTTCCACATGTTATGCCTCGAATCTTCTTCCGCTACTGCTTTCTGAAAGTATTTGGCCTGACCGGCCCTTCTGCAAGTCAAAAGCCATAAGGTATATTTGTGTTTTGTCTAGTATTATGCAATAGTTTGCATTTTCGTGATATGTGTTTGAACCAATGATGCGACTGTGTGTGTTATCTACTGATCCAGGGAATAGCATAAACATACACAGAGGATTCCAAGTTCCAAATTTGGGGTCCGATAGAAGTAGAGTTGATGTAGCGTGTTGGTGCGGTGGTAGTCATACTAGCCGCACATCTCCTCCAGCTGCTTGTAATCGTCATGAGTTGCAGATCGTCCTAGTGCTGATGCTTCACATCAATACCTCTAAGGTATCCACATGTATGGGGTAGGGACACCACGAGCTGGAATGCTAGCGCCGGCTGGGTGGTATTGGATGGGGAAGTTGTGGCCACTAGGGTTTCGGGAATTCCGAATTAACCTTAACCCTAAGCCACCGCCCCTCTATATACAGCTATCCATGATGGGTCTAGAACTTTGAGGCCCATTAGGAAATCATGGCTCACAAGAATTCGGATCACCATCCAAATGAAATCCTATCCCTTTGTGTGACCCTATAGGCTCATGTACACATGGAAATGGCCCGGGTACTCCTACTCGTCCACTAATCCAGAGTACTCCTAGCAAGACATGCCGACTCCCAAGTATACGTAAATATCATATCAGATGAACCTCAACAAAACTTATATGGATTTCATTTTGCCTCACGATATCGATCAAGCTCAAGGCGAGTACGTGCATCCTTGTTGGTTAACTTGACCACTTTTTCTCGATCACGTGACTCAAATTCCCCGACTACGGTTAACTTTTTAACCGCGAGTAGCATGGCCATGCATTTCTAGAATCCAATCACTCGAAAGGCCTAGAGATATCTCTCCCGTTGCATGGAGAGGCAAATCCTATCTTGATCGACCATGTCTTGTTGCATGCATCATGAAAAAACCCGAAAGCTACCTTTATAACTACCCAATTACGGAGTAGCATTTGGCAACCCCTAAGTGAGCCATTATGCATCTCGAAAGCGCATGATTTACCTCAAGTCTAAGGACATAGCATATGCATTGTAAATGAGACCAACTGATGACATGTAAGAAAACAACGTTTTCGCAGTGTCTCATGGTGGGTCGATCCAACCCTATGTTCGCTAAAATGTGTCTATATTATTGGTTTGATATCTCCATATCTATGACCCGTGAAACATGGTCATCAACCAATATATATGCAAGTCTATTCATATGTGTCCTCATATATTTTTGACTAGGGAACGTTTAAGAATAATCATTATAGAAATATAGAGTTTCACAATCAAGTCACATACTTGATAATAAATATTAACGATATTATTCTTGGAACAAGATAACATATTATCCAATAAATTATGAACGTAACAAAATATAATCATCTCTATGATTGCCTCTAAGGCATATCTCCAACAATAAGAACATAGATAAACAATTTCTGGATGTCTTTAAATGGCTTCATGGACCAATTATAAGTACAATGATCTAAATGCACAATTTTGCAAAGTACATGAACATGAGCTGTAATTTAGCCTTTAAATTGGTACCATGGGGAGCTATACTGGAAAAGGGGAAAATAGTTCAAGCCAAAGATAAGAAAAAATTGGGAAATCTGCACATGTAAGTGAGCAATTACAAATAATATATTGTCAGTATAATATTTTCTCCAGTTGTTCCTTTGAAATTCTCCTTAAATTCCTTTTAAACTGAGCAAGGGTATTGAGCAAAAGACAGGTAACATGGTCATCAAATGATCAGCACAAAGTTAGGTATTTCATCATGTATTTAACTATGTGTTGATAAACTAACCAATTATTTTGCACTTCTATGCTTATTTTGCCCATCAAATTAAAGTCTTACATTTACAATATTTTCTCATATGTCTATGAAAAGAATTTGTGAACCTATGTGATTGCACCATTATTTGTTTGGGTTATATAATGCATGCACTTGGATGAAGAAAAGTGCAAACAACTGACTTGGGATAAAAAGGTGCAAGATCATCTATGGTATCGCTCGAGGCTGCATATCTACATGACGAGTCACACGTAAAAGTTATACACCGAGATTTGAACAATTGATAATAGCACAAGGCGTTTGGAGAAACCCTCATTTTTGAAAATTTCAGACTGTTGTCAGGCATAGATGGTTGGACCGGCCATGGTGGAGGTCTGACCGCCGCTGCGCTGGTCCGACCGCCGTGGTGGCTATTAGACCGCCACTTGTGGTGGTATGATCAGCTAAAAGGCAAAATATGAATTTTAGAATTCGCCAAAAATCACGTGATGGCGCTTAATGAGAGGATGTGTTTGCACTTGGTCTCAATGGGATTGGAGTTTCGAGTTGAAAGTAGATAGAGTTTGAAAATTCCAGAGAGCTTGCAGCTCTCGAGACTTGGAATTGCTCCTAAGTCTCGGGTGGTCTGACCGTCCGCTAGATGGCGGTTAGACCGGCGGTTAGTTTGACCAGCCAATGGGGCTTAGGACCGGCGGTTGGCAACCGATCACCATGGTCTACTGGCCCGACTCAACAAGATGAACTCATGTGCCGGGAAGGCGGTGAACTTCGTGGTATTGGTCAAAGTCAAGAGTTTCAATGCATATGTGTTGCATGATGCATGTTTTGGTTAACTGGGTCAAGTTGTGAAGAATTTGTGCCCAAAAATGACTTTGTGGCCTATTATTGTGCAGGTGGCTTGGAGTCAATGATGGTCAATGGAAAGGATGATTGGGACGAGGCTAGGACAGCCGAGGTCCAGAATGATCAAGGATGCCAGTTGAAGTTGACGAGGATATAACAATCCTCATTTTGTTATATATCTATGATTCTTATTATAGATGGTAATACCTTTATGTTAATCCTAAGTATACCCCTTAAATATTTAAGAGGGATGGAGTCGAGTTCTCCACGACCACCTTGTGATCGAGATCTTCCAACGACAAGGTGGCACGACACCCTTATAATCGATAAAGCCCGCGACTTGTGGGCCGGTCAATTAGGAGCCATGTATGTCGTGTCCAATACACACGACAGTATATATGCACAGCTGCTGCTCTGAATAAATCGCATGATTTCTCTGCTCTCTCACGATAAATACCGCAATGTGGGGGGAGTTATATCTCTAACAACAACCTCCATCAACGGTTCATTTTTGGAATGTTGGGACATTTCTTGGCTTAGAATAACTACCACCTCCTCGCATCAGATATAAAGGTTGAAGTCAAAAGGCGTAAAAGAGGCCAAGCAATTCGGAGCATAAGACATCAAGCATTAGTCTTTTTCTTTGATTGTATTCAATACTCTCAATGCAATACAACCGGAGTAGGGTTGTTATTCTCTCTAGAGAAAGCCTGAACCTGTATAAAATCCCTATGTCTACTCTCTGCATAGTTCCAATTATAGGAGACCCCTGGAAACAATCATACGTAAGATCGGTTCTAGATCACCGACAGTTGGTGCCGATCGTGGGGACTTTCCAGTGATTCCTCGTCGACAAATTCTCTTCTTTTTCCGATGCTTCCATGGTCGAAGAATGGAACGAGGAGAATTGGTTCGACCTGGCTGACTATGCAGACCTCGATATGGGTGCTTGCTATGACGCAGAGAACCTGTATTTAACTCGTAATACTTAACCTCCAACCGGTTCTAGTATTACCAATTAAATATCCTAAGCTCGATGGACATGTGCTTCCTGCACTGCAGACACATACATCTTTACAAAATCATGCATAATTTCTATACAACTTACAATACCAAGTCTAGCAAAAGACATACATAATATAGAGTTATTACAAAAGAGCCGACCGACCAAATGACATCAAAGTAAAAGTGACAGTGGAAGCAAAAGCACCATAAGATGGCTATAACAAAATCCAACCGGTTAGCCATCATAACCCACAAGGCAATCGACCGGGCCGCCAAGCTAGTCGCACGATCCGTAGCAAAACTCACAAAAGTCGATCCCTTGGGATCCACTCCTCCTCGCAACAACAAAGCAATGCGCTTGAGTACAAAATATACTCGCAAGACTTACGAGTAACAAGTCTATACATGGCTGCATGGAAGCTGAAACAAAGGAGATGGTTATATGGTTAATTGGACGCATAAAGTAATTTTCATTAGCAATAATGTAATAGATTGAAGGCAATTTGATAAATCTATTTTTAATCATTGAAAAAATAGCGAGGTAGCCATAAATAACATAAGTAACCACCTAGAGGTGACTAACCCAATAGCCACCATAACATAGCACGAATTACCCATTCGTACCACCCAAGTTCAAGTTTTAGTAAAAAGGTTGTAGTCTAACTCTTGCAAAACCTAACCAATCATGTCCATAACCTAGGACGAGGCTATTTGAATAGTTCAAAACCCTGCAGGGGTGTACCAATGTACCCACACTTCAGACCGCCTTTTTGCCACTAGATTAAGCACACTTTCAAAGGTATACCGGCATGGCTAAGTCCTACGAGACGTTTCCAATATTGTGTATCAACTATGAGCCGCTCGTATGGATAGAAACCCATATACTACATTGTAAAGCCGAAAGTCAACTACCCACTAGGGGTAAAGTTTTCGGACAACTACAATGCTCCCAAACATCTTCCCTCCTACACAACCTCCTACGACTCGTAGCTAACACACGCCAAAGTACTAAGTCAAGAGAGGTCCCATTTCCTCTAGTGTGGTTAGCACGCATAAATGCTTGGATAGTGTGACACAAGATGTTCTGGTCCTTGTTGACTCTGCACCAACCATTCACACCCAAAAGCACACTATCATACCATTGTGCCCAAGTCTAAATCATTTTGTTTTCGCTTTATTTTTCTCATAAACATAGCACAAGGTGTCAATATAAAGCCATAATAAGTTTTTGTAACATCCCAATTTTCTGAGTTAAAAATCTTTTCATAGTTAGTAGGAGAAAGTTCACCATTTGGATTTATTTGAATTTAAATTCAAAAGCCTAATATCGACTTTACCATCAAAACCTTTAATGTGAATAATCCCAACATGAACAATAACCAAAACTATTTTATTTGGGTTCTATGCGCCAGATATATTTTCTAGATTTTTCTAGAATTTTTCGAGTTCATTTGCTATTTTCTTTGCTTATTTGAATTTCTCGTATTTTCCAAAATAGAAAAGCTATTAAAATCTCGTAAAATACTCGGCCGAATCTCTTCCTCCGCCCGCTTTTCTTTCCTTCCGCCCAATCCCGCGCGAGGCCCAGCCTCGCGCGCGCCGCTCAGGCCGACGTGGGCCCCACACATCGTCTTCGCCTCGCGCCGCTTCTTCCTTGCGAACGGCCGCGCCTGTCCGCTATTGCCGATCTCCGAGTCTCGCACGACAACGCGAGGTTTCTAACAGAACCCCTTCTAGAAAACGCGTAGAATCTTATCCTCTATCTCCCCGCATCCTTCCGGATCAAAATCGATCCCGCTCGCTTTATCTCCGATTTCTCGCGAGTTCATCTCGCATTATTCTAGGTTTTGCCGCCACGCCGCCCTAGCCCCCGCCCTATAAAAGGCACCCCGGATCGCATTGACGCCCGCACTGTAACCTCAACCTATTGCGCCGCTGAGCGCTAGTGCCGCCACAACTCGAGCTTTAGGTTTAGTCGCCGCGGCGTTTCTTCGAATTGCGCCGCCACCGTGTCACCCTACCGTGGAGTGCACGCTGTCATCACCGCCACCCGGCTACCTCCGAGTTCACCCACGCAATGCACCCTAACTTAGGTTTGTATTTCAAATGTAAAATTTTGAGGAGGAATAAAACTTTTGTTGTCTCTTCAAATCATTTGGAAGTTTTCCAATTTTTCCTAGCAATTTCCATTTTCTAGAATTAAATTCTTGTGAATGGAAATTGTTGTCAGCAAATTCTTAGCTTTCAAACTTGTGATCGTCCTCTGAAATTATTTTTCCTATCATCTTGATCATCCTATCTACCTCTCTGAATTATTTCACAATTTTTAGATTTTATTTGGTATTTCAAATGGCCAAGTCAAACCAGTTTAGAAATCTGGTCAAACCCTAGTTCAACAGCTTAGAATTTTCTCCAGAACAATGCAGTGCATAAAAAGTTCTGGAAAAATTATGAGGTGTTGTTCTTCCCAAAGTATCTACTATAAAATTTCAGAATTTTTGGAGCCCTGGAGCTATCTCTAAAAATTCCCAAACCTTCTCTGTCTTTTAAATCAAATTCTAAAAGTACTGCTCTGCCCGAACTCAACTCAGCTCGCGTCCGACTCGCACACTTGGTTGGTCGCACAACTAAACGCACCGCCGAGTCCAATTGATCGCGATCGTCCGATGCAAATCGAACGATCCACGCCGCATGCGCAACCGACCGTCCGAATGCATACATCAATCTCGACCGCCCATCTCGCATCCAACGGCCAAGATCTTTCCGATCGAGTAGAACCTCCGCTCGCACTCTTTGTTCGCCGCCGACATGTGGGTGCCACCGCCAAGATCGACTCGCCTTCTCCGCACTCACCGAGCTCACGCCGCGCGCGCGCATGCTTGCCACGCCCTCGCCGCCGCCACCTTTTGTCCTCGTGTCACGCGTGAAGCGCCGCCGATCTCATCTACCCACCGAGCCCATCCACTACCCTTCGCCCATTCTCGTGTTTTCTCCGCCCAAATTTCCTTTCCGCCGAGAAGAACCCGAGAGCAACGCCGCTGTTAGCGCCGCCGAGCCCGAGACCGCACCGCCGTGATCCACTCTCTCGCCGCATCCATTTTGCCCGCTCCGAGCTCGTAGCACCCGCTGAATCATCCGAGCCACTTCGCCGCCTCCGCCGGTGATCTCGCTCGCAAGCTTATTGGCGCCTCGTGAGTTTCCGCCACACTTGGTCCCTTAGGATCGCATCACCGTGCCGAGTCTAACCGTGACCTTGTTTCGCTTTGGTGCATCACCGAGGCCGTAGCGCCGCTTTCTCCAAACTCTGTAAAGCGCCGCCGTGTCAATTCCGGCGCCACCGCCCTCCTCCATCATCAAGATCGTGGGCTTATCGCTCGGTGTCTCCGCGATCTCGAGGAGCTCCTTCCAAGCTTCGCCGCCTCGTAGCGCCTCTCCGCGCGCACCGCACTTTCTTCTCCGCCTCCGCTCGCCGCCGCCGCCCGCATCCTCGTGGTCCGCCACCGCTGCCGAGTTCGCTAGGTCCTTGCGAACCGTAAGGTACCACTCTTTCGCCCTAAACCTCCCGGTTTGCAAGATCAGCTGCGCGCCGCGCCACCGCAGCTCGCGTTTCGCCGCGGAACCGCCGGTGAAGATTAGTTTAACTCTAATCATGTCCGCTGAGTCTCGATTTGTGGGCCTCTTGATAATCGCTTAGAAATCCTTTAATCCAGCCCGTTATTTGTTCTCTCGAGTCACTACCATGTGGGTCCATGTTGTCGCTAGGTTTGTGTAGTTCGTTATGCGCTTTCTCCGATGGGAAGCGATTTCGTGAGGGTGTTTTGGTTTGCACTTAGTGAGCCAAGACGATTCTTTGAATACGCCGACGCCACTTTAGGCGTGCGCCGCCCCGCCGGGCCGTTACACAGGCCCGCCGCCGCTGGTCGGGCTTATCGATCGCGTAGAAAAAGGATTTAATGCTTTAGTATTTCGTAATATGTTTTCATGTAATCGTTAATTCATTTAAACTTAGAAAATGCATAACTAATTCAATTTTTATCCAAATTGTATGAAACCAGTGCTGTTAATTTTCATTTTAAGTGTGCTATTTGATAAAATTAACTTCACCCATGTCTCTGTAGCAAAAATCTGTTAGCTAATAAAATGATGTCTTATGTATCTTCTAAATTAGAAAATGCATATCTCTTCCAATAATTGTCCAAATTAAATGAACCCAATTCAGAAAATTTCATTTTCAGTATACTAACTATTAGGATAGATTTTATACACTGGTTCTGTTCATGAAAATTTGTTAAGTAATTAACTAGTGACTTGTTGTGTTTTTAGCTTAGAAAATTCATAGAAAATTGCTAATAACTTAAAATGATTTGTTCTCTGCTTCTAAAATTCTGTTATTTCATGCTTAGGTCTGTGTGAGTTTTGGCTTGTTTGATGTTATTGAATGTTTGAGTTTTGTCTGTTATTCGCTCTTATTTGTCGTTATGTTCGATCGTTAGGCTTCGATATTTATGCAACCCCGAGGACGATCCTCCGCACCATATTGAGCAACAGCAATGTGCAAGCGCTTGATCATGATAATCCCAAGATTTTAAATTCTAATATTTTGTTTCAAATTGTATGTATGCATTGCTTAATTTGTGTTAAAATGGATTAGTTAAACAGTAGTCGCATATCCTGTAGACAAATATTGATCTCTACCACCGAGCCTAGGTTATTTGTCGTGATTAGAGATCTGGATGATTTCTTGTCACTTAGTAGATACGATTTCAGCCGCTTAGACATGCTTAGTATCGGTAGAATCAAGCGGTTATCGACTTTAGTCGGTAACCTTGATCACACAAAATTTACTACAACTTTATGTTTCAGATTTTGCTATGCTTACTTGCAAAACTAAAACCAAAAACAAAAATGATTTGGACGCGCACAATGGTAAGATTGGTGTGATCTGTTGGGTGTGACTAGAAAGGTGCCCGGTCAATTAAGGACCGAACATCTTGTGAGTTTCGTTATCCAGCATTTCGCGCATAACCACACTAGAGGGTATGGGACCTCTCTTGACCTAGTACTTTGGCGTGTGTTGGTCCCGGTCGCAGGAGGTCGCAGGAGGGACGGAGGTGGGAGCATGGTAGTTGTCCAAAAGCTTTATCCCGAGTGGGTAGTTGTCTTTTCGGCTTTACCATGTAAGCGTATGGGTTTCTATCCATACGAGCTGCTCGGTTGATACACAATATTGGAAACAAGCCTCAGAGGACTTAGTCAGGCAGCATACCTTCTAAGTGTGCTTTGGCTTAAAGGCGGTCCGAGGTGTGGGTACAGTGGTACACCCTCGCAGGTTAAAAACTATTCGAATAGCCTCGCCCTAGGTGATGGACACGCTGGGTAAGCTTATCGAGAGTTAGACTACAACATTTAAATTAAAACTTGGTGGTGGTACGAACTGGGAATTGTGTTATGTTGTGGTGACTATTGGGATAGTCACTTCTAGGTGGTTACTTGTATCTATCTTTATCTCGCAGCTTATTTCAACAAGAAATGAATTGCAAACTTGCCTTTAAACAGATACATTATTGCAAATAAAGTTGGCTTTATGCAAATGAAACATATGACCTCCACCAAATAAGCCTCGCATGTAGTCTATGAACAGCTCATAGTTCACACGCTGGTCTTCATGTACAAAGACAATCTTTGTACTCGTGTGCTTTGCTTAATGTTTTGTTGCAGAGGAAGAAGGTGAGCCTCGTGGTCCTCACTCGTGAGTCGTGTTGCCGCTTCTGACGACTAGACTTGGCGGTCCGGGCCGATGCCTTGTGGGTTGAAGGCACGATTGGCTTTGTTTATATGCATCTTATGGCACTTTTGCTTCACTGCCGCTCTTGTCTATTTGTGTATCTTGTGGCCCGTCGCCTATGTCCGTAATATTGTTACTATTTGTTTATCTTCCGCTTGTAGTGTAAATGTTTGGACTCTATGTTTTGAATGGAGTTGATGTCTAATTTTGTAACGAGGTGCGATATCGCTTCGAAGTATACATATTCGAGGATCGCTTTATTTGATTTGTGATGCTAGGACCGTGGTTGGTTACATTACAAGCCAAATAAACCGGGTCCTCACAAAGTTGGTATCGAGCCATTCGACCGTAGTAACCCAAGCATAGCCGCCCTAGGATATTTTGAAAGTCTTATTTTCAAATTATAAAAAGGTTTATGAAAACCTAGCAGCATTCTCGATTTTATTCCTTACCTATCTTAGCTTTCTACTCTCATCTTACTCTAATTTAAGTTTTGAAACTTGGTTTCTCTCTTTCCTATCAAAAGATAGTTAATACTAGTAGAATCGGCTTTGGGAGAACCATAGAGAATTAGTTTAATTAAAAATTTGTGGGGGCATAAGGGTAAGATATGTATGAGTTTGCTAAGTGTCCGATCTTTGTCGCTTGGTTTTGTAACTTAAAAGTCTTGTGCTTGTTTTGTGTGTTAGTGTTAATTGCAGTGGTATTGACTGTGTTTTCCCGCTATTGTTAACTTGTCTTAGTGAAACAGATGGCCGGAGAACGCGCGGCAACAACAGCTGGTCATGATGAGGAGCTTCTCCTCCAACCATGGTCGAGGTTCTCGCCGATCGAGCGAAACCGCATGGACCGTGACGCGCATCTTGGAGGTTATTGCTAGAATACCTCCACTCGCCGTGGTGGCGGCCACCGCACTCGCGGGGACTTGCAGAGTTCCTCCGCACACACCGCCGACTTTCTCCCACTCGAGGACCCTCTCGATGCGGATGATTGGTCGCGCATGGTTGAGCGGAAGCTCAACATAGCTCGCTGCCAGCGCAGACAAGGCACTCTTCGCGCCCCACCAGCCTGAGGGCGCGACACTCTCATGGTGGGAGAACTATCTCGCCATGCACCGCGGGCCATGTGGTCGCGTGGGAGGAGTTCCCGCCGCTTTTCGTCGGCCCACATCCCTGCATGGCCCGATGAAGTCAAGAAAAGGAGTTCCTCGCGCCAAGCAAGGGCGCAAATCGTGACGAGCACCTGCACGAGTTCAATCATCCGCTCGTTATGCTCGGGGAGGTGGCCTCGATGAGGCTAAGCAGAGAAATTTATGGATGGCTTGTCCGAGGAGCCGCAGACAAGCTATCCATTGTGGACTTCTCGCACTTTCGTGCCTTGTAGATAAGGCCATTGTTGCAGAGCATAAGGCAAAGGCGCTGGCGAGTCCCGCAAGCGCAAATGGGAGGCGACGCTTACTCACACCACCTCGCTCGCCTCGGCCGGGCCAGCACCAGCGGGCCCGCTTCTTTTGCTCCACCGCGCCGAGACCATCTCGCACCAGCTCGCCCACCGCAGCCGTGAGCCAGCCACGCGCGCCGCGATCCAAGACAGAGCGCCTCCGCAATCCGGCGCCGAGGTGACTTGTTTTCGCCGCCACAACAAGGGCCATTATGCGAATGCTCGCCTCGAGTGTTGCAGCAGCCTCGCCCTAATGGAGGACGCGGTGGGAGCGGTCACCCACCCACTAAGATTATTCAAGACCCAGGTGCGAGCAAATGGTCGAGTGAACCACCTTTCACCGAGGAGGCTCGGAGGCGCCGATGTTGTGATTGGTATACTTTTGTTAATTCTCGCCCGCCGCAGATATTTGATTCTCGAGCATCGCATTCTTTTATTTCAAGATCATTTGCTGCTGCTAGTGGTCTTCACCGTGTTCCTTTGAAGTTCTTTGCTCATCCGCCTCCGGGTCGGAAATGAGAGCCGATTTACGTGTTGTCTGGATGTTCCTATCATAGTTGAAGGAGTGGAATTTTTGGCAAATCTCATTCGCCGCTCAATGAGTCCGATGTGATTCTTGGCATGGATTGGTTGTCCCAACACTTGGGGCAAATCGACAGTGCCAGAAGATTGTCTATCTTACCAGCTCTTCGGGTGAGCAAGTCGGGTTTTCGCCACGCCTTCAGTGGCCCGTGTCTATGTGCATTAGAAGCAAAGCCACCTTGCAAATTCAAGATGTTCCCATAGTATCCGACTTTGTGGATGTCTTTCCAAGATTTGCCTCGATGCCTCCGCTCGAGATCCGAGTTTGCCATCGAGTTGCTGCCCTGCATCGCCCGATTTCAAGGCGCCAGACGGATGCCTCCCAATGAGCTAGAAGAATTGAAGAAGCAGCTTGGTGAGCTCCAAGCAAAGGGTTTCATCCGTCCCCGCCATCTCCTTGGGGTTGTCCGTGATCTTTGTGAAGAAGAAGGACAAGACTTTGCGTATGTGTGTTGACTACCGCCCTCTCAATGAAGTGACGGTGAAGAACAAATATCCTCTCGCCCGCATTGATGATCTTTTGACCAGCTTGTCCGAGCTCGTGTGTTCTCCAAGATTGATCCGAGATCGGGCTATCATCAAGTCCGATCGTACGAGGATATTCAAGACGGCTTTCACTACTCGTTATGGCCTGCACGAGTACACCGCCATGTCTTTCGTTTGACCAATGCTCCAAATTGTTCATGAACCTTATGAATTCGTGATTCATGGAGTATTTGGACAAATTTGTGGTGGTTTTTATTGATGACATTCTTATCTATTCCAAGATCAAGCAGAGTATGCCGAGCATCCAAGATTGTTTTGGGCAAGTTATGGAGCATCACCAGATGCTAAGTTCAAGAAATGTGAGTTCGTTGAAGGAAGTGGCATTTTTGGGCCATGTTCTTTCAATGGAGGAATAGTCAGAGATCCCAAAGAAGTCAGCGATGTTCTATCTTGGGGCCACCAAGTCACCATCGATGTGCGGAGTTTTCTTGGTTTAGCTGGCTACTATCGCCGCTTTATCGAGAACTTCTCCAAGATCGCAGCCGATGACCGAATTGCTTAAGAAGGACAAGAAGTTTGTATGGTCCTCTCGCTTGTGATGAGAGCTTTGTGAGCTCAAACACATTGACTTCACTCCAGCCCTTACTCTTCCCGATATCCACAAGAGCTTCGATATTTATTATGATGCCTCTCGCCTGGGACTCTGATGTGTTCTTATGCAGAAGGCAAGGCGCTGCCTATGCATCCAGCAATTGAGGCCTCATGAGCTCAACTATCCCACCCATGATTTAGAGCTTGCCGCAGAGTTCATGCACTCAAGATTTGGCATTATTTGATCTGAAAACCGTGAGGTGTATTCGATCATAAGAGTTTGAAATACTTATTTACTCACCAGATTTGAACCTCAGCAGAGGAGATGGTTGGAATTAATCAAAGATTATGACATGGGTATTCAAGATCACCGGCAAGGCCAATGTGGTTGCCGATGCACTTAGTCGAAAGGTGTATTGCAATACTTTGATGATCCAAGAGCAAAGAACCCGCGCTTCTTGCGAACTCCAATGCCTCAACTTGGGTTTGGTTGAGCATGGTTCCTTGTCGCCTTGGTTGTGCAACCAACCTTGGTGGATCGGGATCAAGGCAAAGACAAAGAATCGATGATGGCGTGGTAAAATCAAGCGTAACATCGTGATGGTTCACCAAGTGTTTCACAGAGGATGAGCACGGTGTTGTATGGTTTGGGCAGCGCCTCGTGGTCCCAAAGATCCCCGAAGGCGGATTTGATCCTTCAGAAGCCCATGATTCGCCTTTGTCCATCCATCCCGGGCTACCAAGATGTACCAAGATCCGCGCAGGTTCTCGTGGACTCGCATGAAGCGCGAAATTGCCGGTTCGCTGCCGATGCGACGATGTTGTCGCGTGAAGGCCGAGCATCATCGCCCAAAGGTCTCTCCACTCTTGCCTATACCGAGTGGAAGTGGATTCCGCTGGTATGGACTTCATCACCGGTTTGCCCTGCACTCTTCAGTGGAAGGATGCTATCCGGTGGTTATTGACAGATTGACGAAAGTAGCACATTTTCTCGCCAAGTGTACCGCCTCGCCACAAGAAATTGGCGCACTCTACATATCCCGCATTGTGAGTTTGCATGGTGTGCCACGAACGATGGTGTCGATTGTGGTTCTCTTTTCACTTCCCGACTTTGGCACGCCTACAGAGGCCATGGGTACCGTTTACTTTCAAAGACCGCTACCATCCTCGGACCGATGGTCGACAGAGCGGTCAATAAGGTGCTTGAAGATATGCTCCGTGCTTGTGTCCTTTCCTATGGGAAGAATTGGGAGAAGTGCCTACCACTTGCCGAAGTTCTCCTACAACAACAGCCTTCCGTGCTAGTCTCTGCATGGCACCGCTTGAGGCCTTGTATGGGAGGCGATGCGTAACCCCGTTGAACCGGTCGAAATCGTGAAAGGCGCTCTTGGCCCGATTCCATCAATGAAGCCGAAAGTCAAGTGCGCTTGATTCGTGAGCACTTGCGCCGTAGCTCACCCGTGCGTAAGAGCTATGCGACGGCGCCGCCGTGAGTTGAGTTTCCAGCCCAATGACTTTGTGTATCTCAAAGTCTCACCAAGGGACATCGCTGCTTTTGTCAAGGGCAACCGCTCCTCGATATGTCGCCGACGCATCATCAAGAGAGTGGGAGCCGTTGCATACAAGTTAGAATTGCCACTACACTCGAAGGGTGCATGATGTTTTCCACGTGTCGCAATTGAAGAAGTGCCTTCGTGTTCCCGTGGAGGAAACGCCTGGAAAATATCGATGTGCAGAAGATCTGCCTTATCGTGAGCGCCTGCTCAGATCCTCAAGAAGCTGAACGCAGACAAGGAACCGTGTGATCAAGTTCTTAAAGTTCAGTGGTCAAACCACTCCGAGGATGAAGCCACTTGGGAGCGGGAAGATCGCTCCGAGCAGACACCCGCCCTTCTTCTCTCAAAGGATCAATCTCTGGCGAGATTCCTGTAAGGGGGAGATTTGTAACAGCCCTAACTTAGGGTTTGTATTTCAAATGTAAAATTTTGAGGAGGAATAAAACTTTTGTTGTCTCTTCAAATCATTTGGAAGTTTTCCAATTTTTCCTAGCAATTTCCATTTTCTAGAATTAAATTCTTGTGAATGGAAATTGTTGTCAAGAAATTCTTAGCTTTCAAACTTGTGATCGTCCTCTGAAATTATTTTTCCTATCATCTTGATCATCCTATCTACCTCTCTGAATTATTTCACAATTTTTAGATTTTATTTGGTATTTCAAATGGCCAAGTCAAACCAGTTTAGAAATCTGGTCAAACCCTAGTTCAACAGCTTAGAATTTTCTCCAGAACAATGCAGTGCATAAAAGTTCTGGAAAATTTATGAGGTGTTTTTCTCTTCCCAAAGTATCTACCATAAAATTTCAGAATTTTGGAGCCCTGAGCTATCTCTAAAATTCCCAAACCTTCTCTCGTCTTTTAAATCAAATTCTAAAAGCATCGCTCTCGCCCGAACTCAACTCAAAGCTCGTCCGACTCGCACACTTGGTTCGGTCGCACAACTAAACGCACCGCCCGAGTCCAATTGATCGCGACCGTCCGATGCAAATCGAACGATCCACGCCGCATGCGCAACCGACCGTCCGAATGCATACATCAATCTCGACCGCCCATCTCGCATCCAACGGCAAGATCTTTCCGATCGAGTAGAACCTCGCTCGCACCCTTTGCCTCGCTCGCCGACATGTGGGTCCCACCGCCGCCGCCGACTCGCCTTCTCCGCACTCACCGAGCTCACGGCCGCGGCGCGCATGCTTGCCACGCCCTCGCCGCCGCCACCTTTTGTCCTCGTGTCACCGCGGAAGCGCCGCCGATCTCATCTACCCACCGAGCCCATCCACTACCCTTCGCGCCCATTCTCGTGTTTTCTCCGCCCAAATTTCTTTTCCGCCGAGAAGAACCCGAGCAACGCCGCCGTGTTAGCGCCGCCTCGAGCCCGAGACCGCACCGCCGTGATCCACTCTCTCGCCGCATCCATTTTGCCCGCTCCGAGCTCGTAGCACCCAAGCTGAATCATCCGAGCCACTTCGCCGCCTCCGCCTCCGGTGATCTCGGCTCGCAAGCTTATTGGCGCCTCGTGAGTTTCCGCCGCTACTTGGTCCCTTAGGATCGCATCACCGCGGCCGAAGTCTAACCGTGACCTTGTTTCGCTTTGGTGCATCACCGAGGCCGCGCGCCGCTTTCTCCAAACTCGTGAAAGCGCCGCTGTCAATTCCGGCGCCACCGCCCTCCTCCATCATCAAGATCGTGGGCTTATCGCTCTCGGTGTCTCCGCGATCTCGAGGAGCTCCTTCCCGGCTTCGCCGCTCAGTAGCGCCCTCTCCGCGCCGCACCGCACTTTCTTCTCCGCCCGCTCGCCGCCGCCGCCGCATCCTCGTGGTCCGCCACCGCTGCCGAAGTTCGCTAGGTCCTGCGAACCGTAAGGTACCACTCTTTCGCCCTAAACCTCCCGTTTGCAAGATCAGCTGCGCGCCGCGCCACCGCAGCTCGTGCTCGCCGGGAACCGCCGGTGAAGATTAGTTTAACTCTAATCATGTCTCGCTGAGTCTCTCGATTTGTGGGCCCTCTTTGGATAATCGCGCTTAGAAATCCTTTAATCCAGCCCGTTATTTGTTCTTCGAGTCACTACCATGTGGGTCCATGTTGTCGCTAGGTTTGTGTAGTTCGTTATGCGCTTTCTCCGATGGGAAGCGATTTTCTGTGAGGGTGTTTTGGTTTGCATTTAGTGAGCCAAGACGATTTTTGAATACGCCGACGCCACTTTAGGCGTGCGCTGTCTCCGTCACAAGCCAGTTACATGCCCGCCGCTGGTCGGGCTTATCGATCGTGTAGAAAAAGGATTTAATGCTTTAGTATTTTCGTAATATGTTTTCGTTGTAATCGTTAATTCATTTAAACTTAGAAAATGCATAACTAATTCAATTTTTATCCAAATTGTATGAAACCAAGTGCTGTTAATTTTCATTTTAAGTGTGCTATTTGATAAAATTAACTTCACCCATGTCTCTGTAGCAAAAATCTGTTAGCTAATAAAATGATGTCTTATGTATCTTCTAAATTAGAAAATGCATATCTCTTCCAATAATTGTCCAAATTAAATGAACCCAATTCGTAAAATTTCATTTTCAGTATACTAACTATTAGGATAGATTTTATACACTGGTTCTGTTCATGAAAATTTGTTAAGTAATTAACTAGTGACTTGTTGTGTTTTTAGCTTAGAAAATTCATAGAAAATTGCTAATAACTTAAAATGATTTGTTCTCTGCTTCTAAAATTCTGTTATTTCATGCTTAGGTCGTGGTGAGTTTTGGCTTGTTTGATGTTGTTGAATGTTTGAGTTTTGTCGGTGTTATTCGCTCTTATTTGTCGTTATGTTCGATCGTTAGGCTTCGATATTTGCGGCAACCCCGAGGACGATCCTCCGCACCATATTGAGCAACAAAGAAAGTGCAAGCGCTTGATCATGATAATCCCAAGATTTTAAATTCTAATATTTTGTTTCAAATTGTATGTATGCATTGCTTAATTTGTGTTAAAATGGATTAGTTAAATCCAGTAGTCGCATATCCTGTTGACAAATATTGATCTCTACTACCGAGCCTAGGTTATTTGTCGTGATTAGAGATCTGGATGATTTCTTGTCACTTAGTAGATACGATTTCAGCCGCTAGACATGCTTAGTATCGTAGAATCAAGCGGTTATCGACTTTAGTCAGAACCTTGATCACACAAAATTTACTACAACTTTATGTTTCAGATTTTGCTATGCTTACTTGCAAAACTAAAACCAAAAACAAAATGATTTGGACGCGCACAATGGTAAGATTGGTGTGATCTGTTGTGTGATCGAAAGGTGCCCGGTCAATTAAGGACCGAACATCTTGTGAGTTTTCGTTATCCAGCATTTCGCGCAATAACCACACTAGAGGGTATGGGACCTCTTGACCTAGTACTTTGGCGTGTATTGGTCCCGGTCGCAGGAGGTCGCAGAGGGACGGAGGTGGGAGCATGGTAGTTGTCCAAAAGCTTTATCCCGAGTGGGTAGTTGTCTTTTCGGCTTTACCATGTAAGCGTATGGGTTTCTATCCATACGAGCTGCCTGGGTTGATACACAATATTGGAAACAACCTCAGAGGACTTAGTCAGGCCGCATACCTTCGAAGTGTGCTTTGGCTTAAAGGCGGTCCGAGGTGTGGGTACAGTGGTACACCCCGCAGGTTAAAAACTATTCGAATAGCCTCGCCCTAGGTGATGGACACGCTTGGGTAAGCTTATCGAGAGTTAGACTACAACATTTAAATTAAAACTTGTGGTGGTGGTACGAACTGGGAATTGTATATGTTGTGGTGACTATTGGGATAGTCACTTCTAGGTGGTTACTTGTATCTATCTTTATCTCGCAGCTTATTTCAACAAGAAATGAATTGCAAACTTGCCTTTAAACTCAGATTACATTATTGCAAATAAAGTTGGCTTTATGCAAATGAAACATATGACCTCCACCAAATAAGCCTCGCATGTAGTCTATGAACAGTCCGTTAGTTCACACGTCAGCCTTATGTGTACAAAGACAATCTTTGTACTGTGTGCTTTGCTTAATGTTTTTGTTGCAGAGGAAGAAGGTGAGCCTCGTGGTCCTCACTCGTGAGTCGTGTTGCCGCTTCTTGGACGACTAGACTTGGCGGTCCTGGCCGATGCCTGTGGGTTGAAGGCACGATTGGCTTTGTTTATATGCATCTTATGGCACTTTTTGCTTCACGCCGTTCTTGTCTATTTGTGTATCTTGTGGCCCGCGGCCTATGTCCTGTAATATTGTTACTATTTGTTTATCTTCCGCTTGTAGTGTAATGTTTGGACTCTATGTTTTGAATGGAGTTGATGTCTAATTTGTAACGAGGTGCGATATCGCTCGAAGTATACATATCTCGAGGATCGCTTTATTTGATTTGTGATGCTAGGACCGTGGTTGGTTACATTACAAGCCAAATAAATCGGGTCCTCACACCACGCCACCTAGACTCACCGAGGCTCGGTCCGACAACACCGAGGAGCTCCGCCGCCAACTCGCCGCCGCCGCCCGCCGACCTTAACCACCCGGAGTTGGCTCAATAGGTTCGCACAACCTCGCCACACGCTGGTATTCACTCACCGCCGGCGACGCCGCTGCTCACCGCTGCCGCTGGTTCCCGAGCCCGCCATCGCCGAGCCGACGTGGCCGCCCACGGCTCGCCACTCGGCCCGGCCAACGTGTTGTCTCGCGTGGCATCCCCGCTACCGCACGCGTACGCCGAAGTCGGGTCCCTGCCGCCAGCCGCCACGACGTGTCGCGCCAAGATCGGTCCGCATCGCACCCACGTGGCGCTCACGGTCCCCAGATCTCGAGGCTCTGTGAGACCTAGTCTACCGTGGAGTCGGTCTCTGACATGTGGGTCCCACATGTCAGAATTTTCTGTTATTTTATTTTAATTTCTGAAATTCCTTGTCGACGCCAAGATTGCGCAATAATCCGATTTTTCTTTAGAGAAATAATTCTGAAATTCCGTAAAATCTAAATTAGGTTTCTTTTAGATTTAAAACTTCCAAAGGCTCATAACTTTTGCATCCTAACTCCGATTGAGCTCATTCAAATTTCTAAATTTATCTAAATTCAAGCTCTATTTATCTGAGATTTTTATTTAATTTTTGGAGCTTGTTTTGCCTCTGTTATTTGTTTGTTTTATTTATTTGTTTCGTTTGCGAGTAGACATCGATTCGTCGGGGAATTTTGGTGAAGAAGGAGCACCCCAAGATCAAGACCACTACATAGAACTTTTCCAAGGCAAGTCATACCTTTGATCAATTTGAACCCAGTTTTCAAATTACTCTGTGTTAAAGTATTGCATTATACTTTAATTATTTATTTAAATGCTTTGGGCATAGTTATTATCCAAATTGTTATCACACCTTGACCTTGTATGTCATAATTCCTTGTCACCCTAGATTGGTTACTAGTTGGTAATATTATAGCACCAACGTGGATTGGTTAGATGCGAGTACAATTGCTTAGCCATGCTACGAGTCTCACATCTCATGTATGTTGCAATTATCAAATGTGACTAAGTGATTATGGAACTTTGTGTAAAACTGTGTGCTATTTGTTATTACTTCGTGATGTCATGTGTTGCACTAAAACCAACTGGGTGGTAAAGGATTTAGACTGAGGCAAGTGGTGGAAGCTGTGTGATATGGTGGAAGCTTTGTGCATGGGTTTGATAATCTTTGTGATCTAGTTAGAACATGGAAGTCTTGTCTTGGTCAATTAAGGACTTAGCTTTGTGCGCCATTGAACTAAGCCTTACTGTACAACCACATGCCTGGTATGAGACGGGCCTAACTTAGTAGGTTATGGATTCTCCGCATTGATGTTCAGGTGGATAGGTTAGGCTGTGTGCAAGGGTGGAGGTGTGACTACTTAGTGGTTACATCGCGGGACGGTTCGCCGCATCCCCGCCCAAATGTGTGTTATACTAATTCTATGTGAGCTGGTATAGCGGGGAAGCACATCGGGAATGTCAATGTTTGAGATGAAGTTTCCGAACTGTTTTGTTACGATTAGTGATTGCTACACTAGTTGTATCTTGTGGGTAAAGTGTACAACCTCTGCAGAGTGTTAAATCAATCTATTCGAATAGCCGCGTCCGCGGTCGTGGACATGCTCGGGGATTTCATACGAGGGGTAGTTTTTCATAAAATGTTGGGATGGGAGCTGTGTGACCTCAATCATATGGCTATGTGGAATAATCTATTTAGCTTTGTGTCTTTGTGGAAACACCTGTTAAATTAATAATGTCTATTTGTTTTGAATTATGCTTTCAATCTATTATTCGTAATCAACTGCAAAAGTTACTTTTATGCAAAAGAACCACAAAAGCCTTTTCTTTTGGAATAACCCTGCATCTATAAATTGCATTTTGCGGTATGATTTGTGAGTACGGTTGTGTACTCACGCTTGTTGTAAAACTTGCTCCCAAACCTACAGAAGAGGAGGAGTCTACGCCTGCTTTCGAGGAGGAGTTCGCCGAAGGTTGTTGATCGTTAAGGTCCGGATCCCACCGGCTGCCTCGTGGTGAATTGGTGGGATCTACGCTGGAGTTATTTCCGCTCTCCGCCGCTTTATTCTCTCGTTAGTTCGCGTGGCTTAAGAAGTGTAAACTCGACCACAAGGTCAAAACCCTTATTTGTTATTCAAACTAATCATTTACTTTATTTATCGCTGTGTGGATCGATATTTACCTATGTTAACACTGTGCACTAGCGTGATCCTCGACTAGTGCAAGATACACGAGGGTTTCGTAATCGCACTCGGGTCCCGACAGAGGTGGTATCAGAGCCATACTGACTGTAGGTTTTGACCTTAGTTAGATTGGCCGTCTTTAGAGTGTCCAAACTATGTTCTAAAGGAAAAATTAACTTACAAAGTTAATTAATTGCTTAACTCTTCTCATATCTCTCTCGACTCAACTATTGCTATAACCTTTTCTCTTTCCGCTGTTTAAATTGCTCTTACCCTTCCTTCGTTTGTCTTGATAGATGCCTCGTCACCAGAGCTATGGTGAGCGCACAAGAGGATATGCCGCTGAGCTTTGGAAGCTACTTCAGGTTCTTGAAGGTTTTGATCGTCCGTTGTACGTCGGCAACAACTGGATTGTGAATAGACAAAACCGTGGAGTGATCTGTCGTCTGACGATCTACGCCAGGAGGAACGACAAGGCAAGCTGACCTTCACACATCTCTGTGAGGAAGATCACATGGCTGGAAGGCATCTAGGAGTCGTCATGCTTGGCCATGCTACGTATCTGCAACATCTACGCACGGGAGCTTCAAGACACCGTCTTCCGTTACCACCCCAGAGCTGCAGCAGTGGACTTGCCAGCACGCTACCCATCTACACGAGAAGAGAGCAATGCTACAGTCGTGCATCTCGCCCAGTTTGCAGCTGCCCAGGAGGAAGCCTTGGAGAGGACCATCACAGAGTTGGATCATGTCTATGAGGCTTTGCAGAGAGCTGAAAAGAAGGTCGCCACTCTGCAAGAGATTCTCTACGACCAAGTAACCGAAGAAGAGGAAGACCCCGAAGAGTATCCCGAAGAAGATCCAGAGGAAGGCCCAGTCGAGCTAGAGGAAGATGCAGAGCCAGAGGAACCACCAACCAGCTTGCACCGGGACGCTGCTCTCGCCGCACCATTTCTGTGGCATCAGATCAGCTTGCTAAGATGCCGCTCACTCCGAGTTCATACCGCCGTGAGCGCCGCCGCGTTGTGGAGGCTTTCGAGTAGTTGTCTTAGTTCCGGCCTTCAGCTTAGCCGCTTCGCTAGTAAGTCGCCTTTAGGCGTAGTTTTGTGTGCTTAGGTCGTTGTTTCTTTGTGTGCGTAGTATGAGCTGCAAAGGCCCTTAGGCATTTGTTGCAGCCATGCTAAGACCCTAATTAATGAAAGTATTTCATTTGAGTTTCTTGAGTGTGTTTCGTTGGGTTCAACCTACCCGCTAGTTCTTAACTTATCTTGTGCTTGCTACCGTATCTAACCCATGGAGTCGCAGATGGTTCAAACTCGCTGATCACGCAAGTGGTTCTGCACCCAAAGACCAAGAGGCAATGAGCAACCACCGCAGAGCGCCCACACAAGCACCCCAATTGACTTGCAAAACTTTGGAGCTTTCATGGCAAAGACAGCATCACCGATGAATACCATGATGACTCGGATGCAAGCTATGAGCAACCTGTGTCAACAACAACCATCAACAAGATGGAGCCCTCACCGCTCATGGTCACCATGGACCATCTAAACTTATGAGTTTATGAGAACCCGCCCACCAACATTCTCCGGACACGATCCCCGCAAGCGCGATGATTGGCTTCGGTCATCGAAAGGAAGCTACCGACACCAAAGGCGTTGACCGTGAGAAGGTCCCGTATGCCACTCACCGATGGAGGGCATAGCCACGAATGGTGGGAGAACTTCGTGCCGCGCATGAGACGCCACAGATATCACATGGGAGGAATTTTCGCAAGATTTCACCAAGATCATGTACCTGAAGGCATTATCGATCCAAGAAGTGTGGACGCCCGAATATTGGAATTGTACTTAATTAAATTTATATCAGTAGCACTATTCTTAATTAATGAACAAGTGTTGCTCCTTTATTAAAGATCATGCTAGAAGCATAAATTTTTAAAAGTAACAAACCCAATATTTAGGCATCCTGATATATGTCTCACAATGGTTCCTGTGATCGTGACCATTGCACATATATCCTCAAACAACATTGCATCATACACATACAAGTCATACATTTACATAATTAAACATAAGTTTACAAGTTGGTTAAGTACTACAATATCAAGTGACTTGGTCACTACAAAAGTCCGATAATGGAAGCAAAATAAACGATAAAACCACCAATGGCCCCATCCACCGCAGCGATTGCGTGGAGGAAAGAAATAGTTTACTCGTTAGCGCCACCCCGATCGACGCTAACGGCACTTCATAAAGGTAACCGCCCTCACCGCAACAATAGGTTATAGCACCTTGAGTACGAAGGGTACTCAAGAAGACTTACACAAACTAATAAAAGAAAGTGTTTGTTAGAACCTATGCAAAGGAGTAGAATTTACACATGCATAAGGTTGCAATAGGAAGGCTTATTGGTTAAATTTGCATAAAGCAAGACACCTTAACCTACAATTGCTAAGTTTTGATAAAGCAATTTAATGAAACGAATCGATTAAAACAGAAGTAAATGAGAATAAAGGTAAACAATACAATGCATGAATTCCTCATTGAAGAATCTAGACCCGCCATTATGCGTTAATGGGGTTTTGGTTATTAATGACAATCTATTTATAAGACTAACACTTCTATTGTCATACAAATTGTTTAGTCTCAACTGATTTAAAGATCAAAGAGGTATGCATTCGACAACATCTTATTATATCTTGTCTGCATTCTCTGATCCATTATATAGGTTGAACTTCACCAAAAGGAAAACTTGTATATGTGCATATGTCTTAATTACACACTCTGTATGCACACATTTAGGGAGTTCAATCTATATCTTGTGGTTTCATTAGTATTGATCCATATTCCTTTGTCCACATATATTAAGGATCTTTACTGTGAAATATATCCTTGAATATATGCAACTTGTGTAGTTAGTATATATTCAGATGGGCATATGAGACTTATGTAGTTCATATACTCATATCCTTGAATATATGCAACTTGTGTAGTTCAGATATATTCATATGGGCATATGAGACTTATGGAGTTCATATATGCTCATGTATCTTTTGAGTATACATAACTTATGTAGTTTATATATACTCATACCAATTACATTCAATTACTTGTTATTAAAGTGGTTATCATAAATTACCAAAGAGGAAAGATTGTGGTATCTTGTCCCAACCATTATGAGTTAATGGTATGATGTGGTAATTAATGATAATCATATTGTGGAACTAACGCTTCTCCTTGAGATGGATAAATAGGTTATGTTCCGTGATTGAAGACTTCGATGACGCCATGAGTTGATCGTCATCAAGTCAAGTTTATGAAGAAAAGAATATCGCCATGTGTTGATGATATCAAGAGAAGAACATCATCATGGGTTGATGATATTGAAGTGAAGAGCTTGAGTAAAGGAGATGATCATGAGTTGATCATCAAGACAAGAAGAATCCATCATGTGTTGATGGAAGTCAAGTGTAGAGTGCATCATGAGTTGATGTATGTCAAGACTTGAAGCAAGGATATGCGCCATCAAGCTTCAAGTGGTTGCGCAGGAAAAGGTATGACTAGCTAGGGCTAAGGATTTGTTACTAGTCTTTACCGCCTCGTGTTTGGTTGAGACCGAATTGCTAGTATAGGTTGCTGTACTATTAAGAGGGGTCTTAATTAGTAACTTGAGTTAGTCATGTGTTGATAGCTCATTGTGTTTGCTCTAGCTCAACTTAACATGTTGCCTATATTTGCGAATGCGTTTTGCAAATAGTTGTGGCTCATGGTTATTCCTTGTAGCATGTGACTTTAGTTTGCGAATGTGTTTTGCAAACGGTTTAAGTTCATGTACCTTATTCCTTGTGGCGATGATTCTAAAAGTCGGCAAAATGTGTTTTTGTGACTTGTTGAGAATCTAGCTTTCATCTCTTGTGTACATGTTGCATCAATTTGGCAAATATGTTTTGCAAATTGAGTTGAAGCAAATGTGCAAAGTCTTCGCCGCCAGATCGTTATGTCCGACCGCCGTGGTAGCGGCTCGACCGTGTTTGCAACCGACCGGCATTTATGAGCGGTCTCGACCGATCGCGTTAAACGTCGCGCGCGCTTTTTCCAGAGTGACTTTCTTGGTCAACGATCGAGCGGTCCGACCGACGTGGTTCGGCGGTTCGACCGACCGCGTAGTACCGCCCTTGGAAAAGGTAGTACCGCGCGCGTAGTACCGAGTTTGAAGCGGTACTACCGGAGTGCGTAGTACCGAATCTTGTATGGCGTTTGTATTTTCCAGAGATGTTTTCGTTTTGCTCGTGCTCGCTGAGCGGTCCGACCGCTCTCGCGTCTCGATCAGCGGAGCGGTCCGACCGACCATTGGTTGGCGATCGACCGATTGTGAGTCCAACGGCTAGTTTTATAGCCGTTGAGCGCTAGCGGTCCGACCGCCATTAGTTGGCGGTTCGACGGTTTTGTCCAGATTCTCGAATCTTTCTCAACGGCTAGTTTTTGTGTGTGGGCTATGAATACCCACCTTGGCTGTGTGGAGAAAGCAGCTGTCGGTGCCCCATTGAGTTTCTTTGAGCTAAGAGCAAGCCTCTCATACTCTTGTGTGCATGTGTTGCACTTAGTGAGTGATTGAGAGCAAACCCTAAGTGCATGTGTTGCATTAGGTTGTGGATTGCTTATCCATAGAGCTTTGGCGCTTGATTGGTTCAAGTGAAAGTTGAGTCTTGTTACTCTTGGTGTTTGCCGACACCTAGACGGCGTGGAGGCGCGCAGCGCCGGTGATCGCCTCAAGTGAAGCTTGTGAGAAGACCCGGCGATTTGTGAGTGGCTTGGTGCTCGCCATCTCCTGAGCGGAGTAAGAGCAACCCTAGTGGATTGGGGTGATAAGTTCAAGTTGAGTCGGTTCAAGCGGTTGAACTCACTTAGAGGTGTTGGTTCGGTTGGAACCGGTCCAAGTGGTTTGACTTACTCTGAGGTGTTGCCTCGCTTTGGAGCCGATCCAAAAGGTTGAACTTACCCCAACGTGGATTAGGGAGACCGCAAGTCTTCGATCACCACGGAAAAATATCGCCGTGTTAATTGTGGTTTGCATTTTTGAGCTTTACCTTATTGCAATTTACATTCATATAATTAAGTTGCTCATCTATTGTGTATGAATGATTGCCTAGCTATGTGCCATTTACATTGCCTAAATTGAATTGCTCACAAGTTCATGCTCAATTGATTATTATCATTAGACTTGCATTGTTGGAGCACCTAGTTGAGACTAGTGGTTTTTAGGTCTTAATTGTGCAAAACCGTATTTGTATTAACTTCCGCATTAGAAATCGGTTTTAGTGCATAAAAGTTTTAAAACGCCTATTCACCCCCCCTCTAGTCGGCCTCCTCGATCTTACAAGTGGTATCAGAGCTTGGTCTCTCATTTATTAGACTTAACCGTCTAGAGAGTAAAGGATGACGACTAGAGATTTAGTGCACCTAAGTGAAGCACCTAAATTTGATGGCACAAATTATGCACATTGGAAAATCCGCATGTCATGTTATTTTAAAGCCATGTGCCTAAATATATGGCGGATTGTAGATGTCGGCTTTTCTCCTCCATTGGATAGGCTTGATCCAACAATTGAGGAAGAGAAATGCCTACATCTCGACGCTCAAGCAATTAACGTTTTATTTAGTGCTTTGAGTGTAGATGTGTTCAATGAAGTATGCGATCTCAAGAATGCTCATGAGATGTGGACACAATTACAATGCCATTATGAAATGTCCACTTCCACAAGTGATAATTGCATACAAGAATGGATGTCGGGAGAAGAATGCTCAATTTCTAGCTCCGACGATGATGAGACATCAACTCCATCCACTTCGCCTCATTGCTTTATGGCTAAAGGTAATAAGAAGGTAAATAATTATGATGATAATAATCCTTCTTATGATGAGTTGATGGATATGCTAGAAGAGCTTAATGAATATATAGGAGAAGAGAAATCTAAATACAAAGTTTTGAAGAAAGAACATGTCTTACTTCAAAATAATTATGATGTTCTAAAAGATGAACATGAAAAGCTCCTCGTAAATGAATATACTAGCTCCAAGGTGGATATAGGTGTAACATGTAATCTAATAGATGATTTGCCATGCATAGTCCTATTTCTAATCTAAAGCTAACATATCCACATCTTGTGATTATTTAATTGACATGCCTTGTAGCACTTGTGAAAATGCGCCTATTTCTCTATGCTTGTTGAAACTAATCTTGTAGAGGAAAACAAAGACTCAAGACCCAAGTCACAAATTTGAAAATGACTTGGATAGAAGCCACAAAGGAAGGCCACTTGATGATATCTTGAGCAAGCAACGGCTCAAGTGATAAGAGTGGAATCGGCTTCACTCCCATGAAGAAAAGGGAGAATAGCAAGATGAGACACAATCAAAGACACAACAAGAACATCAAGTGCTTTGATTGTCATCAAAAGGGTCACCTCTCCTCAAAATGTCCTAATAAGGAAGATTACAAGAGAGGACTTGGCTTCAGCGAAATAAAAAAGGTGAAGTTCATCCCAAAGAAAAAAGGAAAGAAATACTCAAATATCAAATGCTTTGGATGTTATGAAAAGGGACACATTGCTTCCGTGTGCCCTAACAAGATCAAGGATATCAAATGCCTTGATTGCAATGAGAAGGGTCACTTTGCCTCCAAGTGCCCTATCAAGAAAATGGACAAGAGAGGACTTGGTCTCACCGCCAAGAAGAAGGTGAAGAGTCACCCAAAGCAAAATGGAGATAAATTCAAAATTATCAAGTGCTTTGGATGCAAGAAGTTTGGACACATTGCCTCGGTGTGTCCAAATCAAAAGGATGTCAAACCAAGACATTCAAGTAAGAGGCAAGCCGACAATGAGCAAGAAAAGAAGACATCAAGGGGAAGCAAAAGCCCTACTTGCTACAATTGCCGGGAGAAAGGACATTTTAGTAAGGAATGTCCCAAAGGTATCTCTCCTAATTCAATTATTTATAATGATCATTATGTGCTTAGGAAGGATAAGAATGACAATGTGTTTGCTAGAATTGTTAGTTCACCTAAGACTATTATTAGAAGGGCTATTTGGGTGCCCAAAAGTATTGTGACTAACATTCATGGACCCAACCAAGTATTGGGTACCAAATGCGCTTAAAAGCTTAATAGGTACTTGGAGATGCATTGGAGGTTTGGCGTATTCATGAAAAGGTGGATTCCACCTTATGTCAATATTGGAGCCAAGCTTGAGGATAATCATATCATATCATAAGCCAATGCCATTTTGGTAACAAGTATTTACATTGAAGTATCTAGACCCTTTACCTTGTGTAGGTTGCATTCATGAAAATCTTATAAAAAGGGTTGTTCTTGTTCTTGCTCTTGTGCTATATCTTTATTATTGAAATATTGAGCAAGATGGTTGTGGCACATTATGGGGGAGTGCTAAATCATTTACATGTATATCACGTCCCAAGGTGTGCCCAAATTAATTAAGTGCTAGTAATGTTTTTCTAAATTGAGCCTTTTAGCCAAAAGTCAAAAATTTGAAATTATTAGTATATACTTTGAAAAATTAGTTGCAAAATGTATACAAATGCATTTCAAAGGTTTACCAAAGGATTTGGTTCAAGAAAAACATATTTTAAGTGAAAATAAGTTTCTACCCAAAATTCTAGATTCTAGGATCTTGTTTTTGACCTAAACTAGATTTTTGTGTAAAATCTATTCTAAAAGGAATTTGATCTTCGTTCCAAAAGGAAAATCCTAGAGTTGGTTATTCTAAACACTTTTCGTATTCAAATGATTTCCAAAAGACCAACTCACCAAAAGTTATTCTATTTTGAAACTCGTCCAAAATATCGGTTTGACCTAAATGGTCACCTTCTAGCACTTAAGAGAGTTTAGCCATTTGTGCCTAAATTATTCACATAAATAGGTCCATGATGGTATTTATGACTCATACATGCAATTGGATGCTATAGATTTCATGAAATGCTCAATTTGGCTCTTTTGTGAAAGTTCTCAAAATACAATTTCGCTTATAAAACTAAAATTTAGTTTATAAAAATTATTTGAGAATTTGATTTTAAAGGGCTAGATATAAGTTGGAAATGCTCCAAAGATATTTGTTTGATTGATTGTGTGGAAATTTGGAGCAAATTACAACAATTCAATCTTTTCTCAAATCCAAGATCAACTGCTTGTCGATTCAGTCTCAACCGGCTCGATCGCCACCTTTATGGTCCGATCACTGAATCTCGGCCGAACCGCCAGCCCAATGGTCATACCGATTTTGCGAAATGCTCCTTAACTCCACCCGAGAAGTGTTTCTTCCTCACTTTCTCCCCAAAACCGAAACCTCATTTCTCTCTTGCTCTGGTTGTTTTCCTTCTCCGCCCTGATCTTCCTTTCCGCCATCTCTCTCTTATGTCCAAGGTATTCAAGTCTTGCCCTTCACCTCCTCTCTCTATTCCGCGTTTAAATTGAGTTTTAAGTCATTCAATCTCAAATGCCATGGAACCCTAGGTGAAGGTGTATTTTTGAAATCCGCTATTTGTTTCTTAATTGCTTCAAGGGATCATCTCCTTGACTAATCCTTCATCCCTAGCCTGTAATCTCTCCTTTCCTTACTTGCATTTTACCCACATTGCAAATTTCCCAATTTCTAGGGTTTGACTTAATTGTCCCCAAATTCTTTCAAATTGGTGAAATATTTAAATGTGCAAGTAGTCTAAGAGTAGATTAATAAGTATCCATGATGCCATTGTACAAAAATTGTAGATTTTGGATTCTTCCAAAATTTCGATCGTCTCGTGTCATCGGCGGTCCGACCGCCGCAACATGGCGGTTCGACCGATCCTCCCGCGGTCCGACCGCCAGGAAGCGTTTGATCGTCAGGATAATGGGCGCGACAAAAATGTCATGTGAATACGATAATTTATTCTTTGAAAATCTTTGATATTCATTGCTATCTTTTCAAATGACAATGCCGGCCAAGAGGACTACGCCTCGCCTCGCACCTCTTTCCTCTTCTAGAGATGAACAAATGGAGGATGTAGAAGAAGAAGTTGGAGAAGAAGAAGAAAGTGCAAGTGATGACAACAAAGGACAATAACAAAGAAGTGACAATGAGTATGAGTATGAGGATGAGGATGATAATGAAGATGTTGCTTCGATCGTAGTCGCTTTATTGGACTTGATGTGTCTACTATTAAGAGTGAACAATATACTATTCTCGAGGCATATTAATCGCTCAGATTTCTAGAAATGCAACCATGGGTATGTTCCACACTTTATTTCAACAAAGATGTCTATCGATAATCTATGCTAAGAAAAAGTTTGCTAATCATCGCTTGTGAAATGGAGCTACATTGGCAAGAATCCAGTCTATAATGGTTTGCTTAGATTGTTTAGAGTCACGATTGGAATCTTTAGTCTCTTTACAATGCAACTTTCATGCAAAAGCCATTAGACGCTTTTATGCTACGCCTTTGTTTCTCCTGATCATGATTATCTTGAATGGATGACTGGACATCAAAAATTGGAAGCTACCAAGGATGATTTTATAAGTGCCCTGAGTCTAGGAGATTCGAGTGGTCTAAAGGTACATCTTCAGGAATCGCTTGACCTCACTCAGGTAGATGAGTTCTATGATCAAGGAAATCTTTATGCACGTGGAAAGGTAACTGGACTTCTTGCCATTCCCAGTGTTATTAATAGGATCATGAGAGCATCATTCTTTCCTAGGAGTGGAAATAATGATGAGATACATGGACGTGCCTGGAATGTGATTAAGTATATTATGGATGGCACGAGATTTGATGTTATGGACCTGATCATTAGAGAGATTGCTACTTCTAAGGGAGATAAAACTAAAAGCATTTATTTTGCTCCTTACATTATGAAGCTCATTCAGAGTAAGATTGATTTTGATCAGGACTATGATATGGAGCATAAGGAGTACAGACCTAGAGATGCTCCTCCTCCTCGTGTGCCCCTCCACCTCCTCTTCAGCATCCAGGGCAGGGATCATCCTCTCAGGGACCTCCAGGTCAGCAGGCTCCTCAGGAGCAGGATGCAGTACTGGCAGCTATCTTGCACCTTCAGACGAGCATGGATGCTAGGTTTGATCGCATGGATGCGAGATATGATCAGATGCATGCAGAGACTTCAGCTAGGTTTGAGACTTTGGACTTGAGGGTCACGTGATGGATGCGAGACTCACGAGTATCATCAGCAAAGATGTACCAGCTTGTTTATCGAGGTTTGGGAGTCGTCGTCATACATCTTCAGGCGTTCAGCAGGACGATCTTCCATCCACATCAGCTGCTCCTCTATCTTAGTTGTTCTATCTTTTCATATGTAGGTCAATAGACCTTGTTTTGTGGGATAAGCTATGTTATCGTTTGTTATCTTTGTGAGCTTATTGAACCCTGTATGATATTAATTGCTGTCAGACTCTTTGGATATGTGATTGTTAATGTTATGGATCTTGTTTCTTATCTGTGTTTGAATTATGTTATTGAATCCTTATTGTTGTTGCATGAGTATTCTTATCTTGATTATAAATTGTCATGCTTCCTTGGATTCATTGTTTAGAGAAAACTCTGACAAAATTTTATAAAATCTTCTTGTGCATGTATTCCTTTCAGATCTTAAATGCACATGTTTAGGGGGAGGTTTTATCTCTATTTGGTTCTTGGTTGCAGAAACTTTCAAAATTCTCTTAAGAACCCAACCTGTCTTTAAAAGGGAAGAATGTTTATTCGATCTAAATAAAATGCCTTCTCTTGCCAAGCTCTTGTTCATGCAAAATCTTTCAATTGGCTTAAGGTTGATTTAAGTTTTTGGTGATTAATGCCAAAAGGGGGAGAATGATGGATCAATATCTTTCCACATTTGGTTGTGTATCAAATATTTTACATGTCTCCTTCGGATGCTTTAAGAATACATTATATGCATGATTTACATTTCAATAGCTTAATTACTCAATATATGTTGACAATATCCAAATGTTGCTATTGATAAATGATTTGTCATCAATTACCAAAAATTCCCTCATTGAAGAATCTAGACCCGCCATTATGCGTTAATGGGGTTTTGGTTATTAATGACAAATCTATTTATAAGACTAACACTTCTATTGTCATACAAATTGTTTAGTCTCAACTGGATTTAAAGATCAAAGAGGTATGCATTCGACAACATCTTATTATATCTTGTCGCATTCCTGGATCCATTATATAGGTTGAACTTCACCAAAAGGAAAACTTGTATATGTGGATATATCTTAATTACACACTCGTGTATGCACACATTTAGGGGGAGTTCAATCTATATCTTGTGGTTTCATTAGTATTGATCCATATTCCTTTGTCCACATATATTAAGGATCTTTACCGTGAAATATATCCTTGAATATATGCAACTTGTGTAGTTAGTATATATTCGTATGGGCATATGAGACTTATGTAGTTCATATACTCATATCCTTGAATATATGCAACTTGTGTAGTTTGTATATATTCATATGGGCATATGAGACTTATGGAGTTCATATATGCTCATGTATCTTTGAGTATACATAACTTATGTAGTTTATATATACTCATACCAATTACATTCAATTACTTGTTATTAAAGTGGTTATCATAAATTACCAAAGAGGTAAAGATTGTGGTATCTTGTCCCAACCATTATGAGTTAATGGTATGATGTGGTAATTAATGATAATCATATTGTGGAACTAACGCTTCTCCTTGAGATAGATAAATAGGTTATGTTCCGTGTGATTGAAGACTTCGATGACGCCATGAGTTGATCGTCATCAAGTCAAGTTTATGAAGAAAAAGAATATCTTCATGTGTTGATGATATCAAGAGAAGAACATCATCATGGGTTGATGATATTGAAGTGAAGAGCTTGAGTAAAGGAGATGATCATGAGTTGATCATCAAGACAAGAAGAATCCATCATGTGTTGATGGAAGTCAAGTGTAGAGTGCATCATGAGTTGATGTATGTCAAGACTTGAAGCAAGGATATGCGCCATCAAGCTTCAAGTGGTTGCGCAAGGAAAAGGTATGACTAGCTAGGGCTAAGGATTTGTTACTAGTCTTTACCGGTCTCGTGTTTGGTTGGAGACCGGATTGCTAGTATAGGTTGCCGCATCTATTAAGAGGGTCTTAATTAGTAACTTGAGTTAGTCATGTGTTGATAGCTCATTGTGTTTGCTCTAGCTCAACTTAACATGTTGCCTATATTTGCGAATGCGTTTGCAAATAGTTGTGGCTCATGGTTATTCCTTGTAGCATGTGACTTTAGTTTGCGAATGTGTTTGCAAACGGTTTAAGTTCATGTACCTTATTCCTTGTGGCGATGATTCTAAAAGTCGGCAAAATGTGTTTTTGTGACTTGTTGAGAATCTAGCTTTCATCTCTTGTGTACATGTTGCATCAATTTGGCAAATATGTTTTGCAAATTGAGTTGAAGCAAATGTGCAAAGTCTTTCGCCCAGGATCATATGTATGACCGCCTGTGGTAGCGGTCTGACCGGTGTTTGCGGTATGACCGGGATCGCGGTTAAACGTCGCGGTCAGCTTTTTCCAGAGAGTGACTTTCTTGGTCAGCGACCGAGCGGTCTGACCGACGTGGTTCGGGCGGTCTGACCGACCTACGTAGTACCGCCTTGAAAAGGTACTACCGCGCGCGGTAGTACCGGAGTTTGAAGCGGTACTACCGAGTGTGGTAGTACCGAATCTTGTATGGCGTTTGTATTTTCCGAGAGATGTTTTCGGTTTTGCTCGGTGCTCGCTGAGCGGTCCGACCGCCTCGGCGGTCCGATCGGTGAGCTGGTCCGACCGCCATTGGTTGGCGGTCGACCGATTGTGAGTCCAACGGCTAGTTTTATAGCCGTTGCGCTAGCGGTCCGACCGCCATTAGTTGGCTGCTCGACGGTTTTGTCCAGATTCTCCGAATCTTTCTCAACGGCTAGTTTTTGTGTGTGGGCTATAAATACCCACCTTGGTCGTGTGAGAAAAGCTGTCGGTGCCCCATTGAGTTTCTTTGAGCTAAGAGCAAGCCTCTCATACTCTTGTGTGCATGTGTTGCACTTAGTGAGTGATTGAGAGCAAACCCTAAGTGCATGTGTTGCATTAGGTTGTGGATTGCTTATCCATAGAGCTTTGGCGCTGATTGGTTCAAGTGAAAGTTGAGTCTTGTTACTCTTGGTGTTTGCCGACACCTAGACGGTGTGGAGGTGTTGTGCGTTGGTGATCGCCTCAAGTGAAGCTTGTGAATAGACCCGCGATTTGTGAGTGGCTTGGTGCTCGCCATCTCCGGAGCGGAGTAAGAGCAACCCTAGTGGATTGGGGTGATAAGTTCAAGTTGGAGTCGGTTCAAGCGGTTGAACTCACTTAGAGGTGTTGGTTCGGTTGGAACCGGTCCAAGTGGTTTGGACTTACCTCTGAGGTGTTGCCTCGCTTTGGAGCCGATCCAAAAGGTTGAACTTACCCCAACGTGGATTAGGGGAGACCGGCAAGTCTTCGATCACCACGGGAAAAATATCGCTGTGTCAATTGTGGTTTGCATTTTTGAGCTTTACCTTATTGCAATTTACATTCATATAATTAAGTTGCTCATCTATTGTGTATGAATGATTGCCTAGCTATGTGCCATTTACATTGCCTAAATTGAATTGCTCACAAGTTCATGCTCAATTGATTATTATCATTAGACTTGCATTGTTGGAGCACCTAGTTGAGACTAGTGGTTTTTAGGTCTTAATTGTGCAAAACCGTATTTGTATTAACTTCCGCATTAGAAATCGGTTTTAGTGCATAAAAGTTTTAAAACGCCTATTCACCCCCCCTCTAGTCGGCCTCCTCGATCTTACACTCATGCTGAACCAGAAATCAAAACCAGATTTTTAAATCAAAACTCTATACATGTGACATCAACTCAAGTCATTGTCCATGACCGTGGACACGACTATTCGAACAGCTTTGATACCCCCGCAGGTGTACATCTTTACCCACACGACTTAGTCAGCCCGTTGCCTTCGGATGCCTCCGAATGATGACATACTTCCTTTGGTATGCCGACCGGGGAAACTAAGATTTGGCATTTTTCAACAAGTTAACACTATTGAGTTGGATACCCATGTGTGAACTGATCTCGCTTAAACAACGATCGATAGCATCCGCTAACCGGCACACATGTTGCGTCAGAATGCCGACCCAAACATAAAGAAATGTGAATGGGCTCACTACCCATATTAGATTGCAATCGGCATCTTTAAGGTACGTATATGCGATGGAACACATATACGCCTCACCCTTCTAAGAACATCTCGATATCGATATAAAACTCACATAGCATAAAACGCAGTCATAAGACCAGAGCATCTATGCCATACAAGACCAATACACATATCCTTACTCTCCTGTTTCCAACTCAATAGCCTTAGCCCTTTACTTAACCAAACAAATACCATACATCGCAGTGGAAGTACGTGGGGAACTTGAATTGAACAATGAGAGTTCAGTCCTTAAGTGATCCAAACAAGTCCACCACAATTCCCAATCTCGTGCACGAAGGCACCACCACTAGCTTCCTCTTGTCCAGATCAGTTTAAATGTAAAATTCATTTTTGGTATAAATAAATTGGACAAAGAGTTCAAAATAACAGAAATCATTTTATGGTTCCCATGTTTGACAAGATAATCTTGTCAAACTCTAATATTCTCTGGACTGCATGTCTAAGCCAACTCTGAAGCTAGAGTTTATAGTATACAGTACTACTCTAAGTCTGAGTGTATGGTTAGAATTAAGGTAATCCACAATATTAGGTCATAACTAACTACTACAGATCACAATTGTATTTTCCGAAAAGTAGCATGCAACAGTTATCACTGTATTTGGAAAATCTATTGTGTGAAACTTTGGGGATCAATATGGTGCAAAGAAGATGCTTGCCTTGATAATAATACACTTCTGTTGCAGACTCAGGTTGCTCAGAAATAGATTCAAATGCTTCAGAAGAACCAGATTCTAAAAGAGACAATAAAATCCAATAAATACCAAAGTCGACAACAGGTACAGAATGAAAGAAGCATGTTTGATCAATATGGAAATGCATGCTCAACAGTATGTGTGAGGACCCCAATTTATTTAGCTTGTAATGCTTAACCAACCACCTGGCCCTAGCATCACAAATCAAATAAACCGAGCCTCGAGATATGTATACTTCCTGCAAAGCAAGATACACACTCGCCACAAAATTATGCATCAACTCCATTCCAAACATAGAGTCCAAACAACACACTACTAAGCGTAAAATAACAACAAGTGGATTATTACGCACTGTGGCCGACCGCCAAAAGATACACAAATGAACAAGATAGACAATGAAACAAAAGCGCCATAAGATGGCTATAAACAAAGCCAATCGCGTGCCTTCAACCCACAAGGCAACCGACCGACCGCCAAGCCTAGTCGCCCCACACCAAGCGGCAAAGACAACTCACGTAGTGAGGCCCTTGGGGCTCACCTTCTTCCTCTCGCAACAAAAACATTAAGCAAAGCAAATGAGTACAAAAATTGCTTTTGTACTGCAAGACCGACGTGTGAACTAGCGCACCTATTCGGATGCTACATGCAGCTTATCTCGTGGAGGCCATATGTTTCATTTGCACAAAGCTAACTTTATTTGCAATAATGTAATACAGCTTTAAAGGCAAGTTTGCAATTCATTTTTATGTTGAAATAACTACGAATTAAAGATAGATACAAGTAATCACCGAAGTGACTATCCCAATAGCCACCACAACATAGCACTAATCCTCGATTCGTACTCACCCGCCAAGTTTTAATTTAAAAGGTTGAAGTCTAACTCTTGAAAAGCTTACCCAAGCGTGTCCATAACCTAGACGAGGCTATTCGAATAGTTTTAACCCTGCAGGTGTACCATCGCACTCCACACTTCGCATGACCTTTTGCCAAAGCACACTCCAAGGTATGATGGCACACTAAGTCCTACGAGACGTTTTTCAATATTGTGTATTAACTACGAGCCGACGGTATGGATAGAAATCCATACGCTGACATGGTAAAGCCGAAAAGACAACTACCCACTTAGGATAAAGCTTTTCGGACAACTACCATGCTCCCAACACCATCCCTCCTGCGACCTCCTGCGACCCGGAGTCAATACACGCCAAAGTACTAAGTCAAGAGAGGTCCCATATACTCTAGTGTGGTTAGCACGCAAAAATACCTGGATAAAAATTCACTCACAAGATGTTCGGTCCTTAATTTGACTGGGCACCATTCCAGTCACACCCAACAGATCACACCAACATACCACAGCCCAAGTCTAAATCGCTTTTGTTTTCATTTTCGCTTTGTAATTTAAACATAGCACAAGTCGAACATAAGAACAATAATAATTTATGTGATCAAGATCATCGACTAAGTCGATGATCGCCAATACTACCGTTAACTAAGCATGGCTAACAATCGACTCGTAATCTACTAAGTGACAAGAGTTCATCCAACGAACTCTAATCACAGCTAATACCTATGCTCGTAGTAGAGAATAGGCATTTACCTACAAAGTTATGCATCTAAAGGATTAACTAACCAATTTTAACACAAATTACGCGATGCATACATACATTGAAACAAAATATTAGACTTTAAAATATTGGGATTAACATGATCAAACCGCTTGCCTGGTCGCTCGCCAATATGCTCAACCTGTTGCAGAGGATCACTCTCGACAAAACCAGAACCGTCGCAATCTATCGATCGAGCAAAAACAACGAATAAGAACAACTTAACACTGACAACACTCAAACATTCAACAACAACAAAAACATATCTAAAACCTAATCTGATAATTAGTACACTAAAAATGAAAATTTACAAAATTGGATTCACTAGATTTGGATAAAAAATTGAAAGAGATATGAATTTTCTAATTTGGAAAACACATAATAACACTACTTAATCAATTAACAGATTTTTGCTAATAGAGACATGGCTGAGACCTATTTTAGTAAATAACACAATTAAAATGAAATTTAACAAAACTAGTTTCATTCGATTTGGAGAAAAATTGAATTAGTTATGAATTTTCTAAGTTTAAATGAATTAACAGAGCAACAGAAATTACATTTCAGAAATAACTAAAGCATTTATTCCTTTTTCTACCGACGCACAGCTAGCCACAGACACTGACATGCGGGCCCGCGCGAGGGAACTAACCAGGTCAAACTTGACCCAGCTGGCGCCAACGGCGACGTCGACAACAGATGAAGGAATACGCTTCGCTTACCCTAACGATTTTAAATCGCGCCACCGTCCGACAACGGAGGCGCCCGATCGCGATTACGGCGCCGCCGCGCGAAGGAGAGCTCGCTCGGTGCGGGCAAGGACGAAAATGGAACCCTAACGCTATCGCAAGACCGAAGACACCGCGGTCGTCGGAGGTGACTCGACGAGGCGCGTGACGGCGAGGGGCGGAGTACATGCTACGCGAAAATAGCCACGACAAACTAGCAATACTAAACACGAACTAACGCGGCGCTAAAACTACTCTAAGGTCCCAAGAGCTACCGATGATGCGAGGAGAGGAGCTTGCCGGAGGTGGGTCGCCGACGGTGAACCACCGCGGTGGTCAAGGTGGCACCGAGGAGGAGCACCCGAGCAAAGACAGAGGAGATAAAGATGTAGATAGCTCCTGTAAGTGCACAAGATGAGCCGACGCAGTAATTGACCAAGGAACCAATTCACCGCGATGAGGACGAAGACTCGAACTTTCGGCCGAAGAAGAGGGAACCCAAAATTCCACGGTCCCTGCGAGTGAATCTCAACATTAGTTGAGGGGAATTCATGATGGGGATCTGGAACACGATATGACGCGCAAAGGAGAAGATGATCTTCACTGGTCGCGACGATGACACGGCGGTGGCGCCACGCCGCGGAACCGAGTTGGCGCACTCTTCGGCTTGAGCTCGAGGAGCAATGGTCGCTAGGAAGTGGTTTTATGGGGTCCAAAGGAGGATAAGAGAGCTCCGGTGAGCTTAAGTAGGGAAGAGGGCGAGGAATGCGAGAGGCGGCTGGCACCGAGGAGCTCAAGAGCGTGCCGACGAGCCGTGAGGGAAAAGATGGGTGATTAATGCCGCCAGACATGGCCTAACAAAGGGACGATGCGCCGAGGGATTGCACGCGAGAAAACCGGAAGCGTGACGGACAACGAGGCGAGGTGGTGTCCATGCGCTGTGCCGCGCACACACGCCCTAGGCGTGAGGTAGGTGACGGCCTGACGAGTGGGGCCCACCTGTCAGCGAAAGAAGCGAAGCGGCGCGAGCCGGAGTCTAGCGCGGTGCGATTAGGTGGTTTGACTCGACCAAGACGGTGCTGATCGTTGATCCGAGATGGACTAAGATCAAAGGATGCAATCGGACCGTCAGTCAGATCGGCGCGACGCGGCCGCGCGACAACATCGGACGGTCGCGAGCGGTTGGGCTCGGGTGGTGCAGTTAAGTGGTGCGGCTGAGCTGAGTGGCGCGGTCGGACTCGAGCTCGAGTTGGGTTCGAGCCCGACAAACAGTGATTCCAGTTTTGAATTCAAAAAGGCTGAGCAGGTTTGGGGAATTTTTAGAGGTAGTTACAGAGCTCCAAAAATTCCGAAATTTTTATGGAAGCTTACTGGGACAGAGGAAAACCTTGTGTAATTTTTTCAGGAATTTTCATGCAATATATTTCTCCCAAGAAAATTCACAAGCTCCTGTCCTAAGGTTTGACCAGACTTTTGAACTAGTTTGACTTGGCCTTTTGAATTAGCAAACAAAATCTAAAAATTGTGAAATTTTTCAAAGAGGTAACTAGGATGATCAAGATGATAGGAAAAATATTCCTAGAGGATGATCACAAGTTTAAGGCCAAGGATTTTGTTGACAACAACTTCCATTCACAAGAATAAATTCTAGAAAATGGAATTTGCTAGGGGAAAATTTAGAAAACTTCCAAATGATTTCATGAGGCATCAAAAGTTTTTATTTCTCCTCATAATTTTACATTTGAATAACAAACCCTAACTTAGGGCTGTTACAGTATGCTTAAGTTGTATCTACCCTAATAATAAAATAATAACCCATAATATCACTTACTACTTTCAAATAACAGAAACTAGAGTTTAGGTCAAAGTTTCAGTTTTTAGATTTTGAAAATACAGAAACAGGACAGACTTTAGGTTTCGGGTTTAAGGAAAATAGGTCAAGCAAAGATTCTGAAATGAAGCTTAGCCTCGATCTTTTAGGTAATTAACACCTGCACTAACCCTAATCCTAACCCTAATCGGCCGATTACAAAAGCTAAAGAAAACCAATGTTGTCTGCTGAACCGACAATGAGGACAGAGATAAATCTCTCGCTACAAAGTTAAGTAGATGATAAGAAGGATCAAAAGAATAACTTATTATGCTACTAGGTTCAGCTTAAGACCTACCTAATGATAAGTCCATGTGAGAAACCCTAGTTCTTGAAAACGATATGAAAGACCGAAAAGTTATAAAAGCAACTTTTCAGTTTAAAGAAAGTTGGAGCTACTGATGTACAAGTGAATGATCCATGTGAGCTTCTAAGGTCCTTAAGGTGCCTGTGATGACAAAAACTAAGGTTTTGCTTACAGATAAGAAAGACACCAAAGGTTCTCAAACCGATGTTGATCATCAGAGAATAAACTCGTTTAACCTACAAAAGATATCAAATCTTTATTACAAGGTGAAACCAGTGTTTAAGATGGATAAGCAAGTTGGAGGAGCAAGAAACTCCACCGGACGAAAATAAAGGGTGAAAAGCTCCAGTGGTCAACAATGGCAGCACTCAAAAGCTAGGTTTATATATAGAGACTGAGCTACAGGCAAAGTGGAAGGGTCTAGAGTTGATGAGGTGTCTACTTAGGCTAAATATCCAAAAATTAGTTGCATGATTCTTGGATAACTCCTCTCCTCTGCTTACGTAAATGGTCGCGCAGAGACAAGGTGGATGAGAGGCAACCATCTCGACATGTGGGTCCCTTTGTCACCACAATGCGCGTGCCTCTAAAAGCTCCAAGAATCGCCGACCGCTCGATCGAGATGGACGGCCGCGATGGAAATAGGCATTAAGGAAAATAATCGGCACCATTTAATATGGGCCGTGCGATCTCAAACGGAGGATGGAGATTAAAAGGGGTCCTATGGGATTTCGGGGTTCACATTCAAAGAAGGACGTTGGATTGAAATCCAACGATCAACCGCAGCGATACACGCCACCTTTAATGGAGATGACGCGCACCGCCGATTAGCTTTCACGGTCAGATTGACGCGATCCGGATGGTCCGAATGCAATCTCAATATAGACCCTACGATTGAAATCCAACGGTCCATTGAATTTGGGCCCTAATTGCATGCGGTCAAAGCGAGCGCCGTGGGATTTAGATCTAAAGTCCCACGATGGATGCGCGCTTTATGTTCAAATCAAAAAGGGTTGCGCGGTTGGATCTAAGATGGACGGTGGAGATTGAAAAGGGATCCGATGGTCCGGTTGTTCGCGCTCTCGGCCGCTTGATCGAGATCCAATGGTGAAGATCGCGCGCATACGCGGACAGCCCACGGACGCTGCGACCACGCCTGCTCGATTGGAGAACAACGCTCACGGCGACACGATGGATTTGGCTCGCGCCGAGCGCGGATCGAAGCCGACCGCTTGCATTGGTTGGACCCAACCTTATGGGTTCGAGTCGCCACAATGCTAGGGTTTAGGTTTAGACCTAAGGTTGACCAAATTCTAAATTCAAAGTTGGAAAGTTTGACTGGCTTTAAAATAGCAAATAAATTTGTAAAATCATGAAATTTTGCTAGAGGCTACTGGGATGATATATTCCCAAATAAATTTTGAAAACCACTGTTTCACTTTATAAAATATATAAATAATTAACTTAACCCGAATAGGTTTATTTAAAGCCAAGTATTTTTCTCCAAGTCAAGATAATTTCTAAAAATTTAACAAAAATATTTTTAGCTGAGATAATTGATCTAGGTTTTAATGAAAATATTTCCTCTCAAAAATATTTCCTCTCAAAAATATTTCTCTCAAAAATATTTTTAGCATTGGCTTGTATTCCTTTGAACTTTAGGAAGGGTTTTGGATTTTTGGCTAGAAAGGGAAAGTTTTTATTTGCAACATAATGCCCAAACTGTAAACATGAACAAGTGATGCTATGAACAAAGACCTCATTACTGTCGTAAAATATTTTATTACTGTTCATAAAGTTGGGGTGTTACAAACCTACTTCTTAAGAAAATCTCGTCCCTAGATTTCAAAAAGATAGAAGTTGGGGAAAAGGGAAATTGAAATGATTTTTGTGGAAATTCAACATCCGTTGTCTTTATTTCCTTCAAAGATAGTAAAGAAAGACTTTACATAATAACATAGTGTTATTATTACATCTTCTTTTACATTGCTTTGTTTAAACTTGCCTTTCTTGACCCAAAGGCAAGCTCTAAACAAGAAAGGTGGGGTGCTCAACTGCATCGATCTTCGGCTCCCAAGTGGCTTCATCCTTAGAATGATTAGCCCATCGAATTTTTAAGAACTTGACAAGACGGTTTCTTGTTCTGCGCTCCATTTCGTCAAGGACACGACCGTTGCTCTTGATAGGAAAGGTCAGGTTGAAGATTGAGATGCTCATAAGCAGTTGCCTCCATAGGAACACGAAGGCATTTCTTCAATTGAAACACATGAAAAGTATCATGCACTGCAGAAAGGGATTCAGGTAGTTCCATTTGATAGGCTACAGCTCCTCATTTTGCAATAATTTGAAGGATCCGATATAACGAGGTGCTAGCTTCCCTTTCACCTGAAACGATGAGTGCCCTTCATCGGTGACACTTTAAGATAGACATGATCATCTATCTCAAAGCTTAATTCACGACGACGATGGTCAGCATAGCTCTTCTAACGAGACTGTGCAGTCCTCAAACGATCTCGAATCAGACGAACTTGCTCTTTTGCCTTCATTACCAAGTCTCGACCATAGAATGATCTTTCACTGCACTCGACCAATTCAACGAGTCCTACAAGTTCTTCCATACAAGGCTTCAAAAGGTGACATTTGAATACTTGCTTGGTAGCTATTATTGTAGGAAAACTCCGTGATAAGGCAAAGATTTCTCCGCCTTTGCTATAGGCCAGCACATAGGTTCAAGAAGATCTTCCATTACTTGATTCACCCTCTCGCTTGACCACTAGTTTGAGGATGATAAGAAGTATGAAAGAAAGTTCACCCCATAGCTCGATGAAGATAATTCCAAAAATGGGAAGTAAATTGAGGGCCACGGTCAGAAACAATGACCTTTGGAACACCGTGAAAACAAACAATCTTAGCAATATAAAGCTCTGCTAGTTGCTTGTCATCGAAGATGGTTTTGACAGGAATAAAATGAGCCACCTTCGTTAAACGGTCAATGATTACCCAAATGGCATCGGATCCATTCGGAGTCTTTGGAAGACCGGTAACAAAATCCATACCGATCTCTTCCCACTTCCACTGTGGAATAGGCAAAGGTTGAAGGGTACCGGCCGGCTTCAGATGTTCAGCTTTAACCCTTTGGCAAATATCACATTCAGCAACATACTGAGCAATCTGCCTTTTCATTTGGCTCCACCAAAATGCCTTCTTTAAATCCTGATACATCTTGGTACTACCAGGATGTAAAGAGAACTTGGAATTATGAGCCTCTTTAAGGATTAGCCCTCTTATTTGAGGGTCTGCAGGCATCACCAAACGATTGCGATATCGAATTATACCACGATCATCTTCAGAAAATTCGTTGGCTTTGCCTGCCTTCAAATTTTTCTTGATTTCAGCTACCTCAGTACGCTTTCTAGGCCTCCGTAATCTGAGTTTCTAGTGTAGGCTCCACTTTTAATGCAGCGAGAAAACCTTCTCTCACCACTTCGAGACTTAGGCGCTGAAAATCAGCAAACAAGTTCTTGGCCGTAGGTAGAGAGGACATGCAGTTGCACTGTGACTTTCTGCTTAAAGCGTCTGCCACAACATTGGCTTTGCTGTGGTGATAATGAATACCCATATCATAGTCCTTGATCAATTCAAGCCATCTTCTCGCCTCATATTCAAATCGCTTGAGTGAATATGTACTTCAAGCTTTATGATCGTGATAGATCTCACAACGACACCGAGAAGGTAATGTCGCCAAATCTTTAATGCATGGACTACGCAGCCAATTCCAAATCATGAGTAGGATAATTAATTTCATGAGGTCGCAATCGCCGGATGCATATGCCACAACTCGCCTTCTTGCATAAGTACACACCAAGTCCATGGCGAGATGCATCGCAATAAATATCGGCTCTTATGAATATCCGAATAGTGAGAACTGGAGCTTTAGTCAAAAGAGTTCTCAAAAGTCTAAAACTCTCCTCACACTTAGTCGACCATTCAAATTTCTTCTCTTTCTTCAAAAGTTGAGTCACGGTCTTGTAATTTTAGAGAAATTTTCAATGAACTCATGTAATAACCCGCAAGTCCAAGAAAACTTCGGATTTCAGAACACTCTTGGGATGTTTCCAATTTAGTACATCTTGTGCCTTGCTTGGATCAACAATGATACCCCTTTGGATAACACGTGTCCCAAAACGCAACCTGCTTGAGCCGTAAAGCACACTTGCTAAACTTAGCATACAATGATGCCTGGCAAGTGTTTCCAAAGACAAGCCTTAAATGTTGCTCATGGTCTTTGTCGACATGGAATAAATAAGGATGTCGCCAATGAACACGACAACGAACTTATCCAAGAAATCCATGAACACCGAATTCATAAGATTCATGAAATAAGTGGAGCATTGGTTAGACCAAAGGACATGACAAGATACTGCACAACCTGCATCGTAGTAGAGAAAGTCGCTTTAGGATGTCCTCACTCGACCTTGATTTGATGATAGCCCGACCTGTAACACCCCATGACCCACATTACCCTGGAATGCTACTAAACCACTCTACAGCTAGCCAATAATTTCAAGATAAATTAATTCGACAACATCTCTAGACAAGAAGCATTAAGCGGAAGCATAAACAACTAAGGGAATAAAGATAACGGTAACAAGTTCAATAATTAAACGATCTCTAGCAGATTAATCAAAGAATGGTTCACAAGTCCATCCTTATTAAATAACATAATCCTCCACAAATAGTTAAGCATTTGGCTAGAATTTCATCGACTTTATTACAACATGAGTTGATGAACCATGTGCATTATTGTGGTGCCGTTCTACCCATCCCATGAATGCTCAACAATCACCTGTAGGGGGGGGAGAAAACAAGGGTGAGATAAAATCTCAGCAAGCAAACTGTTTAACCGGCTATTCAGACTACAAACAAACATACAACATCATTAAAGTATCCAAATGTCCACATCCATAATGTGAATCCACATTCATTTACAAGCCAATTAAACTACAATGATATTAAGCATCAAAATCCAATCCCCATAATGATCACAATTATAACCTCAACCATATTTACTACCAATGATATTAAAATATTAACAATTAAATCTTGATCAACTGCTTCGTGTTAATCACCACTACCACTACCAATGAAAATAAAGTATTAACATGTTTTACCTCATAACTTTACTATTTCTCGCATCCACAACTGCTATCCACAATTACCACAAGAGAGAAGAATCTCATGCCACAATCACAACCTCTACCATACCACAAGGGATGAACCCCCACTTCACAACCACAACCACATTACTCATACCACAAGAGACTCTCATGAGTCAATTTCCACATTGCAACTATGAAGTTGTGTTTGTTTGCAAAAATAACTTCACCTCAATATTTTGCACAAGTATGCAAATGATCTTTCCACAATGCAATGCATATGTATGCTATGCTCCACTGCACCTTTACCCAACAAGGTAAAGGTATGCATCGTGCTACGGCAATGCACGATGTTGTACCGGTACGGTCGCGGCTATAAGCGGCGACATCCACAATGCAAATGTCATGATATGAAAATCATAAACCACAAGAATTTAACCACGAAGATCAACAACATACTCATCATGAATATTTTCTCATAATCCACATGTGTCTCATTAAGCACAATACCAACGTGTCATAAGACCATTACCACATAACACACACCCGATTCACCAAGATCAAAATCAATCGATCTAGATGGAACTCTATCACATAGACCACAACATGATCATCATGAAAAATAACCACAAGGAATTATCAACATGTCCACCTTGAGTTTATTTTTCATATTCCGCATTTGGCTCATTAAGCGAATTACCACAATACTACCCAAACTCATCCAAACATAGCAATTGATTAATATCTTGCTACCACATCCTTACTTAGAAAACATGTAACCATGACATATCATTTAACATTACGTCAATCATGCATAGTGCAAGTAGTAAGAAAAACGGGTTAAACCGTAGCACAACCGCTACATTTACTTGTCTTCCACGATGCGACGCGTTAGCCGGCAAAGCTGATACTCCTAAACCTGAGGCGTCACCTCCTAAACAAGTAAAATAATACCAATAAGGACATAATATACCCAGCGCTACTAATCGGCATTCTACATCGCTTACTTGACGACTCAAAACGAGTTTACAAAGCTGAAACCGAAAAACAACGTTTCCTGCCATATACTGATTCTGGACAGCAGCACGATAAATGACATAACTCATGAACTGGAAGTTAAAAAGAGGTAAACCCAATTTCTGTAGATTCTTAACTGAATAACCTACAATACTCTAGTTGACACGATAAACCAATTCGGCCAAAATATTAGGCTAACCATTGTCTGAACTTTCAGTACAGAAACTGCCTACACAATCGAACAGCAAAACTAAAATGACCATAACTTTTAATAGGTAACTCCGAATTGATCGTTCTTTATCAATCTGAAAAGGTTATCGAATTACCTACAATAACATAGTTGGGTGAACTTTCAGATTCTACCAAATTCCCTTTCACATTTTAGGAAATATCCAGACAGATTATTCTCGTCAGATTTCTGGCAGCAGATACTAAATCGACCATAACTTTTGACTCAGACCTCGGAATCGAGTGATCTTCGCGGCTACTGAAAGATAACGACATAACCCACATAACTCTAGGAGATGGAATCTTAAAATTCAGCTTCTAACTACACGAAAATCCCCACGCAAGGTACTGGACAGAATCGAATCTTCTGCAGCCCAACAATTAACCAACAATTCTAATCGGTTTCGCATCTACTATGGATCAAACAGCGGGGAAGGCATCTCGTTACCCTTGTAGAACCGCTAGAATTTGCTGAACCAATCCCACACAAGATCTTCTTCTCCTTCTTCTCCTTCTTCTCCTTCTTCTCCTTCTTCTCTTCCTCTCTTTCTCCTTCTTGCGCAAGCGGCAGCAGCCTAGACGAAGGGGAGTCGCGAGGGAGCAGCACCTGGGCAGAGGGGAGGCGCAAGGGAAAGGGGAGGAGTCGGCCAAGGGAAGAGGAAGGGGCGGCTGCAAGTGGGAGGAGGGGAAAAGGGGAGGGGGCGGCTAGGGTTTGGGGAGGGTGGCACCTCCCCTTTGGCCGGCCACAAGAAGGCTTGATGGGCCAAGGCCCAGGCCCAATTGGATGAGAACAAGCGGAAAAGCCCCTCTCTCAACTTGATTTGACGAATTCTGAAAATAAAATTCTTCCCCGATTAAATAATTCTCTACCGATTAATTTTAATTAATCCGATTCTTGACTTCTCACACTTCCGGAGTATTACACGACCGCAAATCAATTTTTGAAAAGACTCGGGCACCAACCAATTGATCAAAAAGATCATCAATTCGAGGCAAAGGATACTTGTTTTTGATGGTAACCTCATTTAACGGACGGTAATCCACACACATCCGCAAGGTATTGTCTTTCTTTTTGACAAAAATTGCCGGGCATCCCCAAGGTGAGGAACTCGGTCAAATGAATCCTTTGTCAAGCAACTCTCCAAGTTGTTTCTTTAATTCAACCAGCTCATTAAGAGGCATTCGATAAAGACTTCTGGATATAGGAGCAGTCCCAGGAACTAGATCAATTATTTAACTCCACTTCCGATCCTGGTGGCAACCCGAAGGTCTTCAGGAAAGACATCAACATACTCACAAACAATTGGTACTGACTCCAAAGAAGGAGTGGTATCAACTTGGTGAGCACAAAGATGAGAACTCACGGTCCTGGATTGAAAAACGACTGAGGTGCCGCTCTCATTAGTTAAAGAAATGTATATTTGGGCACAATTAATTTGCCCAAGATTTTTAGACAACCAATCCATTCCTAGAATAACATCCAATCCTTTAGAATCTATCACAATCAAATCCGCCCAAAAGTCTACCCCTTCAATATTTATTTTGACATTATTTAGACTTGATCACCATAAAGACCGATCCAGTGAGTGGATGATATGGGGTGGATGAAGATGATGCATAACTAATCGATGTTGAGCAAGAAACCGCCTACTAACAAATGAATGGGATGCTCGTAATCAAATAAAATCAGAGTAAAGGCTGAAATTAGCTAGGAGCATACCAAGGACAACTTCAGGAGTGTCAACTACATCTTCAGCGGTAATCTGATTCACATGATCTCGAGCTGGAGCTGGGTCAGATTTGACCACTGTCGAGGAAGGTGGTGCAGGACGCACTGCAACTGAAGAAGGCTGAATAGGTGGTATCCCACGTGCCTTCGCATAACATTGGTTAGCGAAATGACATGGACGCCCACAATGATAGAAAATCACTCCTAGCCTAACATTGACAACAGCAGGTGGCCGATTTCCATTAGGCCTTGGCTGATTGGTGGAAGAAGATGGACGAGGGGCAAACACTGCCGGCCTCGGCGAAAATGGAGCTGGTGCTCGCGGAGGTCTAGGCAACCACATACGCGACCTTGGCGAACTGCCACTTGGAACAAACGAGACGCCTCTGCCGCTATGCGACTCTCCAAAGCCTTACTCTTGCTCTCGCTACAATAGCTTTGTTGACAAGATGAGAAAATTTCAAGTCATGCAAAGCTACAACCATCCGCAATTCTTCGCATGACCCATTCAAGAAGCGGTTCCGACGACGGTCGGTCCAAACATCATCGAGAGCATATCCGCAAGGAAGTTCAATTCATGCGATACTTAGTCACGCATTTCGCCTGCTTGAGAGCGAAACTCTTGTCGCTTGATCATCATAACTCCTTCAGAATATGAGCTTCACGAAGACCTCCATGAACTCATCCCAAGTAGGGACGTGTCCAGAGGTTGAATAGCAAGAACATTATCCCACCAAATGCTAGCCGCCCCATCCCGCCGATAACTAGCAAAAGGACCTTCTCCTCTCGGAATATTGAGCACCAATGCCTTCTTCTCAATGGTCCGGCCGCCCCTCGCTTCCATGGGATCTTGAGAGCCGAGAACACCGCCGGGTTAGTCCGCTGAAATTCAGCAAGACTCCTCGCACATGATGACCTCCCCGCTCGACGGCCGGGGTAGTAGTGGAAGAAGTGTTGTGCGCAATTTGCTCCAAAATGCGCTGTCGTCCATTCGATTGCGCCAATTTGCATGAGCACATCGCCATGGAAGGTGGTGGAGGAAGCTCCTCTTCCCGGGGACCACCTTGAGGACCATGATAATCGGAAGGTTCACCGCCTCTCCCGAGAATGGGGCACCGGTTGAAAGACCCTTCCTTGTTGTGTCTGCACGAGTAGTGGGTCTGTCATCTTGTTACCACACAATGGTTAACAACATAACAAGGATATACTGCAAACACAAACAAGGTAAAAATTAGGAAAGAAACCAATACCACACTTATAATGCATTATGTTATGCCATGCATTCAAATCAACACGAAACCATAAACTTTATAGATACAGCAAAAGAAATTCGGTTCCAGCCGCACATAATAGTTGGCCATAAAGGTCATAATACAAACCAAAAGTCTAACTTACATATTCTTTACAAAGTACCACTGCCCTATTACATACATTTATTTAAGGGCAACTACATATGAGAAAACACCTATCCACGAGGGTTCATCGTCGAGGTGCAAGCATAAAGGCCACGGTTAAAGTTCACCAGAAACTCATTAAGAAGATGAGCTCCAGGGGAACCCGTGTCAATAGGATCCAAAGGGCTAATGAGACACCTCGAGAACCTGTATGGTCGATGACCTCCGTGAGGTGCATCAGAGAGTGCGAGGAAAGCCTGCAGTCATCCGGGCTTGGCGCACTTGTCCATAAACAGGCACGCACCCGGCTACTTCTGGAAGTCGATAAACTGATGGTGCAGCAGCAGCGGGGGAGATCTCGTTGTCACCATAAAGCACATTGCGAGGAACGCGATTCATGTTGACTCCAAGTAGCAGGTATTCCTCGGCCTCATTAAGACGATGCCGAGTTTCCACAACTCCTCACAAGGCGCCGATGGATCCGGTCCATGATGCGACCATCCTCGCCAATCGCCGCACTCCGAGGGTCTTCCCAAATCGATCTCATCGAACATGCTCACTCGCACTAGGACCTTGATTCGGAAGTGATCATAGGGTGGTTGAGACAACTCACAAATCATGACGAAGGAGGCTTATCATCCTACTAGCGCCTTCTGAACCGCCATAGATTCGAAGTGGCAAGTGCTTGACACGAGGGGAACACCGCCGCCACCGCCTAGCGATAACGTTGATGAAGGCGCGGTACTCCTCCATTCCAGTCCTCGATCTCGCCGATAAATGGCGTACTCTACCGATAGATGAAATTGGCTCGCCACATCATGTCCCGCAAAGAAAGCCGAAACCCATCCACATCCTTAGCTCGGTCTCCTTGACCAAGTACCACCCGCCATCTATGGACAAAAGACAAGGTAAGAAAACAATCTACTCTTGAAAAACCAACGTAAAGTTGGGACAAGAATTGATCTAGGAAGGTAAGAAATAAAAGATGTCATACTTAAACTTTTGGAATTATACTACTAACTTGAAAATAATTTGCCAGAAGACTCTCTAATGACTTCGGCCATGCTATTTCTAACCTACAGGCAACGTATGCTCTGATACCAACGCTGTGGACGCCCCGGAATATTGGAATTGTACTTAATTAAATTTATATCAGAGCACGATTCTTAATTATGAACAGTTTGCTCCTTTATTAAAGATCATACTAGAAGCATAAATTTTTAAAAAGTAACAAACCCAATATTTAGGCATCCCGGATATATGTCTCACAATGGTTCCCAGGATCAGTGACCATTGCACATATATCCTCAAACAACATTGCATCATACACATACAAGTCATACATTTACATAATTAAACATAAGTTTACAAGTTGGTTAAGTACTACAATATCAAGTGACTTGGTCACTACAAAAGTCTGACAGCGGAAGCAAAATAACCACCAATGGCCCCATCCACCCGCAGGCGATTGCGTGGAGGAAAGAAATAGCTTTACTCGTTAGCGTCACCCTGATCGACGCTAACGGCACTTCATAAAGGTAACCGCCCTCACCGCAACAATAGGTTATAGCACCTTGAGTACGAAGGGTACTCAGAAGACTTACACAAACTAATAAAAGAAAGTGTTTGTTAGAACCTATGCAAAGGAGTAGAATTTACACATGCATAAGGTTGCAACAGAAGGCTTATTGGTTAAATTTGCATAAAGCAAGACATCTTAACCTACAATTGCTAAGTTTTGATAAAGCAATTTAATGAAACGAATCGATTAAAATAGTAAGTAAATGAGAATAAAGGTAAACAATACAATGCATGAATTCCTCATGTTGAACTGTAAATCAAAACCAGATTTTTAAATCAAAACTCTATACAGTGACATCAACTCAAGTCATTGTCCATGACCGTGGACACGCTATTCGAACAGCTCGATACCCTACAGGGGTGTACATCTTTACCCACATGACTTAGTCAGCCTGTTGCCTTCGGATGCCTCCGAATGATGACATACTTCCTTTGGTATGCCGACCGGGGAAACTAAGATTTGGCATTTTTCAACAAGTTAACACTATTGAGTTGGATAATCGTCGGGACCCAAAATACATCTCAGAACCCTCCGTATTCTCAACTAGTCCTGATCAAGAGCTAGCTCACACAGGAAACAAAGTGATGAAATACCATCCATTTATTAAATTTAACTAAAAGATCTCGAGTAACAAATAATAATAATAACTGGACCTTATGGTCAACGCTTATTTAACTTATACGCAGGCTAAAGAAACAAATGAACTCTTGCAAATGAACGAAACTCTTCAAAAGGCCAATCAACATGCCCACAGCAATCGAGTGGAGAAACGATTCTAATCCGCAAAACCTTCATGATCTTCCTGGTAGAACTCTTTGGCACTTGGTATTCTTCCTCATCACGATCAAACAGAGGGCAAAGCCATGAGTACTTTGAATGTACTCAAGAAGTCGTGGGGAAATGTATGCAAATAGTATTTATGCAGGCTTGAACCAAGATTAGTCAGATGGCTCTTTTGCGAAAAACAAAGATTTACGATAAATACAATAAATAGATTGAAATGCGAATTGAAAACAATAACAAGTAAATAAACAATTTCTTTGAAACAACTAGTGAACTTCCCATCCACTTCCCAACCAAACCAAAGATAAGTGAATTCCCATTCACCAATCGACACAAACCACCAAGTGAATGACCTATTCACCAAACGAACATTATATTCATCAAGTGAACTTCCCATCCACACTCCGACACATTTTAAAGAAACTCTATCTCCCGTGTGAAATCCCGAGCACGCCCATAACCGCGACTCGGCTATTCGAATAGTTTTACACTCGCAGAGGTTGTACGGCTTGACCCACAAGACATAGATCAACTTATAATGTCGGGCATTTCACGCTCGTAGGCGTGCGACTAAGTGATCATCACAAGGCTTTTACAAAGCTCCTTCTTAACCCAGCCGCCGGAAGGATTCAACACTCGATCGCCTTCCGACTGCATGTGGCCTCTCTGCGCCACCGTGAGAATACGTTTCCACGACTCACACTTCACATGACAGAACCAAATTAAGACATTACTAATTAATCACCAGTCCGTCCCATACTGCATATGTGGTTGTACGGTTAAGGCCCAGTTCAATAGCGCACAAGATTAAGTCCTTGACAAGTTACTCAAAGTAGACTACCACAAACCCACAACATGTTCAATCCACATCCCCACTATCCACCAACCACTCGCCAAGCGAAACCATTTTGTTTAACCAACACCCATGACTAACCCGTCATGGTACACAAATTTTAACAAGAATGGCTCACCACCATAATTCCATAAATCATTAAGTCAAAATTAATTATTAAGACACATGTGATGACAAACCCGTCGTAACTAAGCAAGACTAAGCATAAGTACGATACCCATGTTGGCAATACAAATATGTCCAACTAAAATTACCCATGCTAAGGTGACAAAGGATTCATGGCATTCAATTATTCAATGGAGGCATAATGACAATAGGCAATAACTATACCCAAAGCAGTTTATATAAATATAGCATGCAATTTGTATAAAACAATATACTTTTGAAATCATGGGTTCAATATGATCAAAGGACCACGACTTGCCTTAGAATAAATCCAGTGATTGATCTTGATCTTGGTATGCTACCCCTTGCTCGAAGCTTCCCGAAGTATCGACGTCTACTCGCAAAACAAGCAAATAAACTAAATAAATAAATAACAGAGAGAAAACAAACTCCAAAAATTAAATAAAAATCTCAGATAAATAGATATCGAATTTAGATAAATTTAGGAATTTGAATGGACCCAATCGGAGTTCGGATGCAAAAGATATGGGCTTTGGAAGATTGAAATCTCATAAAATACTGAAAATCAGAATTTATGGATTTACTGAATTATTTTTCTAAAGGAAAAAGGAGATATGACGCCAGCATGACGTCACTAGGGTTTCTCACCGACAAGCAACAGATCCGGCTGTGGGTCCCATGGTCAAAGACTTGGTGCATGGTGAATCGTTCCATGGACCTTTGGTTCGGTGGAGATGTGGTGTGCCACACTACCGCCGACGGGCGCTTGATCGATCGCCACATCGGCCACGAGTCGAGGTGGCGCCACGGCGGAGGTGACATGGCCGCCACATCACCGAGGGAGAAACCGGCGAGCTCGGAGCTTGTGGCGGCGATGAAGTTGGCGCTGCCGACGACGAACGCGCGCAGGTAGTTCCGCAGTGGAAAACGGGCTCCTGAGAACACGACAGTGCTTTGGGAGGTGGAGGCGCAGCATTGCCGGTGATGAGGTGGCGACGGCGGCGAGTTTGGCGGTGGAGGAAAGCTCGGATGTGGCGGCGGTGATGAAGCAACGGCGCCTGAGGAGATTGGAGGTGAGCATCACGACGGCGAGGAGCAAGGATCACGAGAGAGGCTCGAGATCCGGGCAGGGCCATGCCGCGCAAGACGACGATGACCTAAGTGAAGAAGAGGCACGTGGCGGCGCTCGGTGGCAAAAGAGCAAGGAGGAGGTGAGGGATTAGATGAGATTAACTCGAGCACATGATGACGCGCTAAAAGGGCGGGAGCTCACCGCGTGTAGATCGAGAAGAAAAGGCGCGGCCGTTGTCGGACAAAACGAAACGCGATTTGATGATCCTTGACCAAGATGGAGGAGCACGGTGAAGCTTGTGTTGATGCGAATCCATGGCGCGACGGCAAGCCGAGGATGTCCGACGGCGAAGAACCCCGCGAGGAAGGCTTTGATTTGCGGCTCGGTTTGTCGACAAAATTCGACAAAACGATGATTTAGATCGGAACCGAGGTTTAGGGCTTTGGGAGAGGAACCATGGGCGAACAATTTGACACGGGAGGCGGCCTTTATAGTGCCGATAGGAGGAGTCCTCAAGAGGCACGCGGCGGGCGCCGCGCGTGTTGAACTCGAGCTCTAGCACCCGCTTCGGTTTGAGAAGAAGAACACGTGCGTGGATGCACGGTCCCACCAGCAGAGAGACAAGAGAGGGAAGGAGGCAAAGCTTCTACGGCCGGGCTTCTACTGGGAAGAAAGAAGGAAGGAGGCCCTGGTCAAATGGTGAAGGCGATGGGCAAGGTTAAGGAATTCAGCCCAAGATTATTTCGAGATTTTAATTACTTTTTCTTTTAGAAAATAGCAGTAAAACCAAAAGGCAATTAGAAAATAGCAAATGCACTCGGAAAAATTCTAGAAAATTCTAGAAAATATATCCAAGCACATAGAACCCAAATAAAATAATTTTGAATATAGTTGATGTTGACATTGATCATGTTAAATTGTTTTTGAACTCTGAAAATTCATATTAAGCTATTAACTTTCGCAGAAAAATCCAAATGGTTATTTTTCTTTTAAAACTTCAAAACAGACCAAATTTTTGGGATGTTACAAACCTACCCCCCTTAAAAGGGAATCTCGTCCCCGAGATTCGGGCTGACTAAATGTAACATCCCAAATTTTGTACTTGTGTTTCAAATGTAAGAAAATGAGTAGAAATTAAAACTTTTTCTTACGTCATGTATTTCCTGTGTGTACTCAACAATTGTGGTACAAGAGTATGGAAATACAAAGTCACAAGTCTTTCTATCCAAATCTTGAATCCTTCAAAAACAATTATGTCGAATATGTTGATCCTCTTCTGGAAATATTTTTCCTTAGTTCTTGGGTTGGTTTAGACCCTCCAAAAATTTCACAATTTTTAGAAATTATTCGAATATTTTTAAGGGTCACCAAACCTAACCTAGCACATTGTGTGATTTTTGAGGAAATGTACAAAGCAAAAACCTCTCGAAAGTTTACGCAATGTCCATCTCAATGTCAAGAAGCTATCACAAAATTTCATAAATTTGTAGCTAGTTTGCTATCTTTAAAGATCCCTTTAAAATCTCAATTCAAATTAAAACTCTAAACTGGTCCGAGTCAAACTTAGACTCAAACCTGTGTCCGACCTCCAGTCTTGGTCGCGCTGAGCCGCTTGAGCCGTGTCGGGCTCGGGCATTTGGGCACAGTGGTCCGGGCCGTTGGATCTCAAATCCAACGCCAAAGACCTCCTGGGTCTTTGTAAAGGGCCTCCCACCCCACGACCTCCTCTGTTCTTTTACAAAGACAACCCTCGAGGACCTCCCGAGGACCTCCTTTGCACCTTTGCAAAGACCACCAGGCGACCTCCTGCACCTCCACGACCACCCCTAGCACTTGGGTGATCATGGTCATCCATCTTGAGATCGGTGGCTCGGACTCCCTAAGTGTTAGGACCTCTTATACTTAGCCCAAAATCTGAGCCCTTGATTTCAATCCAACACTCACAACCTCCCCGGTGGAGCTCAGCAGATTTAGCCGTTGAGTCTATTTGACCGCTTTTCTCCCATTTCTCTCATCACGGTGGGCATGGGCATTATCAATTTTTGTGCATGACAAGGAGAGCAAGGCCTTGTCACCTCTAGGGCCCGACAACGGCTATGTGCTGCCAACATTAAATGTCTGGCAGCCCTTTTGCTAAAAAGTCTCCCTGTCACCACCTCCCATCATGTCATGTGTACTTTGGCTTAGTGTACCGGCTGACTTTGCCATCTTTCCCACCAGCTATATTTGAAGCTCAAGCTTCCTCTCTTAGTTCTTTTAGTCACTCTCTTGCACCTTAGCTCCTCTCAGTTCACTTGTGCTCAAAACACCCGAAAATCTTTGCCACCATTGCCGGACCTTGGAGCTCTCTGTCGACCTTCGAGCTTCAGTGGTTGAACATTGCAATAGTGGCCGTCATTTGGTTCCCTTGGTCACCTCAAGCATCCCTAACTTTCTTTGTTGACCTTCACAGAGGTTGATAAAGTGGGAGCGCGTCGCTCGTGGTCGGAGCGTCGCCTTCTTCACCTCCGCGACCTCCACCGTCACCGAGCTCTTATGCCACCTCTAGCTCCCTTCATTCCCCGGGTACCTCAAGATCGAAATCCCTATTCTTTAGACCTCTTTAGGTTTTCGTGTTTGCCGCATTTTGTCTCCGGCGTTATCTCCGCCAGCCACCAGAGGAGCCGCTTTAGGTGTAGCTTTTGGCACCCTTAGGTTCTCCGTCCTATTTGGAGCTCATCCGCGTTTTGGTTTCCGCCGACGAGGTCCACATCGCCGGCGGTAAGTGATGAACTCGCCGGGTTTTGCCGCTTCGCAAATCCCGCTTTCGCATGTTCTTCGACCACATTAATGCTCAAATCATTGCTTATCATTGAGGGCATTAATAGTGTTTTAATCTGGCTTGGGTGTCGTCATGTGGGCCCGGGTTTAGAATTAAAGTCCGAAATCATTAAGTGTCCTTTTAGTTTCATTTATTGTCAATCATCCGAGCATTTAATTTGTCTTAACCGCCACCTTTTTGTCGTTGTCCGGAGGTCCCGCGCCATTAAATCCACTCTAGGACCTCCTCGCTAATCTTAGCCGCTCACGACCTCTCCAAGATTAGATCCGGGCCTTAGGATCGCCGAAAAATCCTAAGTCTCCTGGGACTCTCCCTTGGTGGTGATCCTAGCTGCCCAGACCACCCCGTAAGTCTTAGCCGTATAAGACCACCTCTCAGAGCTTCGCAAAGGACCCTCCCGAGGTCCTCTTTGCAAAAGACCTCCTTGAGGTCCTCTCAGGCGAAAAGACCACCCCTGGTCGTGTTATCAAGACCACCCTCACGGACCACCCCACCGAGGTTCTCTTTGCAAAAGACCACCCCTGGTATTTTGTAAAGAAACCTTCAAAACTACCCCGAGGTCCTCTTTGTAAAGACCACTACTGGTCCTTGTAAGGAAGCCTTAGGACCTCCCGCCTAGATCTAGACCGTTAGGACCTCCTCGTGAGATCCTAACCGCCTGCACTCTCCTCGCTCCATCTTAGCCGCTCAGACCTCCCCGGAGATCTTGACCGTCTGGGACCTCCTCCTTTAGATCTGTGGCTTTAGGACCTCCCCGCCTCGATCTAGACCGCTTATGACCTCCCCGGGAGATCTAAGCCGCCCGCACTCTCTCTGTTAAAAACCCACTTAGGACCTCCTTTGAGATCGTGACCGTTTAGGACCTCCTCGGTGAGATCCTAGCCGCCAAGACCTCTCGCCGTTAGCTCACCGCCTAGGACCTCCTCGCTCAGATCTAGACCGTTAAGACCTCCCTGGGAGATCTTAACCGCCCGCACTCTCCCCTTAGTGAGATAGCCGACTCTCCTGGGCTCGGGACCGCAGATCCAGATCCGACGCCACGACCTCCCTAGCGCGAGGAGCTCCTTCACTGGCCGTGCCTCCACCGTCGGGGCCGTTGGATTCGATATCAACGACTAAGACCCACCCTAGGCGCGATGAGGTCTTGGCGCCCAGGTGCTCGTGGTGGAGTTCGCGTCTGAGCTCGTGAGCCGTGCGATCCTTGATCAACGTCCCACGACCTCCCTAGTTTTCGTTGGTTTTTCAGATTTAGTTCCCGAGAGCTTTTATTTGCACATATTAATTGTTTTAAACTTCAAAAATTCATATCTTTTTCTCTGTAACTCCAAATTTAACAAACTAAAGTTCTATAAATGCATCTATTAAAGTACTTTCGCTTAGTATAGGTTTTACAGTAGTCTTTAATACTGAAATTAATCATGCCTTAGATTTATAACTTAGAAAAATCATAACTAAATCATTTTAACTCTAAATAATATGAAACCACTTGTGTTAGCCTTAAAACGTCAGTAGGAACCTATCATAAAATTTCCAAGTCCAGAAAACTTCTAGAAAATTATTTATGAACAGTAACCTATTTAAATTTAATTTTGGCCGAATTTCATTGTTTCAATCATATCTTTGGTTTTAAGAGTCCAAATCACTTGGTTCTTGTTTCTAAATTTGTGTTATTTTGTGCTCTTACTGCTGTATAATTTTTAGAGCATTTGGAGCATTTTGGCTTTAGAGTCTTTTTCGTTTTCTTTGTTCTTATCATTCTTTTCGCTTTTTCGATTAGGTGCCGACGAGTGTGTTGACCTAGATAGTGATCCTCAGCAACAAATTGAGCAATAGAAACCAGGCAAGCAGTTTGATCATTTCCCATTTGATCCCATTACTTTTAAAGTCTAATATTTTGTTTAACTTCTATGTATGCATTGCTATTTTGTTGTTAAATTGATTAGTTAATCCTCTAGTTGCATAATCTGTAGGTAAATAAATATCCTCTACTACCTGAGCCTAGGTTATTTGCTGTGATCAGAGTTCGTTGGATGAACTCTTATCACTTAGTAGATTTCGAATAAATATTGCTTAGCCATGCCTAGTTATCGGTAGTATTGGGCGATCATCGACTTAGTCGATGGTCTTGATCACGCAAATACTTATATTATTCCATTATGTCCAATCCTTGTGTTTATTGATTTACAAATCAAAAACTGAAAACAAAACTATATCTTGACTTGGGCACAATGGTATGTTGGTGTGATCTGTTGGGTGTGTTTGGAATGGTGCCTAAGTCCCCAAGGACCGAGTTACTTGTGTCACTAAGCCAAGCGCTTATTGCGTGCAACCACACGAGGGGATATGGAACCTCTCTTGACTAAGTACTTTGGGAGGTGTTAATTATGAGCCGGTCGGTGGGTGTGTTCTGTGTGTGTGTGTGGTGTTGAGGGGAGCATTAGCGCACCGGTTAGGCCGCCTAATGTGTCCTTCTCCGTGGTTGCGACTCTTAATTAGCATCGCCCATTGGAAAGTGTCTTGTTAGACTTAGCCGTGCTCGCATACCAAAGGAAGTATGCTAACCGTGGTCGGTGGAAAGGCGGTCATCGTGTGGGTACATTGGTACACCCCGCAGGTTAAAACTATTCGAATAGCCTCGCCCTAGGTTATGGACATGCTTGGTAAGGTCGTGCAAGAACTAGACTACAACCTTTTAAAAACTTAAACTTGACATGGGTGGTATGAAGGGGACTTCATGCTATGGTTGTGGTGACTATTGGGTTAGTCACCCAGATGTTGTTGTTCTCATCTATTGTTATAATTGTTTCTCTTTATTTGAACAATAGAAATTAATTGCAAACTTGCTTTCAAATGTATTACCTTATTGCAAAGAAAACTTGCTTTATGTCAAAATAAGTCCAGAGCCTCCTCCACTTAAATAAAGCTTGCATATAGTTAAATTATAGTTCTCGTTATCTTACACGTCGGTCTTTATGTAGTACAAAACAATTTTTGTACTCAGATGCTATGCTTAATTGTTTTGTTGCGAGGAAGAGCTCGAGGGGCCTCACTTTTGTGAGATTTGTTGTATGTGTCCGAGCGATTAGCTTGGCGGTCCGGTTGGTTGCCTTGTGGGTAAAGGCACACCGATTGGCTTTTGTTTATCGCCATCTTATGGCCCTTTGCTTCGCTGCTTATATTAGTTACTTATGTGTTATTTGGCCGGTCGGCCTCTCTTTGTAATAACTCTCTTTATATTATGTATGTCTTTCGCTTGTTGCTTTTTGCTGCTCTATGTGTATGAATGGAACTGATGCATGATTTTGTAACTGGTGTGTATACTGCATTTCGGGAAGTATACATATCTCGAGGCTTGGTTTATTTGATTTGTGCCGCTAGGACCAAGTGGATGGTTACAAAGATGTTTAATAAACTGGGTCCTCACAAAGTTGGTATCAGAGCCATTCCGACCGTAGTAACCAAGCTTAATCGTCTTTAGGATATTTTGGAAAACTTAATTTCAAAGTATCAAATGATTTATTAAAGCTTAAGTAAGTTCTCAGATTTTATTCCTTACCTATCTTAGCTTTCTATCTCATCTTGCTCTAATTTGAGTTTTAAAAGTTGTTCTCCTTTCCTTCTCTCAAAAGATAGTTGTATCGTTTAAATTGGGTTTTGGGAACCATTGAGTTTGGCAAATTGAAGTGCTAGCTGCCCTCTACAAGGTTTTGAAGCTTCGGAAGTTGAAGATTTCGGCTTAGAAGCTTGGATGCAAAATCTGGACAGCGAGCCTCACTTCCGGACAGCAAGCTCAAAGGTCCTAAATCGGGTAGAAAATGAGAGGTTAATCAACTAAAACTTGTGGGAATAAAGGGTAGGATGTGATACTAGTTAGTAAGTATCTAACACTATTTTTGCCGCTTAGCCTTGCTTTTGAATAGTGTTAGACTTGAAGTAGTGTGCTGAAATTTATCTTCTCAACCCATTGCTCGCTCATTCAATACGGGTTAATGGCATCGAGAAGTTGAGATTTCGTTTGGTGTTTCCCTGCTGTTTTGGAGCCTCCGTGGAAACATTTAAAGTTATATGCTTGTTATTTTGGCTTTCGTTTAGCTTTTCGCCAAAGAACTTCTAGATTTGAGGGTTTTGTTGCTAACCTGATTTCTTGCACCGGGATGGTGGGGTACTCAGAGCGCCGTGGTCGCTGACTGTTTTGATGAGAGCTCCCGCCTCCCGACCATGGCTGAGGTTCTTCTACGATCGAGCGCAACCGCTCAGAGGACAGGAGGGTCATGCTGGATGTTATTGCGCGCAACACCTCCGCCCTTGCCGGTGCCTCAGGATCCGGGCAAGCGGGTGGACATCAGCCTCGTGGGGCCTTGCCGAGTTTCTTCGCACTCAGCCCCACGCTTCCAGATCCGAGACCCATCGACGCAGATGACTGGCGCGCAAAGTTGAGCGAAGCTCGACGCTGCCCAAAGGCCGTGACCAGACAAGGCACTCTTTGCCTCCCATCACCGCAGGGGGCAGACTTCTGGTGGGAGAACTTCTTGGCCATGCAGCCCGCCACACCGTCTCTTGGGAGGAGTTCGATCGCGTTCGCCGAGCTCACATCCCCGCCGCTTGATGAAGTCAAGAAGAAGGAATTCTCACGCCAACAAAGGCGTAAGTCGGTGATGGAGTACCTTTATGAGTTCAACCACTTGGCTCGTTATGCTCCATCCGAGGTGGCCACCGATGAGGCCAAGCAGAGAAGTTCATAGAGGGCTTGTCTCGAGGAGATGCAAGACAAGCTATCCATTGTGGACTTTGCCGACTTTCGCACCTTGGTGGACAAGGCCATTGTTGCCGAGCACAAGGCTAAGGCGCGAAGCGAGTCCCGCAAGCGCAAGTGGGAGGCCCAATGGGTCCAGACAGCCGCCTTCCCGTCCTCGTGTTGGGCCTGATCGGGGCCCGCTCTAGCCTTACCACCGCCGAGGCCGTCGACACCAGCCCTCGTCCTCCGCAGCCGTGCCGCCCACCACGCACTCGCGAGTCACCGAGTGGCCCTCGCAATCCGCCGCCGGGGTCGCTGCTTTTCCCGCAGCGAAGGGCATTATGCGAACCAATGCCCTAAGAAGATGGGAGCAGCACCGCCCTAACGGAGGACGCGGCATGGAGGTGGTCCTTCCGTGATCGAAGGTTGTCCCCGCTACCCAAGGCGTGGGTAGTGGCCGTGTCAACCTCATCTCCGCGGAAGAGGCACAGGAGGCGCCTGACGTCGTGTTGGGTACGCTTTCAGTTAACTCTCATCCTGCTACTGTTTTGTTTGATTCAGGGGCATCTCATTCTTTTGTTTCTGAATCATTTGCTGCTGTTGGCGAGCTTCGGTTTGCTCCTTTGTTGGTCCCACTGCTCATTCGCTCTCCCGGTTCGGAGTTGAGAGCCGAGTCTGAGTGTAGGGATGTCCCTGTTGAGATTGAGGGAGTAGGGTTTTTAGCGAACCTTATCCTCCTCCATTCAGCAAGCTTAGATGTAATTCTGGGCATGGATTGGTTGTCTCAGCACATGGGACAAATCGATTGCGCCCGAAGGCTCATCTACCTCACCATCCTTTCGCGAAAGGTTCGCCGCCTAAGCCGCAAGGCCCGCATCTCTTCGTGCTCAAGCGGCCACTCTAGATATTAGTGAAGTCCCTACAGATGTGACTTCGCCGATGTCTTCCCGAAGATCTCCTGGGGATGCCGCCACCGCGACCTCGAGTTTGCCATTGAGTTGGTCCCTGCATCGCTCCGATTTCAAGAGGCACTACCGGATGGCTCGAACGAGTTAGTGGAGTTGAAGAAACAACCGGGAGCTTCAAGAGAAGGGTTTCATTCGCCTAGCTCGCTCTCCGGGGTTGTCCAAAGAATCTTTGTGAAGAAGAAGGACAATACTCACGCGATGTGCGTGGATTACCGCCGCTTAATGAAGTGACGGAAAGAACAAGTATCCCTTGCCCGCATCGACGATCTCTTCGATCAATTGACCGGAGCTCGAGTCTCTCTAAGATTGATTTGAGAGTGGGATATCATCAAGTTCGAATTCGACCGAGGATATTCCCAAGACGGCTTTCTACTCGTTATGGCTTGTATGAGTATACCGTCATGTCATTCGCTTAACCAATGCTCCCGCCTTGTTCATGAATATCATGAATTCGGTGTTTATGGAGTATTTGGATAAGTTTGTGGTGGTCTTCATCGATGATATTCTTATCTATTCCAAGAATGATGAGGAACACGGGCATCCGAGGCTTGTGTTGGGCAAACTTCGTGGGCACTTGTAGGCGCGGTTCAAAGCGCGCATTCGTTGAAGGAAGTGGCCTTCTTAGGCCATGTTCTTTCGCATGAGGCATAGCCGTGGATCCTAGCAAGATCAGCGATGTGCTTTCTCGAGTCGCCCTCCCGGTCACCAAGTCCGAGTTTTCCGGTTTAGCGGGATATTATCGTCGCTTTATCGAGAACTTCTCCAAGATAGCGAATTCAATGACGGAGTTGCTCAAGAAGGACAAGAAGTTCTCGTGGTCTGCTGATTGCAAGGAAAGTTTCCAAGTACTCAAGAAGCGGTTGACCACCGCTCCCGTTCTTGTTCTTCCCGATGTCCATCGAAGCTTCGATATCTTTTGCGACGCTTCTCGTCGAGGCCTCGGTTGTGTCCTTATGCAAGAAGGCAAGGTGGTGGCCTATACATCAAGGCAATTGAGACCTCATGAACTCAACTATCCTACCCATGACTTGGAGCTAGCCGCGGTGATTCATGCACTTAAGATTTGGCGACATTACCTAATCGGTAATCGTTGTGAAGTGTACTCGGATCACAAAAGCTTAAAGTATTTGTTTACCCAACCAGATCTGAACCTCAGGCAAAGGAGATGGTTGGAGTTGATCAAGGACTATGACATGGGTATTCACTACCATCCGGCAAGGCCAATGTCGCGCGGATGCGCTTAGTCGCAGCGCATTGCAATGCATTGCCGCTCAAGGAACCTCACCACCCTTCGGAGGAGTTTCAATGCCTCAACTTGGGTTTGGTTGAGCATGGTTCCTCGCTGCCTTGGTTGTACAAATTAACCTTGGTGGATCGGATCAAGTCCGCTCAGCAGTCAGATGTTGGAGTGAACCGCATCAAGGAAAATGTCAAGAATGGAACAGCCAAGTGCTTCTCCGTAGATGATCTTGGTGTTGTGCGGTTCGGGCAACGCCTTGTAGTTCCAAAGGACATGGAGTTGCGGGAGTTGATCCTCCGCGAAGCCTACGATTCCCCGTTATCCATTCATCCCAGGACCACGAAGATGTATCATGATCTCCGGCAGAGATTTTGCTGGACCCAAATGAAGAGGGAGATCGCAAGGTTCGTTGCCGAGTGCGACGTGTGTCGTTGTGTTAAGGCCGAACATCAGCGTCCGGTCGGACTGCTTCAGCCCTTACTTTGTGAGGACCCGGAATATTTAACTAGTAACACTTAACCTCCAATTGGTTCTAGCATTACTAATTAAACATTCTAAGCCTCGATGGGCATATGTTTCCCAGAATTGCAACATATGCACATCATCACAAAATTACACATCATTTCCATACAACAAGCAGCACTAAGTTCAACAACAACATACATAAAGTAAAGTTATTACAAAAGAGAGAGCCGACCGGCCAAATAGAACAATATACAAGAATGACAGCGGAAGCAAAAGATGCCATAAGATGGCTAGAACAAAAGTCGACCGGTTAGCCATACACCCACAAGGCAACCGACCGGGCCGCCAAGCTAGTTGCCCCGCAAGCTACCACAACACAGCTCACAAAAGTGAGGCCCCTCGGGCTCACCTTCTTCCTCTGCAACAAAACAATTAAGCATAGCAACTGAGTACAAAGATTGTCTTTGTACCCGCAAGACTGACGTGTGGAATAGCAGACCTATTCATAAACTACATGCAAGCTTATTTAGGTGGAGGTTGTATGTCTTATTTTGCATGAAGCCAACTTTATTTGCAATAATGTAATACATTTTAAAAGCAAGTTTGCAAATCTGTTTTGTTATCAAAGTAATGCAGAAGTAAAGATACATACAAGTAACCACCGAAGTGACTATCCCAATAGCCACCACAACATAGCACTAATCCCGATTCGCACTCACCCATCAAGTTTTAATTTAAAAGGTTGTAGTCTAACTCTTGAAAGACCTTGCCAAGCGTGTCCATAACCTAGGACGAGGCTATTCGAATAGTTTTAACCCCGCAGGTGTACCAATGTACCCACACTTGCATCGCCTTCAAGCCACAAGCACACTACCAAGGTATGCCGGCTCGCTAAGTCCTACGAGACATTTCCAATCTTGTGTATTAACTACGAGCCGCTCATATGGATAGAAACCCATATGCTTACATTGCAAGTCAAAGACAACAAATCCCATCACGGGTGAAGTCTTTCTGACACTACAATGCTCCCAACACCATCCTCCCGCGACTCCTCGCGACTGGAGCCAATACACGCCAAAGTACTAAGTCAAGAGAGGTCCCATACCTCTAATGTGGTTAGCACGCTAAAATGCTTGGTTTAGTGTAACAAGATGTTCGGTCCTTGTTGACTCGGGCACCATTCCACCACACCCAAAAATCACACCATCGTACCATTGTGCCCAAGTCTAAATCATTTTGTTTTCGCTGCTTTCATAAGTAGACATAGCACAAGGTGGAAATCATAATCATAATAAGTTTGATGTGATCAAGGTTATCGACAAGTCGATAACCGCCCATTTCTACCAAACTAAGCATGGCTAAGCAATTAATTCGCAACTACTAAGTGACAAGAGCCCATCCATGAACTCTAAATCACAAAGCAAGTAACCTAGGCTCATGGTAGTAGAGGATAATCATTTGCTAAGGAAATGCATCTACTAGGCCAACTATTAACACAAAGTAGCAATGCATACATAGAATTTGTAATCAACATAAATACTTAAAATACTGGGATTAACATGATCAAACTGCTTGCCTTCTTGCCGTTGCTCAAATGTTGTGGAGGGTCGCTCTCTGGATTACCGCAAATGTCTAATCCTAAGCTTAAAAGGCAAAAGAACCAAGAACAACCAATAAGACGAGCAACACTAAAACAAAAGAGCAAGCAAAAATTATCCAAATATGACTAAACTTATACACAAGGTGAAATACGAATATACCTAGACATAGAAACTGAAAACCTAATTTGGATTTGTGGTGCAAAAGATATTATCTAAAAACCATTTTCCGGCCATAATTAGCACTGTAGCAAAAACATTTTCTAGAAAGATTTTGAAGCTGAAATTTTTATGGTAGCTACCTACTGGTATAGTGGTAACCCATAAAAAATTTCAGGTCATTTGGAGTTAAAATGATTTAGTTATGATTTTTCTAAAGTTTTGATACAATTTTCAGTTGATAAATAAATACTTACAGAAATAAAAACCAACCCAACCGAAAATAAACGACGTGGACGCTCGTGGGCCGTTGATGCAAAATCCAACGAGCCACACGCACGGAGAACAGCGCACGCGCGCGATTCAAAACAGGAGCCCACCGTTGGATCAAGCTCCAACGGCTCACGGGGAAGGATGCAACCGGACGGTGCGGTTGCCTTGGCCGCTCACAGCCGCAGATATCAAGATGAACAGCACGGAGAGCACTTCCCGTCGGAAGGTCCGATTGCACGCACGCATCGTGGCCGCAGATCAAACGATGGACGGCCAAGAATGATGAGGGGAACCGATGGTCCAACGCATACAAGATCCGGGCCGCAGACGCAAAATGGACGGCGGTCCATGATCGAAATGCAACCGTGAGTGCCGACACGCGGGGCCGCATGTCGTTGGATCGAGAGTCACACATGCGAGGTTTAACACACGCACAAAGGCGCGCGTCCCACTGTCGCTGACTCAAAAGGTAATTTGACACATTTATTGCTAACAATGATTAGCAATAAATAACCCAAAATCAGCCCTAATGACTTCGGTTTTCGGTTTTGAGCTCATGGGCCCACCCGCGCGTGGCACAGGGGTTATTTCGACGACCAATAGTGCCGACACTTTAATTAACCCATGATTAGCATTAATGATGCCTAAACGCACGGATAAAAGCCCTGGTGATTTAAGGGGCCGGACCCACATGTCGTTGAGACATTAGGCCGATTAAGACACCATTAATGCTCTACCGATTGGCAATCATTAAACATTAAATGTGTCCTAATTATCCGACGAAAACGGAGTCGCTCACCGACAAAACCCGAGTGGCTTTGCCGCTTGTCGCCGCGATCTTGGCCACGCGCGCGCGCCACAAACTATCAAAATGGGTTCGCAATAGTGCCGCGGACCCAATGGTGGTGACCTCACGCGGTGGAGGTCTAGAACGCCGCGAGCCGGAAAACAAAGAAAGAGGCCGACACGGCAAAACACAAAATAGCAAGATGCTCCGCCGCGTCCAAGGAAGCGAGTGCCATGACTTCTAGGGACTACATAGAAGCTACCTTAACCGAGAGGAGCTTCAAAGATGGCCGGGAAGACTTGAACACGATGAAGTCCACCGAGCCAAGAAGATGAAGTGGAAGATGAGGTTCGAGCAAAATGAGTGGAACCAAATCATTACCACGCTTCATTATAGCTCAAAGAGGCTCCAAAAGCAAGTAATTGCAAAAGAACCACTACCTGAAATGAGAAGAAAGGGGTGAAACTAATGAAAATCTCCAAACTTAAAATTGAGTGATTCTGTGAATGCAACCCAAAATCAAGTTAGGGGAAATACAAAGGAGGTTGAGGAGTTCAAAAGGGTGCAAGAAATGTTGAAGATAAACCACTGGACACCAAGGCCGCCATTGGAGCTCTACGGTCAACAATGGTGGATTGAAGGTGTGAGATGGTTTTGAGCTCAAACACAGAGAAGAGCAAAGTGTGGTGTAAAGGGACACCAGGAGGACCTAGAGGGCCAATTTATAGGAAAGGAATTAGGGTTTTGAGCAAGAACCCGAGTCCATGGTGGGCCTCACCATGCTCCGGCTGTAGGCCAAGAAAAGATGGGAGCAAGTGAGACTGGACAATGGAGGAGAAAGCCTGCTGCATTAAATGCCTTGCAGAGAGACGTTGACGAGGCACGCCAAGTGACGCAACAAGCCCCCATGCTCTCTTTCTCTCGCCATAAACGCGCGCACGAGAAGCCAAGAGGAAGAAGAACAGAGAAGACAAGCCACGCCGCTGGATCTTAGATGGACGGTCCGTGATTAAAAGAGTTCACGACAACCGATTGCCTACGGAAATGGACGGTTGGATTGAGATCCAACGGTCCCAATTGGCTAATGCAACCGAGGGTCCGAATGCTCACATGAACGTGGGCGAGCGATTTGAATCCAACGGCTAAGATTGCACGCGCTTTAAAACACGGCCTGCGCTTAGGTGGTCCAACCAAGTCAAGTGGCTCGGACTCGAGCCCGACTCAACCCAATGAATAGTGAAACGGTTTTAGGCTTTAAAATATGCCGAGACTTTTGAGGATTTATTTGGGGTAGCAAAATAACTCCAAAAATTCTGAAATTTTTACAGGAGCTTGCTGACTGGGATATTGACCTTGTGTAAAATTTTCAGAGGTTTTATGCATTGTATTTCTCTCCGAAAATTCTACAAGGTACTGGTTTTAGGTTTGACTGAGAGTCAAACAGTTTGACCGCCTCTAAAATATTCAAACAATTTCTAAAAATTGTGAAATTTTTCAGAGGGGTCACATATCATCCCAAGAACTTAGGAAAATATTTCCAGAGGATGATCACAACATTTGACAAGAATGTTTTTGAAGGAACAAGATTTGGATCAAAAGACTTGTGACTTTGCATTTCCATAAGTCTTGTACAATACTTGTCCAAGACACAAAGGAAATACATGATGTAAGAAAAAGTTTTAATTTCTACTCATTTTCTTACATTTGAAACACAAGCCCAAAATTTGGGATGTTACAACTCTCCCCTTACAAGAATCTCGACCGAGATTCGCTTACTTGGAGAAGAAAGAAGGAAAATCGCACGGCATCTTCTCGCTCCCAAGTCGCTTCATCTTCTGAATGGTTTGACCACTGAACCTTAAGGAACTTGATGGCACGGTTCCTTGTTCTCCGCTCAGATTTCTCAAGAATACGAACAGATGCTCGCGTAGGTCAAATCCCCGCACATCGAGCTTCCAACGGAGTTTCTCACGGACACGAGGCACTTCTTCGTGTGTGAAACATGGAACACATCATGCACACCTCGCGTGCCGGTAGCTCCAATCTGTATGCAATCGCCCCAACTCTCTCGACGATGCGGTAAGGCCCAACATATCGAGGGGCCAACTTGCCCTTGATGCCAAAACGCCGATGGCTCCTTCAAGGGTGAGACTTTGAGATACACAAAGTCATTGGGCTCAAAGCTCAACTCACGGCGACGGCGACCGCATAGCTCTTTGTCCGATCGGGCCGCGCGCAGATGCTCGCGGATCAATCAGTATTTGACTTTCGCCTCATTGATCGAACCGGGCCGAAAATCGCCGCCGCCTCTCGACCAGTTCAATGGGGTTCTCGTGATCTCTCCCATACAAAGCCTCAAATGGTGCTATGCCAAGACCGCCTGAAAGTCGTTGTTGTAGGAGAACTCAAGAAATGGTAGGCATTTCTCCCACTTCTTCCCATAGGAAAGAACACAGCACGAGCATATCTTCCAACACTTGGTTGACTCGCCCGCTCGACCATCACCGAGGATGAAAGGTCAGGTCTTTAAATGAAGGCGGGTCCCCATAGCCTCTGCGCACTATGCCAAAACCGCGAGGTGAAAAGTGCACCACGATCGTAAATAATCGCTTCGCACACCGTGAAGACTCACAATCCTCGAGAAATAAAGTTCGCCAAAGGCCCCACACGGCCGAAGTCTTGACAGAAGGAAATGTGCCACTTTAGTCAACCTCGTCGATCACGACCAAATAGCATCATTCCTTTGACGAGCGGGCAATCCGGTGATGAAGTCCATGCCAACGGAATCCCACTTCCACTGCACCGCAAAGGCTGAAGAAGGCTCACGACGACGATGCTCGGCCTTTACACGACAAAGACACGCCGCACTCGGCAACAAACTTGGCAATCTCGCTTCATTCGGGTCCACCGTAATCTCTCGATTTAAGATCCCGATACATCTTGGTAGCCCCGGTGAATAGACAAAGGAGAATCATGGGCTTCGCGGAGAATCAAATTCGCAATTCCATAACCTTAGGAACCACAAGACGCCGCTCAAACCGCACAACGCCATGCTCATCCTCCGAAAAGCACTTGGCTATCCCATCCTTGATGTTCTCGCTTGATTTGGCTCACACCAACATCCGCTCACTGCCGCCTTGATTTGGTCCACCAAGGTTGGTTGCACAACCAATGTAGCAAGAGAACCGTGTTCGATCAAACCCAAATTGAGGCGATGGAATTCGAATGAGGGTAGGTCACGCTCTTGGAGCATCAACATGTTACAATACACCTTCCGATCGAGTGCATCCGCCACAACATTGGCCTTGCCCTGATGGTATCGAATACCCATGTCATAGTCCTGATCAATTCCAACCATCTTCTTTGCCCGAGGTTCAGATCCGTTGGGTGAACAAGTACTTCAAGCTCTTGTGGTCGTAATACACCTCACAACGGTTACCAATCGATAATGCCGCCAAATCTTGAGTGCATGGACCACAGCAGCTAACTCCAAGTCATGAGTAGGATAGTTGAGTTCATGAGGCCTCAATCGCCGCGATGCATAGGCCACAACCTTGCCTTCCCGCATAAGAACACAACCAAGACCCCGACGAGAAGCATCACAATAGATATCAAAACTCTTGTGAATATCGTGGAGAACAAGCATCAATGAGGTCAACCGCTTCTTGAGTTCCGAAAACTCACATCACAAGCAATGACCACTCAAATTTCTTGTCTTGCTTAAGCAATTGGTCATAGGCTTCGCAATCTTGGAGAAATTCTCGATAAAACGGCGATAGTAGCCACCAAACCAAGAAAACTCCGCACATCGGTGGATCGACTTGGTGACCCAAGATAGCACATCACTAACCTTGCTAGGATCCATGCCACACCTCCCGCTGAAAGAACATGGCCCAAGAATGCCACTTCCTTCAACCGTAACTCGCACTTGCCGAATTTGGCATACAACTGTGTTGCGCAGCTTGCCCAACACAAGCTTAAGATGCTCAAGATGCTCTTCTTCACTCTTGGAGTAGATAAGGATATCATCGATGAATACCACCACAAACCTATCCAAATACTCCATGAATAATGAAGTTCATAAGATTCATGAATAAAGCAGAGCATTAGTCAAACCAAAAGACATGACGGTGTACTCGTAAAGACCATAACGAGTAGCAAAGCCGCCTTAGGAATATCCTCGCCCGATCTCGACTTGATGATAGCCCACTCAAGTCAATCTTGGAGAAGACTCGTGTTCGGCCAATCGATCGAAAAGATCATCAATACGGGCAAAGGATACTTGTTCTTACCGTCACCTCATTAAGCGGACGGTAATCAACGCACATGCGCAAGGTCTTGTCCTTCTTCTTCACAAAGATAATCGACAACCCCAAGGAGATGAGCTAGGACGGATAAAACCCTTCTCTTGCAGCTCACCCGCTGCTTCTTCACTCCTCCAACTCATTAGGAGGCATGCGATACGGCCTCTTAGAAATAGGGGCGTACGGGCAGCAACTCGATCACAAACTCCGATCTCGAACAGAGGCATCCCGGCAAGTCTTCGTGAAAGACATCCGCGGTCGCACACGTGGGGACGTCGTGAATCTCCAATGCCGCTTTGCTTCAAGGGCATAAAGATGGGGCTCGCAATCGTGGCGAAAACCCAACTGCTCACCAAGGATCGTGAGGTAGACAATCTTCCCGCACAATCGATTTGCCCCAAGTGTTGGGACAACCAATCCATGCCAAGAATCACATCCAAGCGCCGAGTCGAGTAGGATAAGATTCGCCAAGAATCCCACTCCTTCGATGTGGACAGAACATCCCAAGATACTCTGGTCGCCTCTCATTTCCAACCCGAGAGCGAATGAGCGTGGAATCCCAGAGGAACACAATGAAGCCCACAATCAACAAAGAAAAGACCTTGAAATAAAAGAATGCGAAGCTCCAGAGTCAAATAAAATCAGAGCAGGATGCAAATTAACAAGGAGCGCACCCAACACCACGCCGGGCGCCTCTGTGCCTCCCACCGAGATATGGTTGACTCGCCGCCCCAAGCCCGGTCTTCGGCGGGTGGTGACCACTCTCACCGCGCCCTCCATTAGGACGAGGGGCCGCCTCAGCCTTCTTAGGACAACTACACGCGTAGTGGCCCTTGTTGTGGCAAGAGAAGCGGTGACGCCGGCCGCGGGTTGCGGGAACACCTGTTGCTGGCCGCAGCGCGACGTGGATCGAGTCACGGCTGCGGAGGACGTGGAGCTCAGTGCCGAAGGCCTCGGCGGTGGTGAAGCCAAAGAACGGGCCACGTGCTGTGTGCCCAACTCGGGACGAACGAGGCCAGCGCGCGCAGCCGGGCCTCCCACTTGCGCTGCGGGACTCGCCAGCGCCTCGCCTTGTGCTCGCGATGATGGCCTTGTCCACCAAGGTCCGAATTCGGGAAGTCCACAACAGAGAGCTTGTCCCGCAGCTCCTCGGACAAGCCCTCCATGAACTTCTCCTCGCTGGCCTCACTGGCCACTGAAAGCAGGAGCGCACTCGCGAGATGGTTGAACTCGTGGAGGTACTCGATACGCTTTGCGCCTGCTTGAGCGCAAGGAACTCCTTCTTCTTCAGCCTTCATCAGCCGGCAGGGACATGGGCCCGCCGAAAGTCGACCGAACTCCTCCCACGAGACCACGTGTCCCGCAGTCGCATGGCGAGGAAGTTCTCCCACCATGAGAGTGCCGCACCCTCCACCGATGGGATGCGAAAGTGCCCGCCTCGCCTCGCATCGAGCAACGTTGAGCTCGCCAACCGCACGCAGCCGCCGCGTCGCGCCCAAGGGGTCCTCTGATCGGAGAAGGTAGGAGGTCGAGCACGAGGAACTCCGCAAGTCCCCACGAGACCGGTGACCGCCTCGCATCCAGAGGCACCGAGAGAGTGGAGGTGTTCTGGCGATGACCTCCAACACCCCACGGTCCTCCGAACGACATGCTCGATTTGCATAAGGACTTCCTCCATGGTCGGGAGGGGAAGCTCCTCATCGGGACTACCCGGCCGATTCCGCCACTACGTGTCCCACCACCATCCCGATTCACTAAGATAAGTTAGCTACAAGCCCGAGATAAAAAGAAGGCAGAGAAATGCAAACTCAAGAAAAAGGGCTCGTGGAATAACCACCAAGAGTACAAGACCAACAATCACCAAATCGACTTCCCAAACGACTAACCCGTATGGAAGAACGAGTAATCGTGAGAAAACCCAAAATTTTCAGAACTAAATTCTAGCTCAAACAGTCCAAAAATCAAGGTATAACCACCTAATAGAGTATAGGCATTAGCTAATCTCATATCACTTCTTACCCTTTCATTCCCACAAGTTTTAGTTGAATTTACCTCTCATTTCCTACCTTAATTACTAACCACTAGCTAGCTGTCCAAACTCCTTTCTCCAAGCTCTCATGTTTCTCCCAAAACCAAGTTAATCGATAGAGGCTAATTTTTGAAAGGAAGAGAGGAACAACTTTTTCAAACTTAAGTGAGAGTAAGGTGAGATGAGCAAGCTAAGACAGGTAAGGAGAAAAATTAGAGAACTTACTTAAGTTTTATAAACCTTTTGAAAGTAAGTTTTCAAAATATCATAAAGGCGACCAAGCTAGGGGTTTCTACGGTCAGTATGGCTCTGATACCAACTTTGTGAGGACCCGGAATATTTAACTAGTAACACTTAACCTCCAATTGGTTCTAGCATTACTAATTAAACATTCTAAGCCTCGATGGGCATATGTTTCCTGCATTGCAACATATGCACATCATCACAAAATTACACATCATTTCCATACAACAAGCAAAGACTAAGTTCAACAACAACATACATAAAGTAAAGTTATTACAAAAGAGAGAGCCGACCTGCCAAATAGAACAATATACAAGAATGACAATGAAGCAAAAGATGCCATAAGATGGCTAGAACAAAAGTCGACCTGCTAGCCATACACCCACAAGGCAACCGACCGGCCGCTAAGCTAGTCGCCCATAGCTACCACAACACACCACAAAAGTGAGGCCCCTGCTCACCTTCTTCCTCTCGCAACAAAACAATTAACATAGCAACCGAGTACAAAGATTGTCTTTGTACCCGCAAGATCGACGTGTGGAATAGCGGCACCTATTCATAAACTACATGCAAGCTTATTTAGGTGGAGGTTGTATGTCTCATTTTGCATGAAGCCAACTTTATTTGCAATAATGTAATACATTTTAAAAGCAAGTTTGCAAATCTGTTTTGTTATCAAAGCAATGAAGTAAAGATACATACAAGTAACCACCGAAGTGACTATCCCAATAGCCACCACAACATAGCACTAATCCCGATTCGCACTCACCCATCAAGTTTTAATTTAAAAGGTTGTAGTCTAACTCTTGAAAGACCTTGCCAAGCGTGTCCATAACCTAGACGAGGCTATTCGAATAGTTTTAACCTCGCAGGGTGTACCAATGTACCCACACTTCGCATCGCCTTCAAGCCGTAACACACATCAAGGTATGCCGCCCGGCTAAGTCCTACGAGACATTTCCAATCTTGTGTATTAACTACGAGCCGCCATATGGATAGAAACCCATATGCTTACATTGCAAGCCGAAAGACAACAAATCCCATCACGGTGAAGTCTTTCGGACACTACAATGCTCCCAACACCATCCCTCCCGCGACTCCTCGCGACGGAGCCAATACACGCCAAAGTACTAAGTCAAGAGAGGTCCCATACCTCTAATGTGGTTAGCACGCTAAAATGCTTGGTTTAGTGTAACAAGATGTTCGGTTCTTGTTGACTCTGCACCATTCCACCACACCCAAAAATCACACCATCGTACCATTGTGCCCAAGTCTAAATCATTTTGTTTTCAGTTTTGCTTTCATAAGTAGACATAGCACAAGGTGGAAATCATAATCATAATAAGTTTGATGTGATCAAGGTTATCGATAAGTCGATAACCGCCCATTTCTACCTAAACTAAGCATGGCTAAGCAATTAATTCGCAACTACTAAGTGACAAGAGCCCATCCATGAACTCTAAATCACAAAGAAGTAACCTAGGCTCATGGTAGTAGAGGATAATCATTTGCTAAGGAAATGCATCTACTAGGCCAACTATTAACACAAAGTAGCAATGCATACATAGAATTTGTAATCAACATAAATACTTAAAATACTGGGATTAACATGATCAAACTGCTTGCCTTCTTGCTGTTGCTCAAATCTGTTGTGGAGGGTCGCTTCTGGATTACCGCAAATGTCGAATCCTAAGCTTAAAAGGCAAAAGAACCAAGAACAACCAATAAGACGAGCAACACTAAAACAAAAGAGCAAGCAAAAATTATCCAAATACGATTTAAACTTATACACAAGGTGAAATACGAATATACCTAGACATAGAAACTGAAAACCTAATTTGGATTTGTGGTGCAAAGATATTATCTAAAACCCATTTTCGCCATAATTAGCATGTAGCAAAAACATTTTCTAAATATTTTGAAGCTGAAATTTTTATGGTAGCTACCATCGTATAGTGGTAACCCATAAAAATTCAGGTCATTTGGAGTTAAAATGATTTAGTTATGATTTTTCTAAAGTTTTGATACAATTTTCAGTTGATAAATAAATACTTACAGAAATAAAAACCAACCCAACCAAAATAAACGACGTGGACGCCGTGGCCGTTGATGCAAAATCCAACGAGCCACACGCGACGAGAACAGCGCACGCCGCGATTCAAAACAGAGCCCACCGTTGGATCAAGATCCAACGGCCACGGAAGGATGCAACCGACGGGCGGTTGCCTTGGCCGCTCACAACCGCAGATATCAAGATGAACGGCACGGAGAGCACTTCCCGTCGGAAGGTCCGATTGCACGCACGATCAGGGCCGCAGATCAAACGATGGACGGCCAAGAATGATGAGGGGAACCGATGGTCCGAATGCATACAAGATCCGGGCCGCAGACGCAAAATGGACGGCGTCCAAGATCGAATGCAACCAGAGTGCCGACACGTGGGCCGCATGTCGCTGACCGAGAGTCACACATGCGAGGTTTAACACACGTGGCAGGCGCGCGCGTCCCACTGCCGCTGACTCAAAAGGTATTTCGACACATTTATTGCTAACAATGATTAGCAATAAATAACCCAAAATCAGCCCTAATGACTTCTCGTTTTCGGTTTTAGCTCATGGCCCACCCGCAAAGGGCACAGGGGTTATTTCCGACACCAATAGTGCCGACACTTTAATTAACCCATGATTAGCATTAATGATGCCTAAACGCACTGATAAAAGCCACGGGTGATTTAAATTTGGACCCACATGTCGCTGAGACATTAGGCGATTAAGACACCATTAATGCTCTACCGATTGGCAATCATTAAACATTAAATGTGTCCTAATTATCTCGACTAAAACGAGTCGCCACCGACAAAACCCGAGTGGCTTTGACAGCCGCTTGTCGCCGGCGATCTGCAGCGCGGCGCCACAAACTATCAAAATGGGTTCGCAATAGTGCCGCGGACCCAATGGTGGTGACCTCGCGGCGGTGGAGGTTCAGGAACGCCGCGAGCCGGAAAACAAAGAAAGAGGCCGACACGGCAAAACACGAAATAGCAAGATGCTCCGCCGGTCCAAGGAAGCGAGTGCCATGACTTCTAGGGACTACATAGAAGCTACCTTAACCGAGAGGAGCTTCAAAGATGGCCGGGAAGACTTGAACACGATGAAGTCCACCTGAGCGAAGAAGATGAAGTGGAAGATGAGGTTCTGAGCAAAATGAGTGGAACCAAATCATTACCACAGCTTCATTATAGCTCAAAGAGGCTCCAAAAGCAAGTAATTGCAAAAAGAACCACTTACCGGAGCTGGAGAAGAAAGGGGGTGAAACCAACCGAAAATCTCCAAACTTAAAATTGAGTGATTCCTGTGAATGCAACCCAAAATCAAGTTAGGGGAAATACAAAGGAGGTTGAGGAGTTCAAAAGGGTGCAAGAAATGTTGAAGATAAACCACTGGACACCAAGGCCGCCATTGGAGCTCTACGGGTCAACAATGGTGGATTGAAGGTGTGAGATGGTTTTGAGCTCAAACACAGAGAAGAGCAAAGTGTGGTGTAAAGGGACACCAGGAGGACCTAGAGGGCCAATTTATAGGAAAGGAATTAGGGTTTTGAGCAAGAACCCGAGTCCATGGTGGGCTCGGTTCATGCTCCGGTTGTAGGCCAAGAAAAGATGGGAGCAAGTGAGACTCGGGACAATGGAGGAGAAAGCCTGTTGCGCATTAAATGCCTTGCAGAGAGACGTTGACGAGGCACGCTCGAAGTGACGCAACAAGCCCCCCATGCTCTCTCTTTCTCTCTGCCATAAACGCCCGCGCGCACGGAGAAGCCGAAGAGGAAGAAGAACAGAGAAGACAAGCCACGCCCGTTGGATCTTAGATGGACGGCTGTGATTAAAAGAGTTCGCCGACAAATCCGATTGCTCACGGAAATCTGGACGGTTGGATTGAGATCCAACGGTCCCAATCGGCTAATGCAACCGGAGGGTCCGAATGCTCACATGAACGTGGGCCGAGCGATTTGAATCCAACGGCTAAGATTGCACGCGCGTTTTAAAACACGGCTCGGTGCAGTTAGGTGGTCCAACCAAGTCAAGTGGCTCGGACTCGAGCCCGACTCAACCCAATGAATAGTGAAACCGGTTTTAGGCTTTAAAATATGCTGAGACTTTTGAGGATTTATTTGGGGTAGCAAAATAACTCCAAAAATTCTGAAATTTTTACAGGAGCTTGCTGACTGGGACATTGACCTTGTGTAAAATTTTCAGAGGTTTTTATGCATTGTATTTCTCTCCGAAAATTCTACAAGGTACTGGTTTTAGGTTTGACTGAGAGTCAAACAGTTTGATCGCCTCTAAAATATTCAAACAATTTCTAAAAATTGTGAAATTTTTCAGAGGGGTCACATATCATCCCAAGAACTTAGGAAAAATATTTCCAGAGGATGATCACAACATTTGACAAGAATGTTTTTGAAGGAACAAGATTTGGATCAAAAGACTTGTGACTTTGCATTTCCATAAGTCTTGTACAATACTTGTCCAGTACACAAAGGAAATACATGATGTAAGAAAAAGTTTTAATTTCTACTCATTTTCTTACATTTGAAACACAAGCCCAAAATTTGGGATGTTACATTACCAATTCCGGAGTGGAAGTGGGATTCGGTCGGGATGGACTTTATCACTGGTCTACCCCGGTCTCCAAAGAAGAATGATGCCATCTGGGTGGTCATCGATCGATTGACTAAAGTGGCTCATTTCCTCCCTGTCAAGGTGGACCTTCGAGTGGGTCTCCTCGCAGAGCTCTACATAGCCCGCATCGTGAGTTTGCATTGTGTGCCAAAGACGATTGTGTCCGATCGTTGTTCGTTGTTCACTTCTCGATTTTGGCATAGCCTGCAAGAGGCTATGGGAACTCACCTTTCCTTCAGCTCAGCATATCACCCCCAAACTGATGGTCAGACCGAAAGGGTCAACCAAGTTTTAGAGGACATGCTTCGAGCGTGTGTCCTTTCCTATGGGAAGCATTGGGAGAAGTGCTTGCCATTCGCCGAGTTTTCTTACAACAACAGCTTCCAAGCCAGTCTCGGCATGGCACCATTCGAGGCTTTATACGGGAGAAAGTGTAGAACCCCGTTGTATTGGTCTGAGACCGGCGAGAGACCTTTCTTTGGCCCGGACTCGATCAATGAAGCCGAGAGTCAAGTCCAGCTTGTTCGCGATCGTTTGCGCACGGCTCAATCCAGGCAAAAGAGCTATGCGAATCGTCGTCGTCGTGAATTGAGCTTTAGCCCAATGACTTCGTCTACCTCAAGGTTTCTCCGCTGAAAGGTCACCAGCGTTTTGGTGTCAAGGGCAAGTTAGTCGCTCGATATGTCGGTCCCTACCGCGCCATCGAGAAGAAGGAGCCGTTGCTACAAGTTGGAGTTGCCTCACCGCACTTGCGGGGTACATGATGTGTTCCATGTGTCCCGGCTAAAGAAGTGCCTCCGTGTTCCAACCGAGGAAGTCCGTTGGAAACTCTTGATGTCCGTGAGGATTTGACCTACCGTGAGCATCCTGTTCGCATCCTTGAAGAAGCTGAACGAAGAACTAGGAATCGTGCCATTAAGTTCCTTAAGGTTCAGTGGTCAAATCATTCTGAGGATGAAGCTACCTAGGAGCAAGAAGATCGTCTCCGCGTGCACTACCCTCTTTCTTTTCCGAGTGAGACAAATCTCGGGACGAGATTTTTGTAAGGGGGAGGTTTTGTAACATCCCAAATTTTGTACTTGTGTTTCAAATGTAAGAAAATGAGTAGAAATTAAAACTTTTCTTACGCCATGTATTTCCCTGTGTACTCAACAATTGTGGTACAAGAGTATGGAAATACAAAGTCACAAGTCTTTCTATCCAAATCTTGAATCCTTCAAAAACAATTATGTCGAATATGTTGATCCTCTTCTGGAAATATTTTTCCATAGTTCTTGGGTTGGTTTGTGACCCCTCTCAAAAATTTCACAATTTTTAGAAATTGTTCGAATATTTTTAAGGGTCAGTCAAACCCTAACCTAGCACATTGTGTGATTTTTGGAAGGAAATGTACAGTGCAAAACCTCCGAAAGTTTACGCAATGTCCATCTCAATGTCAAGAAGCTCATCACAAAATTTCATAAATTTGTAGCTAGTTTGCTATCTTTAAAGATCCCTTCAAAATCTCAATTCAAATTAAAACTCTAAACCTGGTCCGAGTCAAACTTAGACTCAAACCCAGGTCCGACCTCCAGGTCTTGGTCGCGCCGAGCCGCTTGAGCCGTGTCGGGCTCGGGCATTTGGGCACAGGTGGTCTAGGCCGTTGGATCTCAAATCCAACGCTCAAAGACCTCCTCTGTCTTTGTAAAGGACCTCCCATCCCACGACCTCCTCCTGTTCTTTTACAAAGACAACCTCGAGGACCTCCCAGACCTCCTTTGCACCTTTGCAAAGACCACCTGGCGACCTCCTCGCACCTCCACGACCACCCCTAGCACTTGGGTGATCATGGGCCGCCCATCTTGAGATCGGTGGCTCGCACCTCCCTAAGTGTTAGGACCTCTTATACTTAGCCCAAAATCTGAGCCCTTGATTTCAATCCAACACCACAACCTCCCGGTGGAGCTCACAGATTTAGCCGTTGAGTCCATTTGACCAGCTTTTTCCCCATTTCTCTCATCGTCGGGTGGGCACAGGCATTATCAATTTTTATGCATGACAGTGGAGAGCAAAGTGCCTTGTCACCTCTAGGGCTCGACAACGGCTATGTGTGCCAACATTAAATGTCCGACACCCTTTGCTAAAAGTCTCCTGTCACCACCTCCCATCATGTCATGTGTACTTTGGCTTAGTGTACCTACTGACTTTGCCATCTTTCCCACTAGCTATATTTGAAGCTCAAGCTTCCTCTCTTAGTTCTTTAGTCACTCTCTTGCACCTTAGCTCCTCTCGGTTCACTTGTGCTCAAACACTGAAAATCTTTGCCACCATTGCCGGACCTTGGAGCTCTCTGTCGACCTTCGAGCTTCAGTGGTTGAACATTGCAATAGTGGCCGTCATTTGGTTCCCTTGGTCACCTCAAGCATCCCTAACTTTCTTTGTTGACCTTCACAGAGGTTGATAAAGTGGGAGCATGCTGTTCGTGGCCGAGAGCGTCGTCTTCTTCACCTCCGGCGACCTTCACCGTCACCGGAGCTCTTGTGGCCACCTCTAGCTCCCCTTCATTCCCTGGTAAGTACCTCAGTATCGGAAATCCCTATTCTTTTAGACCTCTTTAGGTTTTCGTGTTTGCCGCATTTTGTCTCCGGCGGTTATCTCCGGCTAGCCGCCGGTAGGAGCTGTTTTAGGTGTAGCTTTTGGCACCCTTAGGTTCTCCGTCCTATTTGGAGCTCATCCGTGCCTTTGGTTTCCGCCGACGAGGTCCACATCGCCGGCGGCAAGTCGATGAACTCGCCGGTTTTGCCGCCGCAAATCCGTTTGCGTCATGTTCTTGGACCACATTAATGCTCAAATCATTGCTTATCATTGAGGGCATTAATAGTGTTTTCATCAGGCTTGGGTGTCATTTGCCATGTGGGCCTAGGTTTAGAATTAAAGTCTGGAAATCATTAAGTGTCCCTTTTAGTTTCATTTATTGTCAATCATCTGGAGCATTTAATTTGTCTTAACCGCCACCTTTTTGTCGTTGTCCGGAGGTCCTGCGCCATTAAATCCACTCTAGGACCTCCTCGGGCTAATCTTAGCCGTTCACGACCTCTCCAAGATTAGATCTGGGCCTTAGGATCGTTTTCGAAAAATCCTAAGTCTCCGGACCTCCCCTTGGTGGTGATCCTAGCTGTCCAGGACCACCCCTGTTAAGTCTTAGCCGTATAAGACCACCTCTGTGTTTCCGCAAAGGACCCTCCCTGAGGTCCTCTTTGCAAAAGACCTCCTTGAGGTCCTCTGTGCGAAAAGACCACCCCTGGTCGTGTTATCAAGACCACCCTCTCGGACCACCCCACCGAGGTTCTCTTTGCAAAAGACCACCCCTGGTATTTTGTAAAGAAAACCTTCAAAACTACCCCCTGAGGTCCTCTTTGTAAAAGACCACTACTGGTCCTTGTAAGGAAGCCTTAGGACCTCCCCGCCTAGATCTAGACCGTTAGGACCTCCTCGGTGAGATCCTAACCGTCCAGACCTCCCTCGCTCCATCTTAGCCGTTCAGGACCTCCCCCTGGAGATCTTGACCGTCTGGGACCTCCTCCTTTAGATCCGTGGCTTTAGGACCTCCCCCGCCTCAGATCTGGACCGTTTATGACCTCCCCTGGGAGATCTAAGCCGTCCAGACCTCTCTCTGTTAAAAACCGCCTTAGGACCTCCCCTTTGAGATCGTGACCGCTAGGACCTCCTCTGGTGAGATCCTAGCCGCCAAGACCTCTCGCCGTTAGCTCACCGCCTAGGACCTCCTCGTTCAGATCTAGACCGTTAAGACCTCCCCTCGGGAGATCTTAACCGTCCAGACCTCCCCCTTAGTGAGATAGCCGTAGGAGCTCCTCGTGGGGCTCGGGACCGCCAGATCCAGATCTGACGGCCACGATCTCCCTAGTGCGCGAGGAGCTCCTTCGCGCGTGCTGTGCCTCCACTGGTCGGGGCCGTTGGATTCGATATCAACGGCTAAGACCTCCCCTAGGCGCGATGAGGTCTTGGCGCCCAGGTGCTCGTGGTGGAGTTCGCGTCTGAGCTCGTGAGCCGTGCGATCCTTGATCAACGGCCCACGACCTCCCCAGTTTTCGTTGGTTTTTCAGATTTAGTTCCCGAGAGCTTTTATTTGCACATATTAATTGTTTTAAACTTCAAAAATGCATATCTTTTTCTCTGTAACTCCAAATTTAACAAACTAAAGTTCTATAAATGCATCTGTTAATGTACTTTCGCTTAGTATAGGTTTTACAGTAGTCTTTAATACTGAAATTAATCATGCCTTAGATTTATAACTTAGAAAAAACATAACTAAATCATTTTAACTCTAAATAATATGAAACCACTTGTGTTAGCCTTAAAACGTCAGTAGCAACCTATCATAAAATTTCCAAGTCCAGAAAACTTCTAGAAAATTATTTATGAACAGTAACCTATTTAAATTTAATTTTGGCTGAATTTCATTGTTTCAATCATATCTTTGGTTTTAAGAGTCCAAATCAGTTGGTTCTTGTTTCTAAATTTGTGTTATTTTGTGCTCTTACTGCTGTATAATTTTTAGAGCATTTGGAGCATTTTGGCTTTAGAGTCTTTTTCGTTTTCTTTGTTCTTATCGGCTCTTTTTCGCTTTTTCGATTAGGTGCCGACGAGTGTGTTGACCTAGATAGTGATCCTCAGCAACAAATTGAGCAACAGCAACCAGGCAAGCAGTTTGATCATTTCCCATTTGATCCCATTACTTTTAAAGTCTAATATTTTGTTTAACTTCTATGTATGCATTGCTATTTTGTTGTTAAATTGATTAGTTAATCCTCTAGTTGCATAATCTGTAGGTAAATAAATATCCTCTACTACCTGAGCCTAGGTTATTTGCTGTGATCAGAGTTCGTTGGATGAACTCTTATCACTTAGTAGATTTCGAATAAATATTGCTTAGCCATGCCTAGTTATCGGTAGTATTAGGCGATCATCGACTTAGTCGATGGTCTTGATCACGCAAATACTTATATTATTCCATTATGTCCAATCCTTGTGTTTATTGATTTACAAATCAAAAACTGAAAACAAAACTATATCTTGACTTGGGCACAATGGTATGTTGGTGTGATCTGTTGGGTGTGTTTGGAATGGTGCCTAAGTCCCCAAGGACCGAGTTACTTGTGTCACTAAGCCAAGCGCTTATTGCGTGCTAACCACACGAGGGGGATATGGAACCTCTCTTGACTAAGTACTTTGGGAGGTGTTAATTATGAGCTGGTCGGTGGGTGTGTTCTTGTGTGTGTGTGTGTGGTGTTGGGGAGCATTAGCGCACCGGTTAGGTCGCCTAATGTGTCCTTCTCCCGTGGGTTGCGGCTCTTAATTAGCATCGTCCATTGGAAAGTGTCTTGTTAGACTTAGCCGTGCCTGCATACCAAAGGAAGTATGCTAACCGTGGCTGGTGGAAAGGCGGTCTATCGTGTGGGTACATTGGTACACCCCTGCAGGGTTAAAACTATTCGAATAGCCTCGTCCTAGGTTATGGACATGCTTGGTAAGGTCGTGCAAGAACTAGACTACAACCTTTTAAAAACTTAAACTTGACATGGGTGGTATGAAGGGGGACTTCATGCTATGGTTGTGGTGACTATTGGGTTAGTCACTTCCAGGATGTTGTTGTTCTCTATCTATTGTTATAATTGTTTCTCTTTTATTTGAACAATAGAAATTAATTGCAAACTTGCTTTCAAATGTATTACCTTATTGCAAAGAAAAACTTGCTTTATGCTGAAAATAAGTCCAGAGCCTCCTCCACTTAAATAAAGCTTGCATATAGTTAAATTATAGTTCTGTTATCTTACACGTCAGTCTTGCGAGTACAAAAATAATTTTTGTACTCAGATGCTATGCTTAATTGTTTTGTTGCAGAGGAAGAGCTCGAGGGGCCTCACTTTTGTGAGATTTGTTGTATGTGTCCGGAGCGATTAGCTTGGCGGTCGGTTGGTTGCCTTGTGGGTAAAGGCACACCGATTGGCTTTTGTTTATCGCCATCTTATGGCCCTTTTGCTTCCGCTGTTTATATTAATTACTTATGTGTTATTTGGCCGGTCGGCCTCTCTTTTGTAATAACTCTCTTTATATTATGTATGTCTTTCAGTTGTTGCTTTTGCTTCGGCTCTATGTGTATGAATGAAATTGATGCATGATTTTGTAACGGGTGTGTATCTTGCATTTTAGGAAGTATACATATCTCGAGGCTTGGTTTATTTGATTTGTGCTGCTAGGACCAAGTGGATGGTTAAGCAGTACAAGCCGAATAAACCGGGGTCCTCACACCAAAGAATAGGTTCTGACGTAGGTCTAACCTGAAGACTTACCAGAGGCGACGTTCAATCGCTTGTGCCTGCGCAGCGATGTGGTTCGTCTTCCTTGAGGCGATTGATGGAGTCTGGTAGCTTGATTCGAGTCCGAGGCATTCCTCTTCTGCGCCCGGCAAAGAAGTCTGGCTGGTGTTGGTCCCAAATTGAAAGGAATTGGTGTCAGCCCCTGCTTCTGTGGACACTTGTTTGCATAATGACCTGTCTGACGGCAGTTGTAACAAGTAACTCCTGTGCCATGGTTGGGGTTTCCTTGAGATTGATTATTGTTGCTGTTGTTGGTATTGGGTATCCCTGTGTTTCCTGCATGAGACACTGGTACTGGGGTTCTGAATCCAACAGATGAATTATTGGGACGAAAAGGCTGTTGAGCATTGGTTCTGGCTCTTTGGAGTTGATTTTGATGAACTCCGTGTTGTATCATCTTCCTTTTGCGAGATTCGTCTAACTCACGACGAGAATCTTCTATGAGTACGGCTTTGTCAACCATATGCTGAAAATCCACATAATCATTTCCAACCACTTGCACTTTCAAACTGGGATTGAGTCCACGCTTGAATCGTTTCTGACGTGCATTATCCGTAGCAACATCTTCTGGAGCATAGCGAGAAAGTTGAGTGAACTTGTTGAGATATTCACCCAAAGACATGTTTCCTTGCTGGAGTTCACGAAATTCATTCTTCTTCATTTCCACTATACCATCTGGAACATGAGCTTGACGAAAAGCTATCGAAAATTCCTCCCAAGTGATAGCATGAGAATTCCCATGAGCTGCGGTTTAGTTCTCCCACCATTATGCGGCTGTACCTTCCAACTGATGTGAAGCATAAAGAACTTTCTCACGATCATTGCATTGAGCAATGGAAAGCTTTTTCTCCACTGAACGAAGCCAATCTTACTGCGTCAAAGGTTACGTGAGCGAGAACGAGGTGGGCGAGTCCTCATAAACTCGATAGCTTGGAATGATGATGAATGGCGGTGGAACAATTTCGCCGCTGATTATTCGACCATTCTCGATCGCTTTGGTTCAATAAGTTGACTATTGCAACGCGGTCCGACTTTCTTTGCGTCATCATGGCGTTCATGTTCTGCATCATTGCACTCATGAATTGTGTCTGAGCTGCTAGAAGTTGTGCCATATTGGGCTCTGCGGCTCCAGGGGCTGGTGACTGGTCACTCGCATTGACATTGGCATTGGCATCCTCTGACTGAGTACGGCTCGATGTATTGCGAGTATCAACCATCTGCGATAATCTCCCACAGGTTTAATAGGTAAGATAGAAAAGCAGTGTAGATGAGAGGGAATAGCACAATAGATGAGATAGACAAGATAGAGTAGATGGAAATAGCCTAATTAGGGGAAACAGATTATACCCAAAGGCAAAGACAAGAAGACATAGCTGGAACACTATGAAAGCACAAATAACTTTCGAATTAAAGCCTTAGTGTGACTGCAACTTAGTGCTTGACAGCAAAACTGCAGCTCCCACTTGCACACAACCCAAATAAAGACCTAATGCAAAAACGATCTAAAAGCGCTACCAAACTCTAATAGGACGGCTTCCAATCTAAACCAGAGAACGAAGACTTCTTCAAGAGCAACTGGAACGAAGCCACGAAGATACTCTTGACAATTGCTTTTCTTCTGGACGAGAGAAATTTATGGGGCGAGAAAGTCAATTTAAGATTGTAAAACAACATTCAGCAAAGGCAAGAGACAAGATCTCTAGCGGGATGAGTAGAATAGAATAGGATAAGAATAGAATAGTGAGATGAGAATAGAACCAGAAGAGATGAGAAAAGAACAACTACTCAAGTCAAGTTAAGTTGATTTGATTTAGAAAATAAGTTTTGAAGCTTTTGGCTAAAACGACCATGCTAACTAAGGCTCGTTCTACGATCGATATGGCTCGATACCACCTCTGTCGGGACCCAAAATACATCTCAGAACCTCTATGTATTACGAACTAGTCCCGGATCGTTAGCTAGCTCACACAGGAAAGCAAAGTGATGAAATACCATCCATTTATTAAATTTAACTAAAAGATCTCAGAGTAACAAATAATAATAATAACTGGACCTTATGGTCAACGTTTACTTAACTTACACGAGAGGCTAAAGAAACAAATGAACTCTTGCAATGAACGAAACTCTTCAAAAGGCCAATCAACATGCCCACAGGCAATCGAGTGGAGAAACGCATCCTAATCCGCAAAACCTTCATGATCTTCCTGGTAGAACTCTTTGGCAGCTTGGTATTCTTCCTCTCACTGATCAAGCAGAGAGGCGCAAAGCCATGAGTACTTTGAATGTACTCAGCAAGCCGTGGGGAAATGTATGCAAATAGTATTCATGCAGGGCTTGAACCAAGATTAGCTGTATGGCTCTTTTGCAGAAAACAACATTTACGATAAATACAATAAATAGATTGAAATGCGTAATTGAAAACAATAACAAGTAAATAAATAATTTCTTTGAAACAACTAGTGAACTTCCCATCCACTTCCCAACCAAACCAAAGATAAGTGAATTCCCCATTCACCAATAGACACAAACCACCAAGTGAATGACCTATTCACCAAACGAACATTATATTCACCAAGTGAACTTCCCATCCACACTCTGACACATTTTTAAAGAAACTCTATCTCCCGTGTGAAATCCCCGAGCACGTCCATAACCGCGGACACGGCTATTCGAATAGTTTTACACTCTACAGAGGTTGTACAGCTTGACCCACAAGAGATGGATCAACTTATAATGTCAGGCATTTCACGCTTCCATAGGCGTGCGACTAAGTCATCATCACAAGGCTTTTACAAAGCTCCTTCTTAACCCAGTTCTGCCCGCTAAGGATTCAACACTGAATGTCTTTCCGACGAGCGGAGGCCCCCTCTGCGCCACCGTGAGAATACGTTTTCCACGACTCACACTTCACATGACAGAACCGAAATTAAGACATTGCTAATTAATCAGCCAGGTCCGTCCCATACCAGACATGTGGTTGTACGGTTAAGGCCCAGTTCAATGGCGCACAAGATTAAGTCCTTGACAAGTTACTCAGGCGAGACTACCACAAACCCACAACATGTTCAATCCACATCCCCACTATCCACCAACCACTCGCCCAAGCGAAAACGATTTTGTTTAACCAACACCCATGACTAACCCCGTCATGGTACACAAATTTTAACAAGAATGGCTCACCACCATAATTTCATAAATCATTAAGTCAAAATTAATTATTAAGACACATGTGATGACAAACCCGTCGTAACTAAGCAAGACTAAGCATAAGTACGATACCCATGTTGGCAATACAAATATGTCCAACTAAAATTACCCATGCTAAGGTGACAAAGGATTCATGGCATTCAATTATTCAATGGAGGCATAATGACAATAGGCAATAACTATACCCAAAGCAGTTTATATAAATATAGCATGCAATTTGTATAAAACAATATACTTTTGAAATCATGGGTTCAATATGATCAAAGGACCACGACTTGCCTTGGAATAAATCCAGTGATTGATCTTGATCTTTGTATGCTACCCCTTGCTCGAAGCTTCCCGAAGTATCGACGTCTACTCGCAAAACAAGCAAATAAACTAAATAAATAAATAATAGAGAGAAAACAAACTCCAAAAATTAAATAAAAATCTCAGATAAATAGATCTCGAATTTAGATAAATTTAGGAATTTGAATGGACCCAATCGGAGTTCGGATGCAAAAGATATGGGCTTTGGAAGATTGAAATCTCATAAAATACTGAAAATCAGAATTTATGGATTTACTGAATTATTTTTCTAAAGGAAAAAGGAGATATGACGCCTTGACATGACGTCACTAGGGTTTCTCGGTGACAAGCAATGATCCGGCAGTGGGTCCCACTGGTCAAAGACTTGGTGCATGGTGAACTGGTTCCATGGACCTTTGGTTCGGTGGAGATGTGGGTGTGCCACACGGCTGCTGACGGGCGCTTGACTGGACTACCACATGGGCTACGGAGCTGAGGTGGCGCCACGGTGGAGGGGTGACATGGCTGCCACATCAGTCGAGGGAGAAAACCGAAGGAGCTCTGGAGCTTGTGGCCGGCGATGAAGTTGGCGTCGTCGACGACGAACGGCGGCGAGGTAGTTCCGGCAAAGTGGAAAAACGGGCTCCTGAGAACACGACAGTGCTTTGGGAGGTGGAGGCGCAGCATTGCCGGTGATGAGGTGGCGACGGCGGCGAGTTTGGTGGCGGAGGAAAGCTCGGATGTGGCGGCGGTGATGAAGCAAGGGCGCCTGAGGAGATTGGAGGTGAGCATCACGACGGCGAGGGAGCAAGGATCACAGAGAGAGGCTCGGGAGATCCGAAGGTGGGCCATGCCGGCGGCAAGACGACGATGACCGGAAGTGAAGAAGAAGCACGGTGGCGGCGGCTCGGTGGCAAAAGAGCAAGGAGGAGGTGAGGGATTAGATGAGATTAACTCGGAGCACATGATGACGCGCTCAAAAGGGCGGGGAGCTCACCGGCGGTGTAGATCGAGAAGAAAAGAAAGCGGCGGTTGTCGGACAAAAGAAGCGGCGATTTGATGATCCTTGGCCGAAGATGGAGGGAGCGCGGTGAAGCTTGTGTTGATGCGAATCCGATGGCGGCGGCCAGCCGAGGATGTCCGGCGAAGAACCCAATGAGAAGGCTTTGACGGCGGCTCGGTTTGTCGACAAAATTCGACAAAAAGATGACGAGATCGGAACCGGAGGTTTAGGGCTTTGGGAGAGGAAGCATGGGCGAACAATTTGACACGGGGAGGTGGCCTTTTATAGTGCCGGATAGGAGGAGTCCTCAAGAGGCACGGCGGCGGCACTCGCGCGTGTTGAACTCGAGCTCTAGGAGTCCCGGTCGGTTTGAGAAGAAGAACACGTGCGTGGATGCACGGTCCCACCAGCAGAGAGACAAGAGAGGGAAGGAGGCAAAGCTTCGGTCGGGCTGGGCTTCGGCTGGGGAAGAAAGAAGGAAGGAGGCCGGGCTGGGCTGCGGGGTGAAGGCGATGGGCCGAAGGTTAAGGAATTCAGCCTGAAGATTATTTCTGAGATTTTAATTACTTTTTCTTTTTAGAAAATAGCAGAAAACCCAAAAGGCAATTAGAAAATAGCAAATGCACTCGGAAAAATTCTAGAAAATTCTAGAAAATATATCCAAGCACATAGAACCCAAATAAAATAATTTTGAATATAGTTGATGTTGACATTGATCATGTTAAATTGTTTTTGAACTCTGAAAATTCATATTAAGCTATTAACTTTAGCAGAAAAATCCAAATGGTTATTTTTCTTTTAAAACTTCAAAACAGACCAAATTTTTGGGATGTTACAGATACCCATGTGTGAACTGATCTCTCTTAAACAACGACTGATAGCATCTGCTTAACCGGGGCACACATGTTGCGTCAGGAATGCCGACCCAAACATAAAGAAATGTGAACTGGGCTCACTACCCATATTAGATTGCAATCGGCATCTTTAAGGTACGTACATGCGATGGAACACATATACGCCCTCACCCTTCTAAGAACATCTGATATCGATATAAAACTCACATGGCATAAAACGCAGTCATAAGACCAGAGCATCTATGCCATACAAGACCAATACACATATCCTTACTCTCCTGTTTCCAACTCAATAGCCTTAGCCCTTTACTTAACCAAACAGCGCCCATACACTGTGCGTGGAAGTACATGGGGAACTTGAATTGAACAATCAGAGTTCAGTCCTTAAGTGATCCAAACAAGTCCACCACAATTCCCAATCTCGTGCACGAAGGCACCACCACTAGCTTCCTCTTGTCCAGATCAGTTTAAATGTAAAATTCATTTCTGGTATAAATAAACTGGACAAAGAGTTCAAAATAACAGAAATCATTTTGTGGTTCCCATGTTTGACAAGATAATCTTGTCAAACTCTAATATTCTCTAGACTGCATGTCTAAGCCAACTCTGAAGCTAGAGTTTATAGTATACTGATGCTACTCTAAATGCGAGTGTATGGTTAGAATTAAGGTAATCCACAATATTAGGTCATAATTAACTACTCTGAGATCACAATTGTATTTTCCTAAAAGTAGCATGCAACAGATTATCACTGTATTTGGAAAATCTATTGTGTGAAACTTTGAGGATCAATATGGTGCAAAGAAGATGCTTGCCTTGATAATAATACACTACATTGCGAGCTCAAAGTTGCTCGAAATAGATTCAAATGCTTGAAGAACCAAATTCTAAAAGAGACAATAAAATCCAATAAATACCAAAGTCGACAACAGGTACAGAATGAAACAAGCATGTATGATCAATATGGAAATGCATGCTCAACAGTATGCTTAAGTTGTATCTACCCTAATAATAAAATAATAACCCATAATATCACTTACTGCTTTCAAATAATAGAAACTAGAGTTTAGGTCAAAGTTTCAGTTTTCAGATTTTGAAAATACAGAAACAGGACAGACTTTAGGTTTCGGGTTTAAGGAAAATAGGTCAAGCAAAGATTCTGAAATGAAGCTTAGCCTGATCTTTTTAGGGTAATTAACACCCAGACTAACCCTAATCGGTCAGATTACAAAAGCTAAAGAAAAACCAATGTTGTTGGTTGAACCGACAGAGAGGACAGTGAGATAAATCTACGCTACAAAGTTAAGTAGATGATAAGAAGGATCAAAAGAATAACTTATTATGCTACTAGGGTTGATTAAGACCTACCGAATGATAAGTCGACGGAGAAACCCTAGTTCTTGAAAGCGATATGAAAGACCGAAAAGTTATAAAAGCAACTTTTCGGTTTAAAGAAAGTTGGAGCTCTTGATGTACAAGTGAATGATCCATGTGAGCTTCTAAGGTCCTTAAGGTGCCTGGGATGACAAAAACTAAGGTTTTAGCTTACAGGATAAGAAAGACACCAAAGGTTTCAAACCGATGTTGATCATCAGAGAAATAAACTCGGTTTAACCTACAAAAGATATCAAATCTTTATTACAAGGTGAAACCGGTGTTTAAGATGGATAAGCAAGTTGAGGCGCAAGAAACTCCTTTGGACGAAAATGAAGGGTGAAAAGCTCCAGTGGTCAACAATGGCGACTCAAAAGCTAGGGTTTATATATAGAGACCGAGCTACAGGGCAAAGTGGAAGGGTCTAGAGTTGATGAGGTGTCTACTTAGGGCTAAATATCCAAAATTAGTTGCATGATTCTTGGATAACTCCTCTCCTCTGTTTCTGAGAAATGGTCGCGCTGTGAGACAAGGTGGATGAGAGGCAAACATCTGACATGTGGGTCCCTTTGTCAGCCACAATCGCGCGCGCCTCTAAAAGCTCCAAGAATCGTCGACCGTTCGATCAGAGATGGACGGCTGCGATGGAAATAGGCATTAAGAAAAAATAATCGGCACCATTTAATATGGGCCATGCGATCTCAAACAGAGGATGGAGATTAAAAGGGGTCCTATGGGATTTCGGGGGTTCACATTCAAAGAAGGACGTTGGATTGAAATCCAACGATCAACCGCAAAGGATCGAGTCACCTTTAAAGGAGATGACGCGCACCGTCGATTAGCTTTCTGGTCGGGATTGACGCGGGATCGGATGGTCGAATGCAATCTCAATATAGACCCTACGATTGAAATCCAACGGTCCATTGAATTTGGGCCCTAATTGCACGCGGTCAAAAGGGCGCCGTGGGATTTAGATCTAAAGGCCCACGATGGATGCGCGCCTTTATGTTCAAATCAAAAAGGGTTGCGCGTTGGATCTAAGATGGGCGGTGGAGATCGAAAGGGATCCGGATGGTCCGGTTGTTCTCGCGTCCCCGGTCGCTGATCGAGATCCAACGGTGAAGATCGCGTCGCATACGTGGACGCCCACGTGGCGTTGCGACCACGCCCCGCTCGATTGGAGATCAACGGCTCACGGCACACGATGGATTTGGGCTCGCGCGCAGCGTGGATGAAGCGGACGCTTTGCTTAGTTGGACCCAACCTTATGGGTTGAGTCGCTCTGATGCTAGGGTTTAGGTTTAGACCAGGAAGGTTGACCAAATTCTAAATTCAAAGTTGGAAAGTTTGACTGGGCTTTAAAAATAGCAAATAAATTTGTAAAATCATGATATTTTGCTAGGAGGCTACTGGGATGATATATTCCCCAAATAAATTTTGAAAACCACTGTTTCACTTTATAAAATATATAAATAATTAACTTAACCCGAATAGGTTTATTTAAAGCCAAGTATTTTTCTCCAAGTCAAGATAATTTCTAAAAATTTAACAAAAAATATTTTTAACCGAGATAATTGATCTATGTTTTAATGAAAATATTTCTCAGTCAAAATACAAGCATTGGCTTGTATTCCCTTTGAACTTTAGGAAGGGTTTTGGATTTTTGGCTAGAAAGGGAAAGTTTTTATTTGCAACATAATGCCCAAACTGTAAACATGAACAGTGATGCTATGAACAGCACCTCATTACTGTTCAGAAAACATTTTATTACTGTTCATAAAGTTGGGGCTGTTACAAGAAGGATGAGTTCCATGCTCTCAAGCAGGGAGCTATGTTAGTGTCTGACTATCTCAACAAGTTTTCTCAGCTACCTCGCTATGCAGCAGAAGATGTAGCCACAGACAAGGCTCGCCAGAGTCGCTTTCGAAGGGCTAAACATCGGATCGCAAGTCGGTCTAATCGCCCATACTTTCCACGACTTCGTGAGGCTGGTCAATAAAGCCTTTGTTTTAGAGGACAAACGCAGGAGGCGGAAGATAACGCAAGCGCCGGATGGCTCGTGAGGGAACCATCAATCACAGAGAGGGCAAAACGATGCCATCACAGTTCAACCGGTTTCCACCCCAGACTTCGTTCAGAGCACCTGCACCAACTTCAGCACCCCGTCCAGCTGCCCAGAACTTCCACAACCCTGCACCTGTCAACCCCAACCCGGGAAGCAATCAGCAAAGCGGACCAATATGTCCGCTATGCAGCGCTGCCGGCTAGGACATTTTGCCAACCAGTGTCCGCAAAGGGGAACAATCACTCCAGTACGTTTTAACCTTGGAGCTACGCCATCCAAGACGCCAGCGCAAGGCATCAACCAAGGAGCTTCACAAGTTGCCGGTCAAGCCGGAGGAGCACCACAGTCCGTGATCAGAGGCCGTGTCAACCATGTCACCCTGGAAGGAGCCCAGGAATCACCGGACGTTGTACTGGGTAAGTTTCTGGTTAACTCAATACCTGCATCAGTTTTGTTTGATTCTGGAGCTTCGCATTCGTTTGTTTCTGGAATGTTTGCAACCAAGAATAATTTGGAAGTTATGCATCTTAAGCATACTCTGTTAGTCCAGTCGCCTGGAGCAGAGCAAAGCACTAGGGTGGGATGTTTAGGAGCTAAGTTACTCATAGGTGGAGTTGAGTTTCTAGCCAACCTAATTGTTCTAGATACCCAAACCCTACATGTCATTCTTGGCATGGATTGGTTATCCAAGCACAAAGCCGTGCTAGATTGTGGCCGAAGAGCCGTAACAGTCGAGGATGCCAAAGGAAACAAGGTAGAATTTCTAGCCACCTCAGTTCGTGATGGACATTTGCTAGTAAACAGCTTGAAGACCCTTTCCTTAGAAGAAGTACCAATCGTCAGTGAATATCCGGATGTGTTTCCAGAGGAGTTACCAGGAATGCCACCAGACCATGACATTGAGTTTGTCATCGATCTAGTGCCAGGGACAGCACCAATTTCAAAGAGACCTTATCGGATGCCAGCCGATGAATTGGTAGAGATGAAGAAGCAGATAGAAGAACTTCTTGAGAAAGGTTTCGTGAGACCTAGTTCGTCGCCATGGGGAGCGCCAGTGTTGTTTGTCAAGAAGAAAGATGGAAGTATGAGAATGTGTATTGATTACCGTTCGCTCAACGAGGTTACTATCAAGAACAAGTACCCACTACCCCGGATAGATGATCTGTTTGATCAGATGAAAGGAGACGGAGTGTTCTCAAAGATCGACATGCGATCAGGTTACCACCAGCTAAAGATTTGTCCTAAGGATATACCGAAGACCGCTTTCTCAACGCGGTATGGACATTATGAGTTCTTAGTCATGTCTTTTGGTCTGACCAATGCCCCTGCATACTTCATGAACATGATGAATAAAGTATTAATGGAATATATGGACAAGTTCGTAGTTGTGTTCATTGATGATATTTTGGTTTACTCCAAGACGGAGGAAGAACACGCCGAATATTTAAGGATAGTCTTGGAAAAACTCAGAGAGCATCAGTTGTATGCCAAGTTTAGTAAGTGTGATTTCTGGAAGAAGGAAGTTGATTTCCTTGGTCATGTGATGACAGCCGAGGGAGTAGCGGTTGACCCCGGTAAGGTCAAAGCAGTGTTACATTGGGAGCAGCCCAAGACCGTAACTCAGATTCGCAGTTTCTTGGGAATGGCAGGTTATTACCGCCGTTTCATCAAAGGATTCTCAACGATTGCTAAGCCTCTTACGCAATTGTTGAAAAAGGAGAAAAAGTTCACTTGGACCCCGGCCTGTGAAGAAAGTTTTCAAGAGTTGAAGAAGCGTTTGACTTCAGCCCTAGTGCTGATTTTGCCAGATATTCGCAAGGATTTCGATATCTATTATGATGCTTCGCGTCAAGGATTAGGATGCGTCCTGATGCAAGAAGGAAGAGCTGTCGCTTATGCGTCAAGGCAATTGAGGCCTCACGAGGAGAATTACCCCCACTCATGATCTGGAATTAGCTGCCGTGGCGCATGCTTTAAAGATTTGGCGTCACTACCTCATTAGTAATCACTGCGAAGTCTATACAGACCATAAGAGCCTGACGTACATCTTCACTCAGTCAGATTTGAACATGAGACAGGGGAGATGGTTAGAGTTGATCAAGGATTATAATCTTGGAATCCACTACCATCCCGGAAAAGCCAATGTAGTTACAGACACTCTAAGTCGTAAGAGTTACTACAATGCTTTGGAAGTAAAGGAAAGTTGCTCAGAACTTTACGAAGAATTTCAGAAGCTAAGGCTAGAAGTTGTGTCCGAAGGATTCGTGGCCAATTTGGAGGTACAGTCTACCCTGGAGAAGCAAATTCGTGAAGCGCAACCAAAGGATCCCGTGTTGTCAGACATCAAGGTCAAAATGGCGGAAGGGAAATTCAAAGATTTCACCAAGGATGATCAAGACATACTCTGGGTAAATGGTCGTATCTGTGTCCCAGATATCGATGGTCTACGACAGCTAATCTTCAAAGAAGCGTATGACTCAAAGTATTCGATTCACCCTGGAAGTACCAAGATGTACCAGGATATTAAGACTAAATTTTGGTGGCCCAATTTGAAGCGGGAAGTCGCAGAGTTCGTTGCCTTGTGCGACGTCTGTCAGAAGGTAAAGGCAGAACATCAGAGGCCAGTAGGTTTGTTGCAACCGCTGAAGATTCCAGAATGGAAGTTGGAAGAGATCGGAATGGACTTCATTACCGGTCTACCCAAGACCCAATCGGGTTACGATTCGATCTGGGTAATAGTCGATCGATTGGCCAAGGTCGCCCATTTCCTGCCAGTCAAAACCACGTACTCAGGAGATCGCCTTGCGGAGTTGTACATGACCAGAATTGTCAGTTTGCATAGTGTGCCCAAGAAGATAGTATCAGATCGAGGATCTCAGTTCACCTCTCGTTTCTGGCAAAGTTTGCATGAAGCATTGGGTACCCATCTGAATTTCAGTACCGCGTACCATCCACAGACAGATGGACAGACCGAAAGAGTTAATCAGATACTAGAAGATATGCTGATGGCTTGTGCTCTAGCCAATGCTGCCCGATGGGATAAAAGTTTACCATATGTAGAATTCTCGTACAACAACAGTTATCAAGCTAGTTTGCAAATGTCACCATTTGAAGCTTTGTATGGTCGTGCATGCCGAACCCCGTTGAATTGGTCAGAAACAGCTGAACGATCAGTATTCGGTCCAGACATCATCCAAGAAGCAGAAGAGCAAGTGGCCATGATAAGAGAAAGATTGAAGATAGCTCAATCCTGGCAGAGGAGCTATGCTGATAATCGTCGTCGTGATCTCAGCTTTGAACCCAAGAATTTCGTTTATCTTCGAGTTACCCCGCTTAGAGGTGTCAAAAGGTTTCATGCCAAAGGGAAGCTTTCCCCGAGGTACGTTGGTCCGTTCAAGATTCTGGAACGCCGTGGAGAAGTTGCTTATCAGTTGGAGCTACCGGAGTCGTTGGCAGGAGTGCATGATGTCTTTCACGTCTCACAATTGAAGAAGTGTCTTCGTGTGCCAGAAGAGCAAGCCCCGTTAGAATCAATTGACTTAAAGGAGGATCTTACCTACAAGGAGCAGCCAGTCAAGATTTTGGATGTCGCAGAACGCCACACCAGAAGCAAGACTGTTCGTTTTTGCAAGGTCCAGTGGAGCAACCACTCAGAAGGAGAAGCAACGTGGGAACGTGAAGAAGAGCCAAAGGCAAGGTTTCCTAGCCTTTTCTCTAGCTAGCCTGAATCTCGGGGTCGAGATTCCTTTAAGGGGGGGAGGTTTGTAACATCCCAATTTTATGAGTTAAAAATCTTTTAATAGTTAGTAGGGAGAAAGTTCACCATTTGGATTTATTTGAATTTAAATTCAAAAGCTTAATATTGGACTTTACCATAAAAAACCTTTAATGTGAATAATCCCAACATGAACAATAGCCAAAACTATTTTATTTGGGTTCTATGTGCTCAGATATATTTTCTAGATTTTTCTAGAATTTTTCTGAGTTCATTTGCTATTTTCTTTTGCTTATTTGAATTTCTGGTATTTTCTAAAACAGAAAAGCTATTAAAATCTCAGAAAATACTCTCGGGCCGAATCTCTTTCCTCCGGCCCGTTTTCTTTCCTTCCGGCCCAATCCCGCGAGGCCCGGCTCATGCGCGCGCCGCTCCGTCTTGCATGGCGTGTGGGCCCCACACAGTCTTCGTCCGCGCGGCTTCTTCCTCATGACGGCGCGCTTTGTCGCCATTACCGATCTCCGAGTCCCGCACGACAACGCGAGGTTTCTAACAGAACCCCTTCTAGAAAACGCGTAGAATCTTATCCTCTATCTCCCCGCATCCTTCCGGATCAAAATCGTATCCTGTTTCTGTTTCTATCTCCGATTTCCTCGCGAGTTCATCTCGGACTCTTCTAGGGTTTTGCCACTGCACGTGCCCTAGCCCCCCGGCCCCTATAAAAGGCACCCCCGGGATCGCATTGACGTCCGCACCAGAACCCCTCAACCTATTGCGCCGCTTGAGCCCTGGCGCCGCCGCAACTCGAGCTTTAGGGTTTAGTCGCCACCGGCGTTCTTCTTCGAATTGTGCTGCCACCGGTGTCACCCTGCCCTCGTGGAGTGCACCGCCGTCATCACTGTCACCCGGGCTACCTCCAGAGACCACCCACGCCACCTAGACCTCACCGGAGGCTCGGTCCGACAACAGCCAAGGAGCTCCGCCGCTCAACCCTCGCCGTCGGTCGCCTCCGTCGACCTTAACCACCCGGAGTTGGCTCAATAGGTTCGCAATAACCTCAGCTACACGCCGGTACCACTCACCGCCAGCGGATCGCCGCCGTTCACCGTTGCTGTTGGTTCCCGAGCCCGTCACCGTCGAGCTGACGTGGCCGTCCACGGGGCTCGCCACCTCAGCTCCGGGGCCAACGTGTTGTCTCGCGTGGCATCCCCGTCAGCTTACACGTGTACGCCCGAGTCAGCGTCCCGGTTAGCAGTCGCCGCTGATGTGTCGCGCCAAGACTGGTCCAGATCAGACCCACGTGGCAGTCCACGGTCCCCAGATCCCGAGGCTCGGTAGACCTAGTCTACCGTGAGCCGTGTGTGTGACATTTGGGTCCCACATGTCAGAATTTTCTGTTATTTATTTTAATTTCCGAAATTCCTTGCCGACGTCAGCATTGCGCAATAATCCGATTTTTCTTTAGAGAAATAATTCGGAAATTCCAGAAAATCTAAATTAGGGTTTCTTCTAGATTTAAAACTTCCAGAGCTCATAACTTTTGCATCCTAACTCCGATTGAGCCCATTCAAAATTCTAAATTTATCTAAATTCAAGCTCTATTTATATGAGATTTTTATTTAATTTTTGGAGCTTGTTTTGCCTCTGTTATTTATTTGTTTTGTTTATTTGTTTCGTTTGCGAGTAGACGTCGATTCGTCGGGGAATTTTGGTGAAGAAGGAGCACCCCAAGATCAAGACCAGTACATAGACCTTTTCCAAGGCAAGTCATTTCTTTGATCATTTTGAACCCAGTTTTCAAATTACTCTGTGTTAAAGTATTGCATTCTACTTTAATTATTTATTTAAATGCTTTGGGCATAGTTATTATCCAAATTGTTATCACACCTTGGCCTTGTATGTCATAATTTCTTGTCACCCTAGATTGGTTACTAGTTGGTAATATTATAGCACCAACATGAGTTGGTTAGATGCGAGTTCAATTGCTTAGCCATGCTACGAGTCTCACATCTCATGTAAGTTGCAATTATCAAATGTGACTAAGTGATTATGGAACTTTGTGTAAAACTGTGTGCTATGTGTTATTACTTCGTGATGGCATGTGTTGCACTAAAACCAACTGGGTGGTAAAGGATTTAGACTGAAGCAAGTGGTGGAAGCTGTGTGATATGGTGGAAGCTTTGTGCATGGGTTTGATAATCTTTGTGATCTAGTTAGAACATGGAAGTCTTGCCTTGGTCAATTAAGGACTTAGCTTTGTGCGCCATTGAACTGAGCCTTACGGTACGACCACATGCCTGGTATGGGACAGGCCTAACTTAGTAGGTTATGGATTCTCGGCATTGATGTTCAGGTGGATAGGTTAGGCTGTGTGCCAGGGTGGAGGTGTGACTACTTAGTGGTTACATCGCGGGACGGTTCGCCGCATCCCTGTCAAGCGGTGTGTGTTATACTAATTCTATGTGAGCTGGTATAGCGGGGAAGCACATCGGGAATGTCAATGTTTGAGATGAAGTTTCCGAACTGTTTTGTTACGATTAGTGCTTGCTACACTAGTTGTACCTTGTGGGTAAAGTGTACAACCTCTGCAGAGTGTTAAATCAATCTATTCGAATAGCCGCGTCCGCGGTCATGGACATGCTCGGGGATTTCATACGAGGGGTAGTTTTTCGTAAAATGTTGGGATGGGAGCTGTGTGACCTCAATCATATGGCTATGTGGAATAATCTGTTTAGCTTTGTGTCTTTGTGGAAACACCTGTTAAATTAATAATGTCTATTTGTTTTGAATTATGCTTTCAATCTATTATTCGTAATCAACTGCAAAAGTTGCTTTTATGCAAAAGAACCACAGAAGCCTTTTCTTTTGGAATAACCCTGCATCTATAAATTGTATTCTGTGGTATGATTTGCGAGTACGATTGTGTACTCACGCTTGTTGTAAAACTTGCGCCCAAACCTACAGAAGGGGAGGAGTCTACGCCTGCTTTCGAGGAGGAGTTCGCCGAAGGTTGTTGATCGTTAAGGTCTGGATCCCAGTCGGTTGCCTGTGGTGAATTGGTGGGATCTACGCTGGAGTTATTTCCGTTCTACTGCTGCTTTATTCTCTGTTAGCCCTGCGTGGCTTAAGAAGTGTAAACTCGACCATAAGGTCAAAACCCTTATTTGTTATTCAAACTAATCGTTTACTTTATTTATCGCTTTTGTGGATCGATATTTACCTATATTAACACTGTGTGCACTAGCGTGATCCTGGACTAGTGCAGTATACACAGAGGGTTTCAGAATCGTAATTCTGGGTCCCGACAGTTTTTGTGTGATCAAGGTTATCGAATAAGTCGACAACCGCCCAATTCTACCGGTAGCTAAGCATGACTAAGTAACAATGACTCGTAAACTACTAAGTGATAATGGCTCATCTAACGAACCCTAAATCACAGCAAGATAATCTTAGGCTCAGTAGTAGAGGATAAACATTTACCTACAGATTATGCATCTAATGGATCAACTAATCGACAATAGTTTAACAACAAAATTGCAATGCATACGTAGAATTTGCAAACAACATATTAGACTTTGAGAATATAAGAGCAATATGATCAAATAATGCTACATCTGCTTGCCTTGCTGGTAGTCCTCTTGCTACAGAGGATCACTCTCAGGTTCAACAAATTCTTCGGAACCTAACGTAAGAACGCGAAAATCCAATAAGAACGAAGAACACCGAAAAGACTCAAAAATCAAAGTCATCCAAAATCTACAAAATTTACACAGCAGGAAGGTCATAATTTTAAATGAATTTAGCAACAAGAATCACTTCATTTGGACTAAGCATGCAAAAGTTATGACATAAACAATTTCTTTTAGCTGGTAAAATCAAATCAAATTGTTTTCTATTACTATTCATGGCACAATTTTCCATAAAGTTTTAGAACCTGAAATTTTTATGCTAGGCAGAACATGGTATTCTAAAGACAGCAAAATTGGATTTATTTCATTAGGAATTAAATTGAATTACTTATGATTTTCTAAGTTATGAAACTAGGGTATAACATTTTTCACGAACAAAGACATGAATAAACCTATTCTATATTAAAGCATACTATTAGAGGATTTAACACATTTTAGTTTGCTCGGTTTGGAGCTACAGAGAATTACTTATGTATTTTACATATTTTAATGAATTTCTAGAACAACAATTAATGCTAGAGCAAGTTAATTCAACCTACACAATTTTAAGTACAGAATAGTGTCAAAACACATTTTAGATTAAAATTTAGTTAAACAGAAATTTAACACAATTGGAATCATCTAAAATGGAGTTAAAATGAATTAGTTATAAAATTTTGAAATTTAAAACAATTAACAGTTCACAAATAAAGGATTTTGGGATTTACTTATTACCAATCCAAAGTGGAAAAACCTGGGCCGTTGAGAACAAATCAAATGGCCCAAGCGCCCGGTGCACAGCACACGTGCGCGCGCTCACTAGGCCGGTAGTGCACACCGTTGGTTTAGATCCAACGGTCCACAAGAGATGGGACATTCGGACTTCCCGAATGCCTCACCAAATCTGGGCCATGGGCCAGAGATCTTTCACCAGATCCCGGAGAGCGTAGCACAACCGGAGTTGAGGAAGGATCCTTGCAACATTCCAATTTTCGGAGACTTTTTGAAAAATTTTCAAAAATCAAAAGTAACCCTCCGGTTCTGTCGTTTGCTCAAGCTTAACCTAGAATTTTGGAAATTTAGTGATTTAACTTGATTAAATCGAACTCCAATTAACTCTTTCGGGTTGATCTTGAGTTGTTGAAGTTATTTGGTTGCCAGTTACCCTTCTTTGTTTGCTCAGTGTACTCCTTCAGTCTAGCTCCTCCCCTCCTTTTGTGTTTGGACCTCCCTTACAGTTCAAACCTGCTTTTGTGTTTGGACCTCCCGTAGGTTCAGACCTCCTTTTGTGTTTCGACCTCCCTTAAGGTTCAGACCTCCTTTTGTGTTTTCGGACCTCCCTTAGGTTCAGACCTCCTTTTGTGTTTGTGTAACAACCCCAAAATTAGGGTTTGTATTTCAAATGTATAAAAGTATTAAAGATTAAAAACTTTTGTTGTATCTCTTGGTCATGCTCTTGGTTTTCTAAAAAAATTTGCGTACAATTTTAAACTTTTGATGTTTTGTATTAAAACTTGTGTTGGAAATTTCAAATTTTTAAACTTAAATTCCATTTCTATTTGAATTCCAGAAAAATGTATGAATGAAAGTGCCTGAAAATAATTTATTCAAATACTAGATTATTTTTAATAAATTGTAATTATTTTTACCAAATTTTTGGAAGTGTTTTTGACTCCACTAAAATTCAAATGAATTCTCAAATGCAGATTTGAAAGTAATTTAATTCTAACAAATTTTAGTATATAAAATGTCTAAAATTATTTTTCCTAAGTACCTTGTGAACCTCAGAGTGTCCACAAAAATTTTCAGGATTTTAAGAATTTTATTTCTATTCCAAACTGCTAGGTCAAACTCAATTGCTTTCGGTCAAAATTAAATCCAAATCCTAACCCTCGTATTGTTCCTCCGACCGGACCACTTGTCTTGGCTGGACCCAACCGCGTCGTCGCCGAACACGAACCCGGGTCTGTCCGAACAGCTCGCCGAGCCGCCCCTCCCCCTCTCACTTACCTGTGGGCCCTCGTCGTCAGCCCTTTTCTTCCACACGGCGCTTTCGCCTGCGCCAGCTCGCCCGCGCGCCAGCTCGCCCCGCCTCGCCGCATGTGTGCCACGCCGACTCGCCGATCACCTCGCCGCCCATGCTGCCTCCACCTCGCGACCTCCGCCTTCTTCTACAAAAGCCAGTCGAGAGCCACCTACCCTGGCTTTCCTTTCCTCTCCTCTGTCATCTTCTCCACCGAGCTCCAAGAGCTGAACGCAGCGCCGCGCCGCCTCCAAGCGTTCCAGCCACTCCGGTGATCCCCGACCACCCACAACCGCGTCACGACGCGCCCCTCGACTAGAGAAGCAAAACCCCTCCATCAATTCGGAGAAAAAGCCACTGAGGAGCTGCGCGCACCCCTTCTTCCCCGACTCCGGCCTCCACCACCTTCTCCACCGCCGTGTCTTCTCCAGCGAGCCCGAGCCCGATTCTCTCTGTCGTGAGCATCCTTGTCCATCCCTTGATCTTCCTCGATCACTCACCCGCTCTTTCTTTCTCTCCAGGAACCCCTCCACGGAGACCACCCCGCGCCGCCGCACGCTCTCGTCGCCGGGCCACTCCGGCCACTCTCCGTCATCGTCAATCACTCCGGCATGCTCGAGGTGATCCACTGGTGCCCATGCGCACTCTAGTTCCCATCCTCTTCATCCCCGGCGCCAGCGCCCCGTTCCACCTCCACGGCCGGCCGCCGCTCGCCATCGCCGCACCGCCTCAGTGCCGCTAAAGCCGCACCACCGCCACCCCTAGCTCCCTTGACCCTCAGGCAACCCATTTTGGCCATAGTCGTAGCCTCCATGCCACTCCGGTCGCCGGCGATTTGCCGCCCCAAAGCCAGCCCGAGCCCCTCCCTGTTCTTCTTCTGGTCCTCCTCTGTCTCACTGAAAAGTGGGCCCCGCCAGTAGAATTACTCAATGCTTTTGGTAATAGAAACTTTGATTGCCTAGTAAATCCTGTTAATGTCATTAGGTCACCTAAATGGTTTAGCAAGAATTGAAGTTTAGTGTTGGTCAGAAGCATTTCATTTCTGAAAATTCTTCTGTTGAACTAACAGAGAAGGGTGAAAAATTGGTTTGTCTGGAGAAATCTTTTGCGAAGCTAACTGTCCTATACTAGCAACTTTCATGGATGTCTTTTAGTTTGCTTTTGCTCAAATGCATTATCAAAATTGGAAGTTGAGTTTTGAGATGAGATTAGACAGTAGTTTAATCTCTGAAACTAGTTTCACTGTGTGACAATGATCTGACAATCTTGTGTAAGGGGGGTAATGCAATTAAATCTTTTGAATGGCTAATGGAATGACTTAAGCATATTTGGTTATTGGTTAATTAAATGAATGTTTGACATTTAGTTGTAAGCGATATAGTTTTAGAATAAGTTGTTGATCATGGAAAAGCAAAGAGATTTTGAGTCAAATTGAAATGTCGAGAAACCTTTGTTCAAGACCAACCAATTTTCATACTAGCAAATTGGGTGTATGTCTTTCAGATCACTCTAGTTAGCCATTCTGATATTGAGTTAAAAAGAAGTTTAGTTGTAACATTTCTGTCTAAAGAGAGGTCTTGCTTTTGTAGGTGTATAGCCTGTAGTATGAAGCTAATAAAAATGGCAGTAGGTTATGCTATGTTTTGCTAAATCTAGTAGTTAAGAGTCTCTCTTTAGTCTGTAAGGCCAAAGTTGGTTAGAAATCTGTTTAGCAATTATTAGTTCGCTAATTAGCTAGTCAGTGTTCCTATAGCAAATTTGTAGGTCTAATAAGCTTATAACAGTGAAGGTTGCATAGGATAGTTAGCTAATTAAAGTGTGGTAGTATGTTTCGTAGCTAATTGATGTGCACACAATCACCATCAAAGTCTGCCGAAAGAGGAAAATATATAAGAGGATTGATTTTGACTGTATGATTATCGTGGAAAATAAGTGAGTTTGAAAAGAACAGTCATAAGAAATCCTAACTAATTTAAATAAACTCCAAATCAACTAATTTTTGTTCCTAAATTCATGATCTGTCTTCCGTGTTATTAATTTTTTTTGGGATTCTTTTGGCATTCTGGTGTTTATTCGCTGTTTTTCGCTTTGGCAGTTTTTATCGTAGATGACGTTGATATCGAGAGTGATCCTCTGCAGCAAGTCGAATATCTCTAGCAAGGCAAAGGCAAGCAGTTTGATCATATCCACTCAATCCCATTACTTTTAAAATCTAATACTTTGTTTTACTCAAATGCGTATGCATGCTTTTGTGTCAATGATTAATTTTGTCGATTAGAGGTAGTTAATCCCATTGCATTGTTGCCCTGAAAATTGTTCACCCCTGCCACTACCTTAGGAATATTATTCTCACTGGTGAATTAGAGCCCGGTGAATGATTTAGGGCCTTTTATTTGTCTTTGCGATATGATGCTTAGCAATGCTTAGATACCGGTAGAATTGGGCGGTTATCGACTTAGTCGGTAACTTTGATCACACAAATTATTATAACTTTACATTTTCAGCCTTTGTGCTATGTTATTTGTGAAAACTAAAAATAAAAATAAAATGATTTGGACTTGGGCACAATGGTAAGATTGGTGTGCTTTTGGGTGTGACTGGAAAGGTGCCCAAGTCATTTAAGGACCGAGTTACTTGCGCCACCGTACTGAGCATTTTGTGTGCTAACCACACTAGAGGGTATGGGACTTCTCTTGACTTAGTACTTTGGCGTGTATTGGCTCCGGGTCGCAGGAGGCTTGCGAGTACAAAAACATTTTTTTGTACTCAGTTGCTTTGCTTAATGTTTTTGTTGCAGAGAAAGAAGGTGAGCCCCAAGGGCTTCCCTTTTGTGAGATGTGATGCGGGTTTGACGACTAGCTTGGCGGCCCGGTTGGTTGCCTTGTGGGTAAAGGCACACTAATTGACTCTTTTATTTATCGCCATCTTATGGCTTTTGCTTCCGCTGTTTAGTTTGTTATTTATCTTGTAAGTTCAATCTGTTGTGTATTATGAAGTTTTGATATTGTAACCTCTCGTGTATGGAATTGATGCTTGATTTTGTAACAGGGTGTGTATACTGCATTTCTGGGAAGTATACATATCCTGAGGCTTGGTTGATTTGAATTGTGATGCTAGGGTCAATGGAAGGCTAAGCATTACAAGCCAATTAAACCGGGGTCCTCACAGTTTGGACCCCCCTTAAGGTTCAGACCTCCTTTTGTGTTTGGACCTCCCTTAAGGTTCAGACCTCCTTTTGTGTTTGGACCTCCCTTAGGTTTAGACCTCCTTTTGTGTTTGGACCTCCATTGTGTTCAGACCTCCCTTTAGGTTCAGACCTCCCCTTGTTTAATCCGAACCATCCAGGACCTCCCTTGACATCCTCCTTTGGACCTCCCCCTTTGGAGCACCTACGTGGCTCAATCTAGACCACGCAAGACCACCCTTGGACCTTGTTTCATCTTGACCATCAGGACCTCCCTTGGTTTTGATCTGACTGTTAGGACCTTCCTTGGTTTTGATTTGACCGTCAGGACCTCCCTTGGTTTTGATCTAACCGTCAGGACCTCCCCTCGTTTAATCTTGACCATTCATAACCTCCTCCCTCAAGACCTCCCGTGGTCTTTTTGCAAATACCACTCCCTTCGGTCTTTTTACAAAGACCACCTTTGCGGTCACGACCTCCTTAGGACCTCCAGGTCTTTTGCAAAGACCACCCTTTTTGTCTTTTTGCAAAGTCCACCCTCGTGGTCTTTTTTGCAAATACCACCTCCCGTGGGTCACGACCTCCCCTTTTTGGGGTCAAGACTTCTTGTTGGTCGCGATTGGTCTTTTTGTAAAGACTACCCCCTTGGTCTTTTTGCAAAGACCACCCTTTTTGGACTTCCCCTCTGGGTTGGGCCAACCTCACGTGCTTTGACTGGCCGTTTGTCAGATCCGGCTCAGTCTTTTTTTCTTCCCGTTGTGTACTGCTGCAGCCAAAGTCTTCAAGCATTAAATGCTGTTGCTTCTGTAGTACCTTGTTTTCCTCTTTGGTCACTTCCTTGACTTGCTCCTTTCCACTCCATCACCTGCCCTAGTCGTGTGCATTAAATGCAGTGTCCTCCTCTCTTAGGACCTCCCCCAGCCTATAAAAGGCCTGAGAGAGCTCTCTGATCTCTGTTTGATGCTCAGTGCTTTAGGCCCCCACTAGAGCTAAGACCTCCCTTGTTTGAGTTCCTTCTTGAGCGATTCAAGCTCCTGTTCCCACCTTCTTCTGTAACCTTTCTTTTCTCTTATTTGGTGAGTTCTTTGATCTTTTTGTTAGAGTTGCTTTACTTATTTTGGTTCTCCTCGAACGTGTAGATCCCGGTTTCTGAGAGGAGTTCTTGGACCCAGCCACATCAGCAGAAGCTTCCCAGTTCTTCATCGAAGGCAAGTCATAGACCTTGATCATGTTGAACCCATCTTTGAAAAAATGTATATTGTTTTAACATATCATGCATGGCCACTTGTATACAAATGGTTTTGGGGGTAGTTATGTGTACCCTCTTGCCATTAAGACATCCTTGGTTAATTGAGACATACATGTTGACATGTTTCCTTGACATCCTTAGGATGGGCTGTTTGTTGGTCTCTCTTGAATACCAACTTGGGTGCGTCTTGTGCTTAGCCATGCTGTAGCTTGCGTTGGTTGCATTATTTTGATGCTTTAGTGTTAAACTAACTAATGAACTATTGAACCGTGGCAATGCCACTTAATGAATTGTTGTGCGAGGGCTAGGGTGGTCCTTTGGCCAGGAGGAACCTCAAACCGTTTTATGCTCGGGCGATGTGGAAGGTGGTTAGTGTGGGTGCAGGAAGCACGTTGGGATGTGGATAGCTTCGCCTGAGCAGCCAACTAAGGACTTAACCTTGAACCATTAATCTGGGTCTCTCCGTGCAAGCATATGTCTAGGATGGGGTGGACTGGGTGCAATAATTAGAGAAGCTTGAGTCGGTTCTGTGATGGTTGAGAATAGCGCAAGAGGGGGGCTGGGACGGTGAAACCTTAGCGAGCAGAACCGAGTCAAGTGGACCTTTGTAAAGACCTGGTGGTGGTCTCTACTTGATTCACATGTCAAAGGAAATGTGTGTCGTATCAAGCGACTAACTCTTGTGGGTAAAGTGTACAACCTTTGTAGAGTGTAAACCTATTTGAATAGCCGCGGCCTCGGTTATGGTCATACCCGGAGATTTCACTCAAGGGGTAGACTTTTCGTAAAATTGTGGTGACCTTGTTGAGGTCTTGTGCTGTCTAGGTGGTCCGAGCTCTGATTAGGGTGATCACAGTGAGGTCTGGGAGTGGACACGGTGTCCACAAGAGCTTTCAAAGAAACTTGTTTACTTATGAGTATTTCTCTATCTTATGCTTTGAAATCTACTTAATGTATCTCTTGTAAAAGTTGCTTTCTGCCAACTAACCATGCAGCCACTCCTTGTCAAGATTTACATGATTATTGTTTGCATGCATTCCCTATGACTTGCTGAGTATATTCAAAGTACTCATGGCTTTGCGCCCTCTGTTTGATCAGTAGAGGAGGGTGATCCAGGGAGCTTAGCGCTCTATGAAGAGGAGTTCTACGAAGATCTTGTAGCCTAGGGGACGTCCTCCACTCGATGGCCTGTGGGGCTGGTCAAATGGACCCTGTGCTATTTTTGTTTTCCGCTGCTGTGTTTATCTCTTTTGCTGTAAGCCCAGTGAGGCACCCCTGTAACAACCTTGACCATAAGGTCTTTTGCTTATGTTATTATTAATTTGTCTGCTTCATGTAGCTTGTTATATGGTTGTGATTCCATCTCCGTTGTGACTGTGCGAGCTAGCCTTGGATCTTAGGACTAGCTCATTTCACAGAGTGTCTCGGGTGGTGCTACCCGGGGCACCGACAGCGCTGGTATCAGAGCCATATCGGCTGTAGGGCGCAACCTTAGTTTGCATGGTCGTTTTAGTTAAGAATTTCAAAAGGAACTATTTTCTAAATCAAACCAACAGAGTAACATGAGTAGCCTTTCTTCTCTCATCTTATTATGTTCTGTTCTTCTCTTTTTCTATTTTCTCTTCTCACCTCTCTCTTAGGTCTTTATACCTTACCCCCTTCTGAACTATGTTTGCAAATTTAAGTTTACCCCTCTTACCTCAGTAATTTCAATAGGATCGGACCCTGTCTTGAGATGACCATCCCAATAAGTTAGGGTAGAAGTGCTGTTTCTAAGCTACCTTTTTAGCTCCAGTGTCACTTAGTCCTATAAATAGGACCTTTTGTTGAGTTTTCCTTGCTTCTTAGTAGCTTTTCGGCTACTGGTTCTCTTGGGTTTATGTAACACCCCAGCCCGACATGAGCCTGGAATGCTACCGAACTAACCTTAAATAACTCTAACCAAGGCAATTTTAATAAATTTCAGCGGAACCTCCCCTGTAAAATCAATTACACGGGGATTCCAACAGACAAGTAAATCACAAATAATCAAGCCATCAACTCTAATCCTCAATAGATAATCAAATCATGCTAAGTGTCTAACATAACTAGAGAAGTATAAAGTTCCACTACTCATCATTATTACACTTAACCCTTGCATGAGACAAAACATAATAAATCTTTGAGCAACTCGCCCGATAATAGGAAACACGATCAAGTTTATTCATCTTTATTTGGTTCATGATGTGAGTGTGTGACTATCAATCTATTTCCCACCATGCATGTCGTTCTTGGATCAGTACCTAAAACAACAATAAAAGCAAGAGTGAGCCCACAGACTCGGCAAGTACATATTAACAATTATAACATCGGTATCCAAAGCTAGAAATGCAACAATAGAACATCTCACATGCAAATGCAATGCTCAAGGATCCTTTCTCTTTATCTCTTTTGTATTTTACTGGTAATGCAAAGTATGCAACCGTCGCCGCATACCCATGCTGTGCTGCAAGCACGGGGACCAGTGCCCATTACTCCGTAAGTAATGGGGACCTCAAGCCCACACTCCACAGTGTGGGGATCTCAGCCCATCACATTCATGATGGGGATCTCAAAGGAAAACATACTTGGTCACGTGACCAAGCCTCAACATGATCTCAATATGCACATGCTCATCATTTAATCATCATCAAATTACCACAAGACGATAACATCATACGACAATAGAGCATAAACATATTTGGAGCATCCACCAATCTTAAACCAACATCATACCAACAATCTCATTATGCTATCACATATCGAAAAAGCACCCAAACATCACCAATCAATCACAACCACGAATCAAACAATGCACTTGCCTCAACCGCGTGAGAATGGAGGATGTGAAGATGGTGCTGCCTCCAGTACCAATCCCCCACCTAATACATTAAGAATATAAACTAAGACCACAGCAACGAAAAACATGAATTATATAAGCGAACACATCAAGTAGCAGATTGCAACGCGATCCCGACCCCACTTTCCTAAGTACTGAACTGCCCTCTGTGAATAGTTAAGTTCTAAAATTCATATCTTTCCGTACAGTAGTCCAAATTAGGTTTTCTTGGACTTCATTGAAAGGTAATCAAATTTCCCAACTAAACCTAGTTGGTGAGCCTCCCTGATTCGGCCATATAAAATAACTTTTAAGCTGATTAACAAAACATCGATTTCACGTCAGACTTTTTGGACAGAGCACTAAAACTATCATAACTTTCAGCTCGTTCATCCAAATTTCGCGTTCTTGTGCTTAGCTGAAAGCTACGACAATTATATACAACTTTAGTTATACTGAGATCCTCTAATTATCTCTTTAACTGATCGTAAATGTCAGATTACTAAAACCTGTCCAGAAACTGACAGGGTTGCAGAACAGCCGCACCATTAAATTCATAACGTTTGCTACAGAGGTCCAAAAATTACGTTCTAGCACTTCATTGAAAGCTATTAACATCCTCTACAACTTCCTAGGAGATGTTCGAGACTGAATCCACACTTAACTATATCAAAACGTCCCTCTAACACGATCTGCCCTTAGGCGACAGAATTACCGACATAGAACAATTAAGCGCTAAAACATCTAAACAAGGGGAAAACGAGGTTACCCTTGAAGAACCGATTGCCGGGCACGATGAGCACCCACCAGTGAACTCTCCCCCCAAAGATGGTCCTGTTCCCCTCACCTTCTTCCTCCTCCAACAGCCGGGCACCTCCTGCGATCTCCTTCTTCTTGGTCGATCTCCGGTGATCGCCTTCTTCCTCAATTGGGGTGGCTCTGTTCACAGCCTTTGTATGGCGGCGAGTCTTGTAGCATGCCATGCTACAGTACCACTTCTAGGTTTCCTTCCTCTTTTATTGGTGCTTGACCCCTCATGGGCCTAAATGTTGTGGGTTTGGAAGCCATAGCCCAAGTTGTCGAAATTATCGTAAATCCCCTCTAATCTCTGTTAAAACACTTTTCTAATTGGTCCTTGTCTCTAATTTATTTCTTCTCTCTCGAATACATTTGGGGTATTACATTCTATCCCCTTAAATGGAATTCGACCAGTCTGCTCACATAGCCAAAGAATAACCACACTAAGAACATACTAACATTACCACATACACAGGTGAATAATTTTGTATTCGATCGCGCATGTGAGACTTCAATTCCCATGTCGTCTTCCTCTCGAGAATTATGGAACCCCGCACCTTGATGCAAGCGGCGTGTTACGCCTTATTACTCGCCCCATACTTTCAAGAGTCACTCAACAGATATGACTCGAGGGCACAGTCTTACTCGTGGGTCATCGGCTTCGACGAATCTTCACACTCAGCATGGCTCTAGCATTCTCGTAACACAAGTTCACCCAACACGTTATATTCCCTGCTCCATGACTCGAGACGGTCCTAGTGAATGACTTTCTTCCGAAGTCCCCGTAACTTCCAGAACAACCAAATATACGTAGGCTATCTATCTCTTCGGGTCAAAACCACCAAACTTGCATGTAACATATAGAACTCTTGTTCTATCTCTCAGTCGACCTCTTTATCTTAACAAAGAGTACCTCCTTTAACCAGGGACACACAACAGGACTCGACTAAAAATAAAGGATTCTCATTGCAAACACGCATTACCAACTCCCCACCAAAGAGAGTTAAATCCAAAACCAAAATATTCATCACGAAACTCCTCCACTTTTCAAGTAGGCAGTTTGCCAACAAACACCACATAAGCTAGAGGTGAAATCACTCAAAATACCCAAAAGAGATACCTTGCGTCAAAGCCTCCACGTACTAAAGGACTTGCAAAAGGAAACTTTTACTAGCTAAAAAAAAACATCAAGCGAATAAATGGGTCAAGGTTTTCCAATGAGAAAGACAAAACTCCATTATAAAAGTCAAGCTTGACAATCAACCAAGTTCACCAACCGCAAAAAAATAACTCAACGATTGGGAAAACAATGATTGCTTTACAGGACAAAATTAAACCAATAGAAACAAATCAATCCTTTTCAAAGCAACCCATCAACCGTAATAAACTAATAACCCAAGAGAAGCTCATCAACCCCAACTAGACAAGAGTTGACCAAACTCAAATTTCAAAGAAGAGAACAACTCTTCTAAATATGCTTACTATTAAAGCTTGAACTACGATATCCAATGTGGGCACTTCACTATTGCTATACCACGAACAGTGGTTTAACCTGGTACAGCACAGGGCCACAACCTCAACCTCAACCTCTCAACATGGGTTATCCCCACACATATTAACTATAGCATTATAATATATATATATATATATATATATATATATATATATATATATGTATGTATGTATATCATAACAGGAATCATCAATACAACATGCGAAAAAGTAAATGCAATGCAATAACCCAATCCCACCTCATGTGCTTAGTGTGTCAAAATTAATGTTTTATTAACCACGGACCTCTGACCGCTCGATACCAAGCTGTAACACTGACCCGACATGAGCACGGAATGCTACCAAACTAACCTTAAATAACTCTAACCAAGGCAATTTTAATAAATTTAGTGGAACCTCCCTGTAAAATAAATTACAGGGATTCCAACGAACAAGTAAATCACAAATAATCAAGCCATCAACTCTAATCCTCAATAGATAATCAAATCATGCTAAGTGTCTAACATAACTAGAGAAGTATAAAGTTCCACTACTCATCATTATTACACTTAACCCTTGCATGAGACAAAACATAATAAATCTTTGAGCAACTCGCCCAGTAATAGGAAACACAGTCTGAAGTTTATTCATCTTTATTTGGTTCATGATGTGAGTGTGTGACTATCAATCTATTTCCCCCCATGCATGTCGTTCTTGGATCGAGTACCTAAAACAACAATAAAAGCAAGAGTGAGCCCACAGACTCAGCAAGTACATATTAACAATTATAACATCAGTATCCAAAGCTAGAAATGCAACAATAGAACATCTCACATGCAAATGCAATGCTCAAGGATCCTTTCTCTTTATCTCTTTTTGCATTTTAACGGTAATGCAAAGTATGCAACCGTCGCCGCATACCCATGCCTGTGCTCGCAAGCACAGGGACCACTTGCCCATTACTCCGCAAGTAATGGGGACCTCAAGCCCACACTCCACGAGTGTGGGGATCTCGGGCCCATCACATTCATGATGGGGATCTCAAAGGAAAACATACTTGGTCACCACGTGACCAAGCCTCAACATGATCTCAATATGCACATGCTCATCATTTAATCATCATCAAATTACCACAAGACGATAACATCATACGACAATAGAGCATAAACATATTTGGAGCATCCACCAATCTTAAACCAACATCATACCAACAATCTCACTATGCTATCACATATCGAAAAAGCACCCAAACATCACCAATCAATCACAACCACGAATCAAACAATGCACTTGCCTCAACCGCGTGAGAATGGAGGGCGTGAAGGCGGTGCTGCCTCGGTACCAATCCCCACCTAATACATTAAGAATATAAAGTAAGACCACAGCAACGAAAAACATGAATTATATAGCGAACACATCAAGTAGCGATTGCAGCGCGATCCGACCCCACTTTCCTAAGTATTGAACTGCCCTCTATGAACAGTCAAGTTCTAAAATTCATATCTTTCCGTACATTAGTCCAAATTAGGTGTTCTTGGACTTCATTGAAAGGTAATCAAATTTCCCAACTAAACCTAGTTGGTGAGCCTCCCTAATTCGGCCATATAAAATCACTTTTAAGCTGATTAACAAAACATCGATTTCACGTCAGACTTTCTGGACAGAGCACTAAAACTATCATAACTTTCAGCTCGTTCATCCAAATTTCATGTTCTTGTGCTTCGCTGAAATCTACGATAATTATCTACAGCTTTCGTTATACTGAGATCCTCTAATTCTCTCTTTAACAGATCGCAAATGTCAGATTACTAAAACCTGTCCAGAAAGCGCAGGGTTGCAGAACAACCGCACTATTAAATTCATAACTTTTGCTACAGAGGTCCAAAAATTACGTTCTAGCACTTCATTGAAATCTATTGACGTCCTCTACAACTTCCTAGGAGACGTTCGAGACTGAATCCACACTTAACTATATCAAAACGTCCCTCTAACACGATCTGCCCTTGGCGACAGAATTACCGACATAGAACAATTAGCGCTAAAACATCTAAACAAGGGAAAACGAGGTTACCCATGAAGAACCGATTGTCGGGCACGATGAGCACCCACCAGCGAACTCTCCCCAAAGATGGTCTGTTCCCCTCACCTTCTTCCTCCTCCAACAGTAGGGCACCTCGGCGATCTCCTTCTTCTTGTGTCGATCTCGGGTGATCGCCTTCTTCCTCAATTGGGGTGGCTCTGTTCACAACAACATGTGACAGTAGTCTTGTAGCATGCCATGCTATAGTACCACTTCTAGGGTTTCCTTCCTCTTTTTATTGGTAGCCAGCCCCTCATGGGCCTAAATGCTGTGGGCTAGAAGCCCATAGCCCAAGTTGTTGAAATTATGCGTAAATCCCCCTCTAATCTCCTGTTAAAACACTTTTCTAATTGGTCCTTGTCTCTAATTTATTTATTCTCTCTCGAATACATTTGGGGTATTACAGTTTAACCTGCCTTTCCCCTGTAGGTTGTTCCATCTATCTCTCTTGGTCTTGTTCTTCTCTATGCTTTTCCCTCTCAGCTAGTGTTCTTTCTTCTCCTTATCTTTTAAGCCTGGGAGGTTTGTGTGTAGATGGTTTGGACTCGCCACTCGCCCGGCCAGGATGAGCCAGTGGATCCCTCCTTGTCATCACCACCACCCCCTCCAGCAGCATCCATAGATCCAGGTTTGGGGCACTTTATGATAGCCCAGACACAGATGATGCGTGCAATGATGCAAAGCATGAGTCAGATGGTAGCTCAACAAAACCAGACAGCCACTACTCTCCTTGCCGCGCTGAACCAGAACCAAACAACCGCTATGCCACAACCACCACCCCCAGCTTTTCCTCATTCAAGATTGACAGAGTTTATGAGGACCCGTCCCCCTACTTTCTCCAGCTCTTTCGATCCATTAGACGCAGATGATTGGCTGCGTTCCACTGAAAAGAAGCTCGCCATCACTCGGTGTGACGACTGAGAGAAGGTCCTTTACGCTTTACATCAGCTGGAAGGTGCTGCTTCAGAAGGTGGGAAAATTATTATGCTACTCATACCAACCACCAGAACATATCTTGGGCAGAATTTTCAGAAGCTTTTCATCGTTCTCATATCCCTGATGGGAAGGTGGAGATGAAGAAAAATGAGTTCCGTGAGCTGCGACAGGGGAGCAAGACAGTGAGTGAATACCTCAATAAGTTCACTCAGCTTGCTCGCTATGCCCTAGAGGATGTTGCCTCTAATGATGCAAGGCGAAGAGGTTTAGAAAGGACTCAACCCGACTTGAAGGTCCAAGTTGTTATAGCGATTATCTGAGTTCTAGCGGTGGTGAATAAGACCTTGCTTATTGAAGAATCCCATCGTGAACTTGCAGAGTCCTACAAGAGAAAGATGTCTCATTTGAGTGCTCACCAAATTCATTCTTAGAGAGCTAGGACCAATGCTCAACCCCCTTCTCGGTTTGCTCCTCAGGTCACCTGCAGAGCTCCTGCGGCTGCCCCTCGCCCTGCTGCTCCTGTTTTTCGTAGCTCCAACAGTAATGTCAACATCAACAATAATGGTACTGTCAACCCGCCCCCAAGAAGCAACAACCATGATGTTGGAATCACTTGTTTTAGCTGCAATCAGTTGGGACATTATGCCAGTAATTGTCCATTGAAGCAAGCCTCGGCTTTGGTCAAATCCAACTCTGCAACCCCTCCAACCGGAGCACCTGTGCCAGGACATGGAGTGCCTCAGTCCTCAGTTGTACCAGTCAAGACCTCCCAACCCTTTGGGAGAGGCCGAGCAAACCATGTCATAGTGGAGGAGGCCCAAACAGCCCCCGATGTCGTGCTGGGTAAGTTTCTTGTAAATTCAGCACCTACAACCGTCTTGTTTGATTCTGGAGCTTCCCATTTGTTTGTTTCTCACAGTTTTGCTGCAAAGCATCAGTTGAAAGTTTTTGCTCTTAAGACCTCCTTGTTCGTTTAATCCCCCGATTCGGAGTTAAGCACTAACCAGGGTTGCCCACAAGTTAAGGCGGTCATAGAAGGGGAAAAATTCTTGGCCAATCTTATCATTGTTGACACCAAGTCCTTGGATGTAATTTTGGGGATAGATTGGCTCACCGATCCTGCGATGTTGGATTGTGGGAATAGAAGTATCACTGTGGTTAGTCCGGTGGGAATTAGAATGAGATTTGAAGCCTCCATGGGAAAGCTTGGAGAAGCAGTGGTCTGTAGCATCAAGGCAATTTCAGTTGAAGATGTGCTAGTGGTCTGTGAGTTCCCGGATGTCTTTCTGGATGATGTGAGGACCCCGATTTATTCGACTTGAAATGCTTAGTCTTCCATTGACCCTAGCATCACAACTCAAATAAACCAAGCCTCGAGATATGTATACTTCCCAGAAATGCAGTATACACACCCCGTTACAAAATCATGCATCAATTCCATACATCACAATGATAACCAGTCTAGCAAAAGACATACATAATATAAAGTTATTACAACAAAGGGCCAACTAGCCAAAAACAACAAATATTAATAACAGCGGAAGCAAAAGTGCCATAAGATGGCTAAGACAAGAGCCAACTGGTTAGCCACATAACCACAGGACAACCGACCGGGCCGCCAAGCTAGTCGTCCATACCGTAGCAAAACTCACCAAAGTTGATCCCTTGGGGATCAACCTTCTTCCTCTGCAACAATTAAGCAAAGCAAATGAGTACAAAATTGTACTCGCAAGACTTACGGATAACAAACCTAGTTACTACTACATGCAGGCTTTAATCAAAGGAGAAGGCTCAAGGTTAATTTTCAGCATAAAGTAAGTTTTATTTGCAATAGATAATAATTTGAAAGCACCTTTGACAATCTGAATTTTAATTGCATAAATAACAATGATACAATAAGTAACAACAACAACCTGGAGATGACTAACCCAATAGCCATCACAACAATAGCACGAATTACCCATTCCCACCACCCATGTCAAGTTTTAATTAAAAAGGTTGTAGTCTAACTCTTGGAAGACCTTGCCAAGCGCGTCCATAACCTAGGATGAGGCTATTCGAATAGTTTTAACCCTGCAGGGGTGTACCAATGTACCCACACCTCAGACCGCCTTTAAGCCACATGATTAGCACACTTAGAAGGTATCATAGGCACGGCTAAGTCCTCTGAGACATTTCGATGTGTGTATCAACTACGAGCCGTTCATATGGATAGAAACCCATACTCTTACATTGTAAAGCCGTAAAGACAACTACCCCTTGGGGTAAAGCTTTACGGACAATTACAATGCTCCTGTCACATACCTACTCATTTTACCACAACACAACACCGCATGCCCACTGCGACTCGTAGCCAACACACGCCAAAGTACTAGGTCAAGAGAGGTCCCATACCCTCTAGTGTGGTTAGCACGCAAGAAGCAGCAGTTTAGTGTAACAAGATGTTCGGTCCTTGTTGACTCGGGCACCGTCCATTCACACCCATAATCACACCATCTTACCATTGTGCCCAAGTCCAAATCATTTTGTTTTATTTTTCTTTTAGTTTTCACAAGTAAACATGGCGCAAGGCGAAATCATAAGTCATAATAAGTTTTATGTGATCAAGGTTATCGACAAGTTGATAACCGCCCAATTCTCTTGGTACCTAAGCATTCTAAGCATGACAAGTAAAGACAATAAAGAGCATCATTAAATCACGGGCTCTAATTCACGATATTAATAACTTATGTTTTGTGGCGGGGATAAACAATTTAAGGGCAACCATGCAATGGCATTAGCTACCTCTAATCGACAAAATAAATCTTGACACAAGAAGCATGCATACTTAGGTTTTGCAAACAAGATATTAGAATTTAAAAGTAGTAGGAGCAATATGATCAAATGATGTTGCACTGCTTGCCTTGCTGTAGGTCACTTTCTTGCTGCAGAGGATTCACTCACGTACTCAATAACTTCTTCGGAACCTAGCGCGAAAAGGCGATAACCAAATAAGAACAAGAACTCCAAATAAAACCCAACAACAAAAGATATCCAAATACGATGAAATTTATACAGCAGCAAGATTAAGATTTTAGACAAATTTAGGAACAAGAATTAAGTCATTTGGATTAGGTATGAAAAAGTTATGGCTAAAACAAATCCTATCAGCCTGATAATTCAATTTTAATTCCTAGCTGTTACTGTTCATGGCATAAATTTCTAGAATGAACATTCTAAGAACAGCAAAATTGAGTTTGCACAATTTGAAGTTAAAATGAATTAGTTATGATTTTCTAAAGTTGTGAAACTGGCATATACCACTTTACAGGAACATAAATATGAACAAGACCCATGCTAAGCTAAAGTACACTACGGAGGATTTTACAAACTTAGGTTTGCTCAAAATGGAGTTATACACAAAAAGTTATATAGTTTACACATTTTGAAGTGATTTTCCTAACTCTTGAACCATTCAAACTCCTCTGCAATATTAATAAATCGACCTAGAATAGTGACCACATACAATCTCAAATTAAAATTTATCCTACCACAAAGCTCTTTGTAACTTGAAACATTCAAAAGGAGTTAAAATGACCAACTTATGCACTTAAGAAATTTGAATCTACAAAGACTTAGCTGGAGCTCTCGGGAGGTCCAACCGCTAACGAAAAGGGAGGTCGTGGCCCTTGAGATGAGATCCAACGTGATGAGGACATGAACCCTTCGGATCGACCACAACTCCACCTCCAATCTGTTGCTCTACTTCCACCACATATTGATAGAGAAGGCTTACGACCACTACGACTTATTGCGTGGTGAAGCCCCTGTGAGTGGTTGGAGGAGGCTATCGACCACGAGAAGGGTCGTAGAAGGCTCTGTTGCATCGCATCTGGTCGTAGGATTGTTTTATTGCTCGTGGTCTTAGCAAATGGAGGTTCGACTACATCACAGTCGAGGACCTTAGACTAGTCGGAAGTTCGATTACAGTCGTAGATCACTCATATCTGTGTCTGCGCCACCTCACTTTGGGCCGAGGGCCTTGTATCAACACTACATTAGGGTTTTGGGCGACCACCTCCACGGCCCATAAGGCCACCTAGGGTTTCGAGAGTGCTGTTCACGCGACACTAATCACGCATGAGCGGTGCGCCTCTCCTCTAGTTCCTTGGGTTTTCTTAGATTATTACGCCGCTTTGCGGTTTCACCGTTTATCGGTTTGAGAACCCCATTGTGAACTTCATTCATATTCGCAATACAATTCAGATTGCATCTTCTTTGTTCTTGTGAGTTGCTTGATTGCTTGCGGGGACAATAACCTTCGTGGTAAGGTCGATCGCGTGCGGCGTGGTCGATAACGGCGATCGTGCGGGTGTAGCGAGTGCGAGGTGACGATCTGGCGGTCGAAAGCCTCAAAGCGTCAACGTCCTCACAGCGAAACCAATCGAACCTATCGGAAGATCGGGACACCGTGATTCATCATTTGGTATCGAGGCGAAGGTTGCGGTTAGGTAATCTCGTTTATCCCTTTTGTTAGTTGTTTTCCATCACCTATAGTCGGAAAATTGCCCTACAAAAGTTTTAGATCTTAGTCTTTCATTGTCCAAACCACGTTGTGCCTTTGCAATTTTGTTTTGATATTCGCGTTGTTGAGTTCGAGTCCATCGTCGGTGTCTTTGTTCTTTGGTCTAGTCGTCGTGATCTAGTTTCTAGCGTCGAGTCTTTGCTGTTTTGGTCATCGTGTATCTCGGCTTGTCCTTTGTTGCATCCGTTGCAATTAGGGTTTGTCTGCTATAGCCGAGAATTGAGTCACCCCCCCATCCGACCACTTACTCGAGCCAACATTCCCATCCGACCACCTACTCGGATTCGACCACCCAGTCGGATTCGACCACCTACATCGAGTTTGACCACCTCGTCGGATTCGACCACCTACTCGAGTTTGACCACCTTCTCAGGTTCGACCACCTGCTCGAGTATTCACCCCCGACAAGTCTATCTGTTTCTGGTTGCTCTCGGACACCTACACACTCATCATATCGTGTCCGACCCAACAAGGACCGAGAAGAAATCCCATAGCCGAAACAGAGATAGCCAAAGTTCAGAGAGAGAGAGTTTGTGACCCCTGCTCTCCGGAAAAAGTTTGTGACCTATATCTATCTTTAGGCACGAAAAAGGGTTTTGAAGAGTTGTGAGTCAAGGTCACTTGCGCAAAAAAAGGAATCCTAGGTTGGGTTTAGTCGGTCAAAAAAAGAAGAAGAAGAAAGAATCAAAAAAAGAAAAGAAAAAGAGAATCAAAAGAAAAAGAGACCACCTCGGTTGGCTCCGACCACCCTCAGTTGGTCTCGACAACCCACGAGCTCCCGACCACCACAGAGATAACGGTTGCTTTGCAACTTTGTTCTTTGAGCTTGTATCTACCCTATCTTTTGGCTTGCTTGAGCTTAGTGCTAGGAGCACGTTTGGGCCAACAATTGTGGCGAAGTCTTGTGGACTTTGATTTAACTTTGCTAATCTGATTTCATTATTGCTACTCCTTGCTACTAAACATTGCTGTCCAGAGCTCCACGTACTTTTGGCCTCAGTTTGGATCCTCGCATTCACCTCGCCGTGGTCATACATCCCACCTCCTCCGATCATACCACTGCGCAATTGGTAAGAAATTCATAAGAGCTTGGTAAGGCGGCTTGAGAGTGTGTGATTCCACCTTCCACCACCTAGTAGTTGGTAGGGATAATACATTTGTGTTGTCTTTTGTCTCCTACTAACCATGGCAGGTGAGGAATTGGATGCGCAAGAGTGTGTTGTGAGGGAAGAGCTCACCAGGGTGTTGGATGAACACCGTCATGCTTTTAATGACGACCTTGATAGGAAGTTTACGGCAACAAATGCTACACTACAACAACTCAATGAAAGTATTGCAATGCTCAATGCACGCATTGATGGTTTGGCCAATCAACCACCGAACCATGGGCGTGTGGATCTTGAAGGTGCAGCCCATGACCATGAGTTTGACAATGATAATAATGAGATGCACAACCACGACGCCATTGATGCACGACAACGAACCGATTGAACTTCAGCGGTGAAGGTATGAGAGGTAATAACCTTGACAACATAATGCGTGTTAATGATGATCCATATGCTAAAGTCAAGTTCACTATACCATCTTTTGCGGGTGCTTATAATGCTGAAATATATTTAGATTGGGAGATGGCGGTGGAATAGAAATTTAATGCTCACTTAGTTCTGAATTGCATAGAGTTAGGCAAGCAACAAGTGAATTTAAAACTTTGCCATCAATTGGTGGAATAGGATATGCAACGATGGATTAGCACCTACTACGTGGGATGCTTTAAAAATTGCTATGCGTAACGATTTGTTCCATTTTCTTTTAAACATCAGTTGAGGAGAAATTGAGAATGCTTGATGATAGGAAACATGAGAACCAACTTTGTGTCTCTGTCTTTTCTATGACTAACAATTTGCGGGAAGTTGAAAACCATGCTAAAGAGGAGAATGAGTTGATTGCACCACCAACCCGTTGATCGAGAAGGAAGATGAGGAGATGGATGCACCTACATCATCGAGGAGAGCCAAAAGGTAAAGACAATGGTGCTATCATCACTCCAGTGAGTATGCTGTGAAGAACTACAATTGTCCACTTGTTCATGCTATTTTAGAGCAAAAATTAGTGGAAAACAATTTTGATATGCACATGTTTCAAGTAAAGTTCAGATTGCTTTGGGATGAGTGCACCATGTGATAACATTGTTGATTTTCTCTTGTTGTGAGTACTTCATGTGATGAGTTAATAGCATATAATGATCATGTGGAATTGGTTAGACATAAAGAAGTTTTGACTAGAATATCTCTGCTAATTCTTTATGTTACATTATGTTGGATCTACCTATGAAATTGTCACATGTTATGGGAAAAGTTTACGAAATCGCGTGTTCAAAATCCTTGTTTAGTGCCTACACCCACGGATATAAGTTTTATTTGATTGGAGATTATGGTGTAGACAATCGGTTTCTTGTAAATCGAATATACATAACTTGTGATCACATGGATGAATTGAAGCTTCTTTGTTTGGGACAATAATTCTTGTGTGTTGCATCTTGTTCAAAATGAGAGTAAAATGAAATTTAGTGCTCATCCCATTCCTTTGTGTTCACCTTTTCTTGCACCACCTAGTAGGAGGAATCGATTAAAGATGTTGAATTATGGAAGAACTTACAAATCTTTTCACCCTTGCTATATGAATTTGCTCTTGCTCAATTGAAATCTGATTATATGAATGGCTTGAGCTCTTTAAATTCAATTATTGTGCTTTGCCCATTCACGAGCAATGAATAACTCTACTATATACTTCACTTATACTTGCAAATTGAGTTGCAAACTGAATGTTATGAGACAATATACCTTTCTTGATTTGATGCATGCACAATCACCTTTAATTTCAAAAGTTCTCTCTATTTTCCACCTGCAATGGCTAACATTTTGCGAGAAAGATGTGAATGCAATGCTACAAGCTTTAAAGCCTTTCTTGCCGTTGGAGGAGGGTGGCGTGAGTCGAGGGCGACTCAAATGCAAGAAGGGAGGATGATGAGGACATGAACCCTTGGATCGACCACAACTCCACCTCCAATCTGGTGCTCTACTTCCACCACATATTGATCGAGAAGGCTTACGACCACTACACGACTTATTGCGTGGTGAAGCCCCTGTGAGTGGTCGAAGAAGGCTATCGACCACGACGAGAGGTCGTAGAAGGCTCTGACGCATCGCATCTGGTCGTAGGATTGTTTTATTGCTCGTGGTCTTAGCAAATGGAGGTTCGACTACATCACAGTCGAGGACCTTAGACTAGTCGGAAGTTCGATTACAGTCGTAGATCACTTATATCAGTCTTTGCGCCACCTCACTTTGGGCCGAGGGCCTTGTATCAACACTACATTATGGTTTTGGGCGACCACCTCCACGGCCCATAAGGCCACCTAGGGTTCGAGAAGTGCTGTTCACGCGACACTAATCACGCATGAGCAGTGCGCGCCCTCCCTTCTTCCTTTAAGTAGTGGTCGCCTCTCCTCTAGTTCCTTGGGTTTTCTTAGATTATTACGCCACTTTGCGGTTTCACCGTTTATCGGTTTGAGAACCCCATTGTGAACTTCATTCATATTCGCAATACAATTCAGATTGCATCTTCTTTGTTCTTGTGAGTTGCTTGATTGCTTGCGGGGACAATAACCCGTGGTAAGGTCGATCGCGTGCGGCGTGGTCGATAACGGCGATCGTGCGAGTGGTAGTGCGAGGTGACGATCTGTGGTCGAAAGCCTCAAGCGTCAGCGTCCTCACGGCGAAATCAATCGAACCTATCGAAGATCGGGCGCCGTAGTCTCATCACAGCGGCTACGACCGGATGGGCGCACGGGGGCGCGAGAGAGCTCTCGCGCCTGGGAAGTCGTGACCGTCGGATCAAGATCTGGCGGTCCCGAGCACTAAGGAGGTCCTAGAACTCCAATCCACGAGAGGAGGTCGGCGGTCGAGGATTTCTCGGGAGGTCGGCGGTCTAGATCTCAAGAGAGGTCCTACGGCTTAAGACCACCAGGAGGTCCGGCGGCTAAGATCTCCCAAGGGAGGTCTTAACGGTCACGATCAGCGAAGGAGGTCGAGCGGTAAGATCTAAGGAAGGGGAGGTCGGAGCGGTCAAGATCTCTGGGAGGTCTTGAGCGATCCAGTTGTCGAGGAGGTCCGATGCGGCGGGGTTTTAGCGGGAGGAGTGCGGGCGGCTCGGATGGATTTGGGGAGGTCTGAGCGGTCCGGATCGAGGCGGAGGGAGGTCTAAGCGATAAGGTTTTATAGAGAGAGTCTGAAGCGGCTACGATCTCCGCGGGGAGGTCTTCAACGGTCAGATCGCCCAAAGAGGTCTGTGACTTAGCTTCTACGAACAAGGACCGGTGGGAGGTCTTTTGCAAAGAGGACCTGAGGTGGTCACGGGTGGTCTTTGCAAAAATGACCACGGGAGGTCTTTTGCAAAGAGGACCCGAGGAGGTCCTGCGGCACTGATTAACTCTAAGGAGGTCCTAAGCGGTGGAGATCAAGCGGGAGGTCGTGAGGGTGAGTGGCGGTGGCTTAGATTCGACAACGATGAGGTTGAGGCCCACGTGTCGGTGGCCTCGAATGGACCTTTCAGCGGCGCTAACGGGAGAACTCAATAAATCTGGTCTTAACCATTAATGGAGTGCGGGGAATCGCGCGGGGTTTCAAAGGGCTCGGGCCCACAAGGCGAGAGCTCACGGGCGCGGCTTTAAGACAAGCTCGGATCCCGATGATTGAAAATCATTAGACTTAAATGTGCCCTAATATAATGGCAGCGGAGTTTCCTCCGACAACATCAAGTGACTTCCGGCTTGCCGCGGCGATCTGGCGTGGCGGCTCAAGCAAGAGATGGAATGGACTCGTAATAGCGGTAGGAACCTAGTGGTGGCAACCTCGCCGCGGTGGTGGCTCTAGCGCGCGGCTAGCGGGAAGCGAAAAATGGGTGAATCTGGAACTTGAAAGCAGCCAAAGCTTATTGTGATCCTAGGGAGTGGGTGCGAGGACCCCTATGGACTAATAAGGAGCTACGGATGGAGGAGCTTTGAAGTTGGCCGGGCTTGGTGGTCCACGGAGGAGCCAGCGGACTTGAAGAAGAGAGGTGGAAAATGGCACCACTGAGCAAAATGAGTGGTACCCAAGTATCAATAGAGCTTCATTATGGTTCACAGAGGCTACTGAGGGCAAATAATTTCAAAATGGGTCACTCACAGTGAGGAAGAAGATGACCAATTCTGGCGAATTTGAATAAACCCCAAATTGGATGAGATCTGCGAATCAAATCCAAAATTAAGTGAGGATATGCTTAAGATAGTGAGGAGATAGAAATGGTGCAAGAATTGTGGGGAGAACCACTGGAGCACCAAGAACACCAAAGAGCTCAATGGGTCAACAATGGTGCCTTGTGGTTTGAAGGTGTTAAGCTCTACAATTGAAGGTGGAGTTCGAGGGTGGTCTAAAGAAAGACCAGGAGGTAAAGGGAGTGCTGAGGGTGCTTAAAAAGCTTGGAGCACTAGGGTTTGCCAACAAGGGCTTTTCGGGAGACAAAGCTCAAAGCACAAGGCAAGGTAAATGACAAAAGGTGGTAGATGGTAGTATAGGGCATGGTATGGTCGAAAGTATCTTCCACACATTTAAATGTCGACTAGGGCAGCTGTAGAGAGCATGAGTTGACACTGCCATCACTCCCCTACTGCTCACGCACGTCCAGAGGTAGGAGACGACCTATAATGCACTCGGGTGACTTTCGACCGTTGGATCTATCTCGGACGGCTACGATCTCAGAGCTCTGGCGCTTTGAAAACAACAGAGGAGGAGGAGGGGAGGTCGTGGGCCTTTGGATTGAAGATGGGCGGCCACGAGCACTTCCAACCTCAGGAGGTTAGCGCACCCGGGGGAGGTCGTGGCGTTGGATATGAATCCAGCGGCTCGCTTGCAGCGCCGGGTGTGATTAGGTGGACAAGGTCTAACGAGTCAATTGAGTTAGGCTCGGGCTTGAGCGAGTCGACTCGTGCGAGCTGTGATGTAAACCAAACCTGGTTTTCAAAATATACAGAGACCTTTGAGGATTTCTTTGAGGTAGCAAAAAGACTCCAAAAATTCTGAAAATTTTATAGCAGCTTGCTGACTCAAAGATTGACCTTGTGTAAAATTTTCAGAGGTTTTCATGCAGTGCATTTTTTTTCCAAAAATTCTACAATGTGCTAGACCAAGGTTTGACCAAGATTCAAATTGGGTTGACTTGCCTCCCAAGTGTTCAAACAATTTCTAAAAATTGTGAAACTTTTCAGAGGGCCCCATCAACCTTGGGACTTAGGAAAAGTATTTCAGGAGATGATCAAAATGTTTGACATGATTATTTTCTTGGAAGCTCAAAGTTTGGATCAAAAGATTTGTGACTTTGTATTTCCATATATTTTGTACAAGAATTGTTTGGTACAACAGGAAATACATGATGTAAGAAAAAGTTTTAATTTCTACTCATTTTTTTACATTTGAAACACAAGTCTAAATATTGGGATATTCTGAGATGAGTTACAGGATGCCACTGTGAGAGGTTTAGAATTTGTCATCAATTTGGTTCCTGGAACTACTCCAATTTCAAGAGGCCATATCGTTTGCGATGCTTGATTTGGTTGAGTTGAAAAACAGATTGAAGAAATGCAAGCGAAAGGCTTTGTCAGGCTGAGTTCCTCACCTTGGGGAGTTTGTAGCCAAGAAGGATGGTACACAGAGGATGTGTGTGGATTATCATGCACTTAATGAAGTCACCATCAAGAACAAGTACCCTCTGCTGAGAATTGATGACTTGTTTGACCAACTAAAAGGAGCCGGAGTGTTCTCCAAGATAGATTTGAGATCGGGTTACCATCAATTGATGATTCGTCAAGAAGACATACCAAGATAGCCTTTTCAACCCGACATGGGTATGCAGTATACGGTTATGTCTTTTGGACTCACCAATGCCCCTGCTTACTTTATGAACTTGATGAATAAAGTTTTTATGGAGTATCTAGATAAGTTCATCATTGTCTTTATTGATGATATTCTAGTATACTCTAAGAGCGAAGAAGAGCATGAGGAGCACATTCGCCTTGCTCTAAACAAGCTTAGAGATCATCAACTCTATGCTAAGTTCAATAAGTGTGAATTTTGGATAAGGGAAGTTACCTTTTTGGGGCATGTCTTATCTGTCGAAGGAGTTGCTGTCAATCCTAGCAAAGTCAAGGATGTACTTAACTAGTAGTCACCCAAATCAGTCCCTCGGGTCAGAGGTTTCCTTGGAATGGCTAATTACTACCGTCGATTTATAGAAGGGTTCTCCAAGATAGCAAGGCCTCTCACTCAGCTATTGAAGAAGGAAAAGAAGTATGATTGGACACCTGAATGTGAGCAAAGCTTCCAAGAGCTAAAGAAGCGTTTAACCACTGCTCCAGTTTTGATCTTGCCTGATGTCCGAGGGGACTTTGAAATTTTCTGTGATGCCTCACATCAAGGTCTTGGCTGTGTTCTTATGCAAGAAAGGAGGGTCATAGCTTATGCTTCCTGTCAGTTGAAGCCCCATGAAGCCAATTACCCCACTCATGACTTAGAGCTAGCCGCTGTGGTCCATGCTTTGAAGATATGGCGCCATTACCTCATTGGTAATCGCTGCGAAGTGTACACTGATCATAAGAGTTTGAAGTACATTTTCACTCAAGCTGATCTCAACATGAGGCAAAGAAGATGGTTGGAGCTGATCAAATATTACAACCTGGGAATACATTATCACCCTGGAAAGGCTAATGTGGTAGCCGATGCTTTAAGTAGGAAGGTCTACTACAACACCTTGATGATCAAAGAGAATCAGCCGACCCTACATGAAGAGTTCCAAAAGCTCAAGTTTGAATTGGTAGAAGAAGGTCATTTGGTTGCTCTGGAAGTGCAACCAACTCTCCAAGAGCAGATCCGAAGGGCTCAAGAAGAAGATGTAGACGACAAAGAGATCAAGAATAGCATGAAGAAAGGGAAGTCTTTAAGGTTTTCCGAAGATGAGCAAGGCACTTTGGGGTTTGACAAGCGAATCTGTGTGCCTGGCCAGAGAGAGCTCAAGATGTTGATCCTCAAAGAAGTACATGAAGCCTTGTATTCCATTCACCCTGGGAGCACAAAGATGTACTAAGACCTCAAAGAGATGTATTGGTCGCCTTGTATGAAGCGAGAGATAGCAGAATATGTGGCTCAATGTGATGTTTGTCAAAAGGTTAAGGCCATGCACCAAAGACCTGTAGGTCTTTTGAGACCCTTGCCCATACCCAAGTGGAAATGGGAAGAGGTCGAGATGGACTATCACAGGCCTGCCCAGGACCCAAGCTGGTTATGATTCAATTTGGGTGGTTGTAGATTGTCTAACTAAGGTCGCCCACTTTATTCCTGTGAAGACCACCTATTTTGGAGACAAGTTGGCTGAGCTATACATGGCAAGAATTGTGTGTCAACATGGTGTACCAAAGAAGATTATGTCGTATCAGGGATCCCAATTCACCTCACAGTTTTGGCAGAAGCTACATGATGCCTTGGGCACAGACCTCAATTTTAGCACAGCGTATCACCCACAAACAGATGGCCAGACAGAAAGGGTGAACCAAATTCTTAAAGACATGCTGAGAGCCTGCGCTCTAGAGAACCAAAGCGACTGGGATCGAATGCTACCTTATGCTGAGTTTTCCTACAACAACAACTACCAATAGAGCCTTCAAATGTCTCCCTTTGAAGTTCTGTATGGAAGGAAGTGTAGGACACCTTTGTACTGGGAAGAAGTAGGTGAAGGCCAAGTGCTCGGACCAGACCTCCTCAAAGAAGCCGAAAGTCAAGTGAGATCAATAAGACAAAAATTGAAGACCGCTCAGACTAGGCAGAAGAGCTATGCAGAAAATCATCGTCAAGATTTAACCTTTGCTCCTGGAGACCATGTGTACCTCAAGGTGTAACCTCTCAAAGGTCTACGCCGTTTAGTCGATGCAAGCTTGCACCAAGGTACATTGGACCTTTTCTAATTTTAGCCAAAAGAGGAGAAGTTGCCTACCAATTGGAACTCCCACCTCAGTTGTCCAGTGTGCATGATATCTTCCATGTGTCACAGTTGAAGAAATATTTGCGTGTGCCAGAAGAGCAAATGCCTTTGGAAACCGTCGACCTCTAAGAAGACCTCTCCTACAAAGAGCACCCCATCAAGATTCTGGAAGTATCCGAGCGTGTGACAAGAAGCAAGATCCTCCGGTTTTGCAAAGTCTAGTGGAGCAACCACTCCGAAGAAGAAGCAACTTGGGAGCGTGAAAAGGACCTCAAGGCTGAGTTTCCCCACCTATTCTCTAGCTAGCTCGAATCTCGAGGTCGAGGTTCCCTTTAAGGGGTGTAGGTTTGTAACATCCCAATTTTTGGAGCCTTTTTGAAAAATTTTCAATACTCAAAAGTAACCCTCCGTTATGTCGTTTTCTCAAGCTTAACCTGGAATTTTGGAAATTTGGAGATTTAACTTGATTAAATCGAACTCCAATTAACTCTTTCGGGTTGATCTTGAGTTGTTGAAGTTATTTGGTTTGTAATTTCCCTTCTCTGTTTGCTTAGTGTACTCCTTCGATTTGGCTCCTCCCCGCCTTTTGTGTTTGGACCTCCCTTAAGGTTCAGAGCTCCTTTTGTGTTTGGACCTCCCTTAAGGTTCAGACTTCGTTTTGTGTTTGGACCTCCCTTAGGTTCAGACCTCCTTTTGTGTTTGGACCTCCCTTGTGTTCAGACCTACCTTTAGGTTCGGACCTCCCCTTGTTTAATCTGAACCGTCCAGGACCTCCCTTGACATCCTCCTTTAGACCTCCCCCTTTGGAGCACCTACGTGGCTCAATCTAGACCACGCAGGACAACCCCTGGATCTTGTTTCGTCTTGACCATCAGGACCTCCCTTGGTTTTGATCTAACCGTCAGGACCTCCCTTTGTTTTGATCTGACTATCAGGACCTCCCCTCGTTTAATCTTGACTACTCAGAACCTCCTCCCTAAGGACCTCTCGTGGTCTTTTTTGCAAAGACCACCCCTTCGATCTTTTTATAAAGACCACCTTTGCGGTCACGACCTCCTCAGGACCTCCTTGTCCTTAGGACCTCCTGGTATTTTTGCAAAGACCACCTCCCGTGGGTCACGACCTCCCCTTTTTGGGGTCAAGACCTCCTGTTGGTCGTGACTGATCTTTTTGCAAAGACCACCCCCTTGGTCTTTTTGCAAAGACCACCCTTTTTGGACTTCCTCTCTGGGTTGGGCCAACCTCACGTGCTTTGACTGGCCGTTTGTTAGATCCGGCTCAGTCTCTTTTTCCTCCTGTTGTGTACTGCTGCAGCCAAAGTCTTCAAGCATTAAATGTTGTTGCTTCTGTAGTACCTTGTTTTCCTCTTTGGTCACTTCCTTGACTTGCTCCTTTCCACTCCATCATCTGCCCTAGTCGTGTGCATTAAATGCAGTGTCCTCCTCTCTCAGGACCTCCCCGAGCCTATAAAAGGCCTGAGAGAGCTCTTTGGTCTCTATTTGATGCCTAGTGCCTTAGGTCCCCTCTAGAGCTAAGGCCTCCCTCGTTTGAGTTCCTTCTTGAGCGATTCAAGCTCCTGTTCCCACCTTCTTCTGTAACGTTTCTTTGGCTCCTATTTGGAGAGTTCTTTGATCTTTTTGTTAGAGTTGCTTTACTTCTTTTGGTTCTCCTCGAACGTGTAGATCCCGGTTTCTCAAAGGAGTTCTTGGACCCAGCCACATCAGCAGAAGCTTCCCAGTTCTTCATCGAAGGCAAGTCATAGACCTTGATCATGTTGAACCCATCTTTGCAAAAATGTATATTGTTTTAACATATCATGCATGGCTACTTGTATACAAATGGTTTTGGGAGTAGTTATGTGTACCCTCTTGCCATTAAGACATCCTTAGTTAATTGAGACATACATGTTGGCATGTTTCCTTGACATCCTTAGGATGGGCTGTTTGTTTGTCTCTGTTGAATACCAACTTGGGCGCGTCTTGTGCTTAGCCATGCTGTACAGCTGTAGCTTGCGTTGGTTGCATTATTTTGATGCTTTAGTGTTAAACTGGCTAATGAACTATGGAACAGTGGCAATGCCACTTGATGAATTGTTGTGCGAGGACTAGGGTGGTCCTTTGGCCGGGAGGAACCTCAAACCGTTTTATGCTCGGGCGATGTGGAAGGTGGTTAGTGTGGGTGCAGAAAGCACGTTGGGATGTGGATAGCTTCGCCTAAGCAGCCAACTAAGGACTTAACCTTGAACCATTGATCTAGGTCTCTCCGTGCAACCACATGTCTAGGATGGGGTGGACCGGGTGCAATAATTAGAGAAGCTTGAGTTGGTTCTGTGATGGTTGAGAATGGCGCAAGAGGGGGCCGGGACGGCGAAACCTTAGTGAGCAGAACCGAGTCAAGTGGACCTTTGTAAAGACCTGGTGGTGGTCTCTACTTGATTCACACGTCCAAGGAAATGTGTGTCGTATCAAGCCACTACCTCTTGTGGGTAAAGTGTACAACCTCTGTAGAGTGTAAACCTATTCGAATAGCCACGGCCTCGGTTATGCTCATGCCCGGAGATTTCACTCAAGGGGTAGACTTTTCCTAAAATTGTGGTGACCTTGGTGAGGTCTTGTGCTATCTACGTGGTCTGAGCTATGATTATGGTGATCACGGTGAGGTTTGGGAGTTGTGGGGTGTCCATGTGAGGACCTCAGGTATTTAACTAGTAATACTTAACCTCCATATGGTTCTAGCATTACTAATCAAATATCCAAAGCCTCGATGGACATGTGCTTCCCAGAATTGCAGCACACGCTCATCATCACAAAATCATACATCATTTCCATACAACAATTAACACTAAGTTCAACAACGACATACATAAAGTAAAGTTATTACAAAAGAGCAGACCGGCCAAATAACACAATATACAAGAATGACAGCGAAGCAAAAGCGCCATAAGATGGCTAAGAAAAAAAATCGGCCCGGTTAGCCAACATAACCCACAAGGCAACCGACCGGGCCGCCAAGCTAGTCGCCCCGCAAGCTACCACAACACAGCTCACAAAAGTGAGGCCCAACAAGCTCACCTTCTTCCTCTGCAACAAATACATTTAAGCAAGATAGCCGAGTACACAAAGGTACTCATAAGGCGGCGTGTGGAATAGCGAGACCTATTCATATGCTACATGCGAGCTCATTTAAGTGGAGGTTATATGTCTCATTTTGCACAAAGCTAACTTTATTTGCAATAATGTAATACATTTAAAAGCAAGTTTGCAAATCTGTTTTGATGTTGAATATAACAATGAATTAAATAATAAATACAAGTAACCACAGGAAGTGACTATCCCAATAGCCACCACAACATATACGAATCCCGATTCGTATCACCCATCAAGTTTTAATTAAAAGGTTGTAGTCTAACTCTTGAAAGACCTTGCCAAGCGTGTCCATAACCTAGGGCGAGGCTATTCGAATAGTTTTAACCTGCGAGGGTGTACCAATGTACCCACATTTGAGGTGCCTTTAAGCCACAAAGCACACTTAGAAGGTATGTCGGCACGGCTAAGTCCTACGAGGCGCTTTACAATATTGTGCATTGACTACGAGCGCTCGTATGGATCGGAATCCATACGCTTACATTGCAAGCGAAAGACAACCAGCCATCACGGGGAAGCCTTTCGGACACTACAATCTCGGCACCATCCCTCTGCGACTCCTGCGACCGAAGCCAATACACGCCAAAGTACTAAGTCAAGAGAGGTCCCATACCCTCTAGTGTGGTTATGCGCTAAAATGCTTGGTTTAGTGTAACAAGATGTTCGATCCTTGTTGACCGGGCACCATTCGGTCACACCAGAAATCACACCGTCTTACCATTGTGCCCAAGTCCAAATCTTTTTGCTTTTAGTTTTTGGGTTTTTGCAAATTGAACATAGCATCAAGCCGAAATATAGATACATAGTAAGCATTTGTATGATCAAGGTTATCGACAAGTCGATAACCGCCCATTTCTACCGGAAGCTAAGCATGGCTAAGCAATTAATCCACAAAACTACTAAGTGACAAGAGCTCATCCACGAACTATAATCACAGCAATAACTTAGGCTCATGGTAGTAAAGGATAATCATTTGCCTAAGGAAATGCATCTACTAGGTTCACTAACGACAATAGTTTAACACAAACTAGCAATGCATACATAGAATTTGTAAACAACATAAATACTTGAAAATACAGGGCTTAACATGATCAAACTGCTTGCCTTGCTGGGATGTGTCTTGCTGCAGAGGGGAGTGCTCAGGTTCAAAGTTTTCTTGAACCTAACGTGAAAAGCGATAAAAACCGATAAGAACGAAGAACACCAAAAGGAACTCAACAGCAAAGAACATCCAAATCCCATGAAATTTCTACAGCAGCTAGAGGTTGATTTTAGACAATTTTAGAAACAAGAAACACTTCATTTGGACTAAGTATGAAAAAGTTATGCCCTAAACAATTTCTCTCAGCCTGAAAAATCCTAATTAAATTAATTTCGGTTACTGTTCATGGCAAAAATTTCTAGAATGATCTGGAATCTGAAATTTTTATGGTAGGTAGCTAAGGTCATCCTAAGAACAGCAAAGTTGAGTTTACTTCATTTGGAGTTATAATGAATTAGTTATGAATTTCCTAAGTTCTAACACTAACATATATCACTCTTCAAGAACATGAATAAAGACAAAGCCTAGTTCATATTAAAGCATGTCTCTGAGACAAATTTTACCAAGATGAGTTTGCTCAGTTTGGATTTACAGAAAAAGTTATGTATTTTACAAATTTGAGATCATTTCTAAACAACCATGTCATATTAAACAAGTTCTTGCAGTTTATATCACTTTACGCTACATAACGATTGCCTAAATTCATTCTCAGTTAAAGTTCATTCTATAATAGAGCTACGACAAGCTGGAATCATTCAAAGCGGAGCTAAAATGACAAAGTTATGCACTTTTGAAATTTGAAACATTAAAAGACTTAGAAAATTTGAGCTCTCGGGAGGTCCAAATGAACCGAAAGACAAAGGAGAGGTCGTGGGCGTTGATCTTGCATCGCAGGGCCACGGACCTCGAAGCCGGCGCACAAAAGACCTCCTCCCGCTCGGGAGAGTGCGGACCGTTGAGATTGGATCCAACGGCCACGACCGGTGCATGCGCGCGCGCAAAGGAGGTCCTCGCGCTAACGGAGTCGTGACCGTCGGATCGAGATCTGGTGGTCCCGAGCACTAGGGAGGTCTAAGGCTAAACCTACGGAGGGAGGTTTGGGCGGCTAAGATCTCACGGAGGAGGTCTTCAACGGTCTAGATCTCGGAGGAGGTCTTTGCGAGTCACGATCAAGTGAGGAGAGTCCGGCCGTTAGATCTAAATCTAGCGGTTGAGACACGAGGAGGAGGTCTGAAGCTCACGATCTAAAGGAGGAGGTCCTAGGCGGTCAAGATCTCGGGGAGGTCTTGATGGTGGGATTACGAGAGGTCTTGGATGGCCAAGATATACTCGGGGTCCTAGCGGCGAGGTTTTGCGGGAGGAGATGCGGGCGGCTCGGAGTTAGGCCTAGGGAGGTCTGAGCGGTCCCGGATCGGCGGGAGAGTCACGAGACTAAGATTTTACAAAGGAGATCTAACGCTCAGATCTAAATCCGGGAGGTCGTGAGCGGCTAGGATTGCGCCTAAGAGGTCTGGCGGGGTTTTCTTTGTAAAAGACCGAGGGTGGCTTTTACAAGGAGGACCCAGGGTGGTCTAGGGGTGGTCTTTGCAAAATAACCAAGGGAGGTCTTTTGCAAAGAGGACCTCGGTGGAGGTCGGTCGTCTTTAACAAAGAGGACCTCAAGGAGGTCTTTTGAAAAGAGGACCCCAAGGCGGAGGATGATCCTAAGGTGGGATTTAACCTCGGTGGTCTTTAATGGCCGAGATTTCAGCGGGAGGTCACGGCACTTAGAAAATACACGGAAAACCCTCACGGTGCAGATCTACTTGGAGGTGATCTTAAGCGGTGAGATCAAACTAGGGGAGGTCGAGAGGCTTAGGTTTTTGGAAAAGAGCCAAAGGCTCGGATCTAAACACAGGGAGGTCGTGGGCGGCCACGAATAACCGAGGAGGTCCTAGGACTTAGCGGCGCGCGCGTTTGCGGCAAGGCGGCATTAATGAGCAACCTCGGACAACATTAATGCTAATCATAAGACCATGATTCTGTCCGAAAGTGCGACCGCGGCAAAACACGAGTTTGGTTCCCGATTCACCGCGGCGATGGGGGCCTCGCCGGCACCGACCAAGGGTACCATTACACTCACAATAACGTCGCGGACCTACCGGGGACACTCGGCGGCGGCGGCCTTGAGCAGCCGGCCGAGATAGGCTAGGAGTGCAAGTTTTGGCAAAACCGAAAACACGAAAAAAAGGCTCGATGCGACCTAACGACAAGTGCTCGAGCTCTAGGAGGCTAGAATGAACTTACCGGGGCCAAGATGAGGTCTTTGGGGGCTCGGAGGAGAGGAGGAAGCGAAGGGGCGCTCGGTGACCAAGGACTTTGGAGACGAGGAAGAAAGTGATCCCGACCCAGCGGCTCCCCAACTTGTCCACCCCTGCGGTGGTTAACCACGGCGAGTTAGAAATCTTGAGGTGATCAAGATGACAAATTGTGAGCCAAGAACTTTGATGGGACCACTTTGGAGCTCGGAGGCCTTCAAAGAGCTCCAAAGCCGACAATGGTGGCGAGAGAGGGTGGTGTTCTTGGGTGCTTGAGTTTGAGGAACAACTCACATGGAGGAGCTCAAACACAACAAAGAACGGAGAAAGAAAATGAGAAGGAGGTCTCGGGCTATTCATAGCACAGGAGCTTGGTAATGGTGTGGGCAAAAGTCTCTGTGACCAAGAACCATGCCTTGCCATGAACCTCTTTGGATTTGACAAGGCGTGGGGATGACTTCTTTAGGGCTAGGCCGGACACATTTAATGCATGGCGAGAAGAGATGTTGGGAAAGACCAAAAGTGACGAGCCACTGCTCCCAACAGCTCGACCACGACACACGCATGGGCGTGAAAATCATGATGACCGGACCTCCGAGGAGGTCGTGAGGGAAAAACGAGGTGAGGAGGTCTGGGCGATCCCGATTGGCATGGGGTGGTCTGGGCGTCCCGAGATCACCGAGTGGGAGGTCTTAAGCGGATGAGGAGGTCTGGGAGGTCGACCGCGGATTGAAATCAAGGGACCAACACCGCGCGCGCGAGATCGAGCCAGGAGGTCTAGTCGGTGGTCGAGCCGAGTCAAAGGTGAGTGCAGATCGAGTCAGTCGGACTCGGACACGAGTTTGAGTTTTAAAATAACCTGAGGTTTGGGAATTTAATTGAGGTAGCAGACTAACTCCAAAAATTATAAAATTTTTACAGGAGCTTGCTAACTTTAGGATTAACCTTGTATAAAATTTCAGAGGTTTTGTGCTATACATTTTCCTCCAAAATTCCACAAGGTGCTGGTCCCAGTTTGACCAGAATTTGAGTAGGTTTGTGACCTCCAAAAGTATTCAACAATTTCTAAAAATTATGAAATTTTCAGAGGAGTCACACAATAACCCAAGAACTTAGGAAAAATATTTCCGGAGATGACCACAAGATTTGTGAGAATGTTTTTGAAGACGAGATGTTGATGAAAAGACTTGTGGTTTTGTATTTTCATAACTTCTTGTACAAGATTTGCTTAGTACACAAAGGAAATACATGATGTAAGAAAAGTTTTAATTTCTACTCATTTTCTTACATTTGAAACACAAGTCTAAAACTTGGGATGTTCTGATCCACAAGAGCTTTTAAAGAAACTTGTTTACTTATGAGTATTTCTCCATCTTGTGCCTTGAAATCTACTTAATGTATCTTTTCAAAAGTTGCTTTCTGCCAACTAACCATGTAGCCGCTCCTTGTCAAGCTTTACATGATTATTATTTGCATGCATTCCATATGACTTGCTGAGTACATTCAAAGTACTTATGGCTTTGTGCCCTCTGTTTGATCAGCAGAGGAGGGTGATCCAGGGAGCTCAGCGCTCTATGAAGAGGAGTTCTACGAAGACCTTGCAGCCTAGGGGACGTCCTCCACTCGATGGCATGTGGGGCTGGTCGAATGGACCCTGTGTTATTTTTGTTTTCCGCTGCTGTGTTTATCTCTTTTGCTGTAAGCCTAGTGAGGCACCCCTGTAACAACTTTGACTATAAGGTCTTTTGCTTATGTTATTATTAATTTGTCTACTTCATCTTGTAGCTTGTTGTATGGTTGTGATTCCATCTCTGTTGTGACTGTGTGAGCTAGCCTTGGATCCTAGGACTAGCTCAGTGCACAGACGGTCTCAGGTGGTGCTACCCGGGGCGCCAACAATCCTTATCCCTCACAACATTACGCCCAAATGAGGGACCAGATTCCCCAAATGGCAAGGGTCTATCCGACCACAACGTCCGTCTACAACCGTCCGACCTGGTGCAGCAAGTCCTGGAATCCATCATTCTGGGGCTTTATCAACATCTGGTAGTCGTTACCCTTCGGTTGCCTGGTAGAGGATGTGGGCGATTCCGCTCATCTTGCTGATTCGAACATACCATCGTAGGGCTCATCGTTGGTGAGAGGGTTATAACCCAAAATTCCATTTCTTGGAGGGGTTTGCTCAAAGTCGCGAGGCGGTGTCATTCGAGTATTCCTCAAGCCGGGAGGGCTCGGGCGCAAATGAAAGTCATACCTAGGAGGGCTCGAGCGCAAATGAAAGTTAGCCCCCAAAGATGATATCATCCACAAAGAGCTGAACAAGTAATAGATCTTTGCCATGTCGAAATGAGAAGAGTGTTTTGTCTACCTTGCCCATTTGAAAATCGTTTTTTAACAGAAAAAGCTTGAGCCTTTCTGTGAGGACCCAGAATATTTAACTAGTAACACTTAACCTCCAAATGGTTCTAGCGTTACTAATTAAACATTCTAAGCCTCGATGGACATATGCTTCCCAGAATTGCAGCATATGCACATCATCACAAAATTACACATCATTTCCATACAACATACATCCCTAAGTTCAACAACGACATACATAAAGTAAAGTTATTACAAAAGAGCCGACCGGCCAGATAGAACAATATACAAGAATGACAGTGGAAGCAAAAGGTGCCATAAGATGGCTAGAACAAAAGTCGACCGGTTAGCCATACAACCCACAAGGCAACCGACCGGGCCGCCAAGCTAGACGCCTCTCAGGCTACCACAGCACAACTCACAGAAGTGAGGCCCCTCAAGCTCACCTTCTTCCTCTGCAACAAATATATTTAAGCAAGATAGCCGAGTACACAAAGGTACTCATAAGGCGGCGTGTGGAATAGCGGACCTATTCATAAACTACATGCAAGCTTATTTAAGTGGAGGTTGTATGTCTCATTTTGCACAAAGCCAACTTTATTTGCAATAATGTAATACATTTGAAAGCAAGTTTACAAACCAATTTTAATGTTGAAAGTAACAGCGAAAATAATGATAAATACAAGTAACCACCTAGAAGTGACTATCCCAATAGCCACCACAACATAGCACGAATCCCTGATTCGTACCACCCATCAAGTTTTAATTAAAAGGTTGTAGTCTAACTCTTGAAAGACCTTGCCAAGCGTGTCCATAACCTAGGGCGAGGCTATTCGAATAGTTTTAACCTGCGAGGGTGTACCAATGTACCCACACTCCGGACCGCCTTTAAGCCACAAGCACACCAGAAGGTATGCAACGCGGCTAAGTCCTCTGAGATATTTTCCAATATTGTGTATCAACCACGAGCAGCTCGTATGGATAGAAACCCATACGCTTACATTGCAAGCCGAAAGACAACAAATCCCATCACGGGTGAAGTCTTTCGGACACTACAATGCCCCCAACACCATCCCTGCTGCGACCTCCTGCGACCCAAAGCCAATACACGCCAAAGTACTTAGTCAAGACAGGTCCCATACCCTCTAGTGTGGTTAGTACGCACAAATGCTTGGTTTAGTGTAACAAGATGTTCGGTCCTTGTTGACCCGGGCACCATTCCAGTCACACCCATAATCACACCAATCATACCATTATGCCCAAGTCTAAATCATTTTGTTTTCAGTTTTAGTTTTCATAAGTAGACATGGCACAAAGCTGAAATCATAAGTGATAATAAGTTTTATGTGATCAAGGTTATTGACAAAGTCGATAACCGCCCATTTCTACCGGAAGCTAAGCATGGCTAAGCAATTAATTCGCAACTACTAAGTGACAAGAGCTCATCCACGAACTCTAAATCACAGCAATAACCTAGGCTCAATGGTTGTAGAGAACAATCATTTGCCTAAGGAAATGCATCTACTAGGTCAACTATTAACACAAAGTAGCAATACATACATAGAATTTGTAATCAACATAAATACTTAAAATCTGGGATTAACATGATCAAGCGCTTGCTTGCTGGGATTGGTCTTGCTGCGAGAGAAGTGCTCGGGTTCAAAGTTCTCTTGAACCCTACTTGAAAAGCGATAAAAATCGATAAGAACGAAGAACACCAAAGGAACTCAATAGCAAAGAACAACCAAAACCCGGAAATTTCTACAGCGGTGGGGCTGATTTTAGACAATTTTAGAAACAAGAATCACTTCATTTGGACTTAGTATGAAAAATTTATGCCTAAATAATTTCTCTCGGCTGAAAAATCCTAATTAAATTAATTTGATTCTTGTTCATGGTGAAATTTTCTAGAATGATCTAGAACTTGAAATTTTATGGTAGGTAGATATGGTTATCTTAATAATGACAAAAGCTGAGTTTGCACAATTTGGAGTTGAATTGAATTAATTATGATTTTCTAAGTTCTAAAACTAGTGAATCATTAATTTGATGGCAAGGATCATATGAAGACTTATTCTATATTACAGTACATTCCTAGTGGATTTTAACAAAACTTAGTTTGCTCAGTTTGGTATTACAGAGAATAAATTATGTATTTTACAAATTTTCAAAGAATTTCTAGACATCATTATTCACTAAACAAGATCATGTAGTTAAAGTCATTTTTCTACTATATAACGGTCGTAAATTCATTCTCAAATTAAAGTTCATACTCTACTTGAGCTACGACCAGCTGGAATCATTCAAAAGAAGCTAAAATGACAAAGTTATGCACTTTTGAAATTTGAAACAATAAAGACTTAGAAAATTTGAGCTCTCGGGAGGTCCAAATGGCGAAAGACAAAGGAGAGGTCGTGCGCCGTCGATCCTTCATTGCGGCCACGGACCTCGAAGCCTGAGCACAAAAGACCTCCTCCGTCTTTGGGGAGAGTGCGGACCGTTGAGATCGATCCAACGGCCACGACCGGTGCATGCTGCGCACGCAAAGGAGGTCCTCGCGCCTAGCGGAGGTCGTGACCGTCGGATCGAGATCTGGCGGTCCGAGCACTAGGGAGAGTCCTAAGGTTAAACCTAAGGAGGGAGTGCGGGCGGCTAAGATCTCACGGAGGAGGTCTTCAGCGATCTAGATCTCGGAGGAGGTCTTGATCGGTGGGATTAACACGAGGAGGTCTTGGATGGCCAAGATCTACTCGGGAGGTCCTAGCGATAGGGTTTTAATCGGAGGAGATGCGGGCGGCTCAGTTAGGCCTAGGGAGGTCTGAATGGTCCAGATCGAGGCGGAGGAGAGGTCTTTGCCAAGAGGACCTTGGAGGAGGTCGGGGCTTTTCTTTTATAAAAGACCGAGGGTGGTCTTTTACAAAGAGGACCCTAAGGGTGGTCTTTAGGGTGGTCTTTACAAAATGACCACGGGAGGTCTTTGCGCATGAGTGGTCCTATCGGCGAGATTTAACCGAGGTGGTCTTGGGCGGCTAGGATCGAGAACAAAGGGTGGTCTGGCGCTGGGGTTTTGCAGAGAGGATCCTCGACCAGAGCTAATCGAGGAGGTCTTCAACGGCGAGATTAACCTAGGAGGTCCTAAGACTTAGAGTTTTCACGAGATAGCGCTCTATGGCGCAGATCGATCCTAGGGTGCTCTTTAAGCGGCTACGATTACACTAGGAGGTCGGGGCTTAGAGACGCGCGCGCGCTGCAGGCAAACGGCAATAAAGGACTACCTCGGACAACCTTTAATACCAATCATTGGGCTCACGGGGCTGTGCGAAAATGACACGGCCAAACACAGGTCAAAGAGGGCTCACCGCCGGCAAGCGTGGACCACGCGGCGGGAACCAAGGCACCACTAAGCTCATAAAAGCACCGCGGACCTCTGGGCTAATTCTCAGCGGCGATAACGGCTCGAGGCGTGGCGGAGAGAGGTGGTAATTGGGTTTCGGCAAAGCCGACAACACTAAAAGGCTTGCTACGCTCTAATCTAGCTAAACCTTGAGCTCTAAAGGACTAAAGAGGACTCACGGGGCCAAGGTGAGGTCGGAGGAGCTTGGAGGAGAGGTTGATGCCGAAGGAGGTGCCTCGGTGACCAAGCTCGCGGAGGCGAAGAATAAAGCGAGGGACGACCTTGAAGAGCGAGGTCCCAACAATAACTTCCACTGAAACCAACCGATTTGGTTAAGAAAAGATGCAGGTGGAATAATTGAACAAGTTGGAAACCAAGTTGGCAATTAAACGCGAGAGCTCGGGTGATCTTAAAGAACTCCAAAACCGACAATGGTGTGTTCTTGAAGTTTGGTGGAGGAGAGAAAGACTAAAGGAGGCGAGGGAGGAGCTCGGGGTCTTATGTAGACAAAGGGCAAAGTCATGGCGAGCAAGCTTGGTGCACACACCTGCCATGGACTTGCTAGATGTGACGAGAGCTGGTAGGGGCTGATTTCTTTTAGGGAAAAGGTCGACACATTAAATGTGTGGCGAAAGAGATGTTGGGAAGGACCAAAAGTGACAGGCCCTTGCTCCCAACCGCTCGACGACGGCACGCACGGGGCTCGAAAACCATGATGACCAAACCTCGGGAGTCGTGGAGAAAAAGCAGGGTGAGGAGGTCTGGGCGTCACGATGCACTTGGGAGGTCTGGGCGTCCTTGATCTCCCGAGCGGAGGAGGTCTTAGCGGAGAGGAGGTCCTAGGGAGGTCGTGACCGCGGGATGGAGATCCGATGGCTGGACCACCGCGGCGAGATCGGAGGGAGAGTGCAGGGCCTTTGGATGAAATCCAACGGCCCAGCATGCGCGCGCACGAGAAGGTCGGGGCGGCGGCGACTCAACTTAGCCGAGTCGGTTGGTAGGTCGGACTCGGTCGACTCGAGCAGTCGACTCGCCCTAATTTTGGGTTTCAAACCGATCTGAAGTTTGGGGATTTATTTGAGGTAGCAAACTCACTTAAAAATTATGAAATTTTACAGGAGCTTGCTAGCTGAGTTATTGACCTTGTATAAAATTTTCAGAGGTTTTGTGCTATACATTTTCCTCAAAAATTCCACAAGGTGCTGGTCCCAGTTTGACCAGAATTTGAGTAGGTTTGGTGACCTCCAAAAGTATTCAAATAATTTCTAAAAATTGTGAAATTTTCAAAGGGTCTATACCAACCCAAGAATTTAGGAAAAATATTTCAGGAGATTATCACAAGATGGAACAAGAATGTTTTTGAAGGATCAAGATTTGGATCAAAGACTTGTGACTATGTATTTCCATAACTCTTGTACAATAATTGTTTAGTACATACAGGAAATACATGATGTAAGAAAAAGTTTTAATTTCTACTCATTTTCTTACATTTGAAACACAAGCCCAAAATTGGGATGTAACAACTCTCCCCCCTTACAAGAATCTCGACCCGAGATTCAGTTTACTCGGAGAAGAAGGATGGATAATCTGCACAAAGGCGATCTTCCCGCTCCCAAGTTGCCTCATCCTCAGAATGGTTTGACCACTGAACCTTAAGGAACTTGATGACCCGGTTCCTTGTTCTTCGCTCAGATTCCTCGAGAATACGAACAGGATGCTCGCGGTAGGTCAAATTCTCTTGCACATCGAGAACCTCCAACGGAGTTACCTCAGTCGGGACACGGAGGCACTTCTTCAGGTGTGACACATGGAACACATCGTGTACACCCTCAAGTGCAGCTGGAAGCTCCAATCTGTACGCCACAGCCCCAACTCTCTCGACGATGCGATATGGCCCAACATAGCGAGGAACCAACTTGCCCTTGACGCCAAAACGCTGATGGCCCTTCAAGGGTGAGACTTTGAGATACACAAAGTCATTGGGCTCAAAGCTCAACTCACGGCGATGACGATCTGCATAGCTCTTCTGCCTGGACTCGGCCGTGCGTAGATGCTCGTGAATCAACTGGACCTGGCTTTCGGCCTCATTAATCGACTACGGAAAAAGCGCGTGACGATCTCGACCAGTTCAATGGGGTTCTATATCTCCTCCCATACAAGGCCTCAAATGGTGCCATACCAAGACTAGCTTTGAAAATTGTTGTTGTAGGAGAACTCGGCAAAGGTAGGCACTTCTCCCACTTCTTCCCATAGGAAAGAACACGAGCCTGAGCATATCTTCCAACACTTGGTTGACTCTCTCGTTTGACCATCGATGCAGGGATGAAAAGCATCTTGAAATGAAGGCGGGTCCCCATAGCCTCTTCGGACTATGCCAAAACCGCGAGGTAAACAGCGCACCACGATCGGAAATAATCGTCTTGGTGCAGTGAAGACTCACAATCCTCGAGACATAAAGTTCGGCCAAAGGCCCCACGGCTGAGTCTTGACGGGAAGGAAATGTGCCACTTTGGTCAACTTTGTCAATCACGACCCAAATAGCATCATTCCCCTTGGGCGGCGGGGCAATCCGGTGATGAAGTCCATGCCAGCGAATCCCAATTCCACTCAGCGCAGGCAAAGGCGAAGAAGGCTGTGGGCGATGCTCGGCCTTCACATGACGACATCGTCGCGCTCGACAGCGAACTTGGCAATCTCGCGCTTCATACGGGTCCACGAATCTCGGCGAAGGTCTGATACATCTTGGTAGCGGGATGGATAGACAAAGGGAATCATGGGCTTCACGGAGAATCAAATCCGCAATTCCATGATCTTAGGAATAACAAGGCGCGCCCAAATCATACAACTCGTGCTCATCCTCGAAAAGCGCTTGGCTGCCCCATCCTTGATATTGCGCGATTTGACTCACACCAACATCATGCATCTGTGCGGCCTTGATCGATCCACCAAGGTTGGTGCACAACCAAGGTAGTAAGAGAACCATGCTCGGTCAAGCCCAAATTGAGGCGCTAAAATTCGAAATAAGGGTAAATGCTTGCTCTTGGAGCATCAACAAGTTGCAATACACCTTCAGACTAAGTGCATCCATAGCGACATTGGCCTTGCCGGATGATTACGAATGCCCATATCATAATCTTTGATCAAGTCCAACCATCTTCTTTGCACGAGGTTCAGATCTGTTTGAGTGAACAAGTACTTCAAGCTCTTGTGGTGAATACACCTCTGTGATTTACCAATCGAGATAATCTTTGTCAAATCTTAAGTGCATGAACCACGACCAACTCCAAGTCATGAGTAGGATAGTTGAGTTCATGAGGCCTCAAGCGCCTTGATGCATAGGCCACTACCTTGCCTTCTGCATAAGAACACAACCAAGACCACGACGAGAAGCATCACAATAGATATCAAAGCTCTTGTGAATATCGGGGAGAACAAGCCTTTGGGTGAGGTCAGCCGCTTCTTGAGTTCTGAAAACTCACATCACAAGCGATGGACCACTCAAATTTCTTGTCTTTCTTGAGTAATTTGGTCATCGGCCGCAATCTTGGAGAAATTCTCGATAAAGCGGCGATAGTAGCCAACCAAACCAAGAAAACTCCGCACATCGATGGTGACTTGGTGACCCCAAGATAGCACATCGCTGACCTTGCTAGGATCCACGACCACACTTCTGTTTGAAAGAACATGGCCCAAGAATGCCACTTCCTTCAACGAACTCGCACTTGCTGAATTTCGCATCGGTGGTGCTCGCGACTGCCCGGCCAAGCTTAAGATGCTCGGCATGCTCTTCTTCGCTCTTGGAATAGATAAGAATATCATCAATGAATACCACCACGAAACTATCGGATACTCCATGAATCACGAGTTCATAAGGTTCATGAACAAGCGAGGAGCATTAGTTAGACCAAAGACATGGCGATGTACTCGTAAAGACAATAACGAGTAGCAAAATCCGTCTTGAATATCCTCGGTACGATTCGACTTGATGATAGCCCAATCTCAAGTCAATCTTGGAGAACACACATGCTCCGATTAAGCGATCAAGCAGATCATCAATACGGGGCAAAGGATACTTGTTCTTCACCGTCACCTCATTAAGCGGACGGTAATCAACACACATACGCGGTATTGTCCTTCTTCTTCACAAAGATAAGCTGGACAGCCCCAAGGAGATGAACTAGGGCGGATAAAACCCTTCTCTTGCGGTTCACCTAGTTGCTTCTTGGCTCCTCCAACTCATTAGGAGGCATGCGTCGGCCTCTTTGAAATAGGGGCGATGCGGGTAGCAACTCAATAACGAACTCCGGTCTCGAGCAGGAGGCATTCGGGCAAATCTTGGGAAAGACATCGCGAAGTCACACACGTGGGGACATCGCGAATCTCCAATCTTGGCTTTGCTTGGTGCATAAAGATGTGCCTGCGGTGCGGTGAAAACCCAACTTTGTTAAATGCGAGGAGTTGGTGAGAAAGACAATCCTCTGGTACAATCGATTTGCCCCAAGTGTTGGGACAACCAATCCATGCAAAGAATCACATCCGGCGTGCGAAGTCGAGTAGGTTAAGATTAGCCAAGAATCCCACTCCTTTGATGTGGATAGGAGCGTCGGCATACTTGAGTGGCTCTCATTTCGAACCGAAGAAGCGAATAGCGGTGGAACCCCAAAGAAACACGGTGGAGACCACTATCAACGACAAGCGACCTCGAAATAAAAGAATGCAGCTCAGTCAAATAAAGCGTAGCGGGGCGTAAATTGACAAGCGTACCCAACACCACGTCGGGCGCCTCTGTGCCTCCTCGGCGAGATATGGTTGACTCGGCCGCTCCCAAGCCGGGGTCTTTTGGTCGGTGGGTGACCACTCCCTTGCCGCGTCCTCCATTAGGACGAGGGCGCTCCGATCTTCTTAGGGCAACTACTCGCGTAGTGACCCTTGTTGTGGCGATGAAGCGGTGGCGTCGGCGCGGGCTTGCGGTGAGCAACTCTTCTTTGGATCGCGAGCTGCTGCGGCCGAGTCACGGCTGCGGAGGGCGTGGGCTGGTGCGAAGGCCTCGGCGATGGTGAAGCCAAAGAAGCGGGCCACCGTGCGAGGCCCAACAGGGGCGAGCGGGGCGGCTGTGCGGCTCTTTGGGCCTCCACTTGCGCTTGCGGCACTCGCGGCGCCCTCGCCTTGTGCTCGGCGGCGATGGCCTTGTCCATCAAGGTGCGGAAGTCGGGAAGTCCACAATAGAGAGCTTGTCAGGAGCTCCTCGAGACAAGCCCTCTATGAACTTCTCTGCTTGGCCTCATCGGTGGCCACCTCGGCGGGGCGTACCTCGCGAGATGGTTGAACTCGTGGAGTACTCGATCCGCAATTTGCGCCCTGTTTGGCGCGAGGAACTCCTTCTTCTTGACTTCATCGGGCGGTGGGAACATGAGCCGACGGAAAGCCGGACTGAACTCCTCCCACGAGACCACGTGTCCGCGAGTGCATGGCGAGAAGTTCTCCCAACATATGACCCAGTTTAAGAAAGCGATAATAATCGCTTTATGAGCGATAATGGAATCTTGTTCATAACATTCTTATTCATATTTGAAATTTGGATTTGTTGTTACAAATTAAAAACCTTCCTTTTCTAGTTAAAAATCCAAAACCTATTTGAAGTCTCAAAGGAAATACAAGATAGTGCTTGTATTATGGTAGGAAATATTTTTATTAAAGCTGGATCAATTATCTTGGCCAACAATAATTTTGTTGAATTTTTAGAAATTATTTTGCCTTGGAGAAAAATATTTGACTTTAAATAAACCTATTTGGGATAATTAAATTATGTATGTATTTTGAAAAGTGAAACAGTAGTTTTCAAAATTTATTTGGGAATATATCATCCCAGTAGCATTCTTGTAAAATTTCATGATTTTACAAATTTATCTACTATTTTAAACCCATCAAACTTTTGGGAACTTTAAAATGAGTTAGTCAACTCTTAGGTCTAAACCCGACCTTTTGCATTGTAGCGACCGAGCTTAAGTGCTTTGGGTCTAAAGCGTACAGCGGGCGCGCTTTTGAAACGCGTTCGCGCTCGTGCCCAAACCTCTAGCGAGCGTGGCGTCGATGTCTTGATGGATGGCGAGATTCGCTAAGCGCGCGGACTCTCCGCGTCGTGAAGCACTTTCCACCGTTGGATCTTTATCCAACAGCCCTCCCATCTTAATTCAAAACTCTACGCGCCTCCAATCCTCGCCGTTAGATCTTAATGGCGTGCGATTCATTGTGTCGTTGGGTCACGAACATCAATTAGATCGAGCCCTTGGATCTAATTTGGGCGATCAAGGGTGATTGTGCGTTAGGGCCACCGACCTTTAATCTCCACGTTGATCTTAAATCCAACCGCGCCGCTCTTTTCGTTTTTGAACTCAAGAGCGCGCATTTATTCTGGCGTTGGATGTCCATCCTCGGTGCCCTTTTGACGCGTGCGTTTAGGGCCCGATCTTCATAGGACCGTTGGATTCTAATCCAGCGCTCCTCTTTGAATGTAGCCGGGTTGCGAAGGCTCCATTCATCTCCACCGTTCGTTTGAGATCGCACGGCCCATATTGTCGATATCGTTTAAATTCTTTTAACCCTGTATTCATCGTAGCGCCCATTTCTAATCGGACGGTCGATGTTCTTCAGCGTGTTAGGAGTCGCGCGTATTGCGGTGACATTGGGACCTACATGTCGGATGTTGCCTCTCTTTCTCTTTGCCTGCATGCGTCGCGCCATTTACGTAAGCAGAGGAGAGGATTTATCCAAAGATTATGCAACTAATTTTTGGATGTTTAGCCTAAATGGACACCTCATCAACTCTAGACCCTTCTCCTTTGCCACCTGTAGCTCAACCTCTATATATAACCCTAGCTTTTTGAGCTGCTGCCATTATTGACCACTGGAGCTTATCATCTTTCATTCTTTGTCCGGTGGAGTTTCTTGCTCCTACCCTTTGCTTATCCATCCTAGATGCTTGTTTCACTTTGTGATATAAGCAACATCTTTGTAGGTTGAACAGAGCTTATTTCTCTCTGATCAAACTTGGTTTTAGGAACCTTGATTACTTCCCTTAGCACAGTAAGCTAAAGCTGTGAGTTTTGTTATCTTGAGCATCTTAGGGACCTTAACAACTCACATGAATCATTCCCTTGAATATCGGTGACTTCAACTTGCTTTAAGCGAAAAGTTAGTTTTGTAACTTTTAGGTCTTTCATATCGTTTTCAAGGTTCTAGGGTTTCTCTGTCAACCTATTGTCTTAGGTAGTTTTCAACCAAACCCTAGTAGCATAATAAGTTATTCTTTTGATCTTTCTTATCATCTACTTAATCTTGTAGAGGTGATCTCTATTCTCTATTGTCGGTTCATTGACAACATAGATTTTCTTTAGCTTTTGTAATCTAACCGATTAGAGTTGGGTTAGGGTTAGCTTGGGATGTTGATTACCTAAAAGATCAAGCTAAGCTTCTTTTGAGAATCTTTGCTTGACCTATTTTCCTTTTTCCATGTCTATGTCTGTCATCACTGTTTTAGTTCTTTTCAAAATCTGAAACCATAACTTTGATCTAAATTTTAGTTTCATTATTTAAAAACTGTATATGATAATATAGGTTATTATTTTATTATTAGGGTATATATAGCTTAAGCATCTTTATTAAACATGTGTTTCTATATTAATCATACATTTTCTTTGATGCACTTCTTTGTCAATTTTGTGTTCATTGGATTTTGTTGTCTCTTTTTAGAATCTGGTTCTTGAAGTCTTTGAAACTATTTACGAGCAACTTTGAGCACATGTACAAGAAGTTTATTATTATCAAGGCAAGCATCCTCTTTGCACCATGTTGATCCCAAAGTTTCATACAATAGATTTTCAAAAGCAGTGACATACATTTGCATGCTACTTTACGAAAATACAAATTGTGATCATTAGTAGTTAGTTATGACCTAACACTATGGATTATCTTAATTATAACCATACACTCAAACCTAGAGTAGTACTTACTGTATACTACTAGGTTTATTTTGAAATTTGCTTAGCCATGCGGTCTAGATAACTTTAAGGTTTGACAAGATTACCTTGTCAAACATAGGAACCTAAATGAATTTGATTATTTTAAACTCTTTGTCGGTTTATTTACATCAGAACTGAATTTTAAATTTCAATTAGTGCGGACAAGAGGATGCTAGTGGTGGTGCCTTGTACACGAGATTGGAAATGTGGTGGACTTATGCGGACCTATTTAAGGGTGAACTCGATTATTCAATTCAAGTCCCTCGTACTTCCACATGCAGTGTATGGGCGTTGTTTGGTTAAGTAAAGAGTTAGTGCTATTGAGTTGAAAACAGGGGAGTAAGGATATGTGTATTGATCTTGTATGGCATAGATGCTTTGGTCTATGTACTGCGTTTTATGCCATGTGAGCTTGTATGTCGATGTCGGATGTTCTTAGAAGGGTGAGGGCGTATATGTGCTCTGTTGCATGTACGTACCTTAAAGATGTCGATTGCAATCTACTATGGGTAGCGAGCCCAACGCATTACTTCTTATGGTTGGATCGGCATTCCTGACGCAACATGTGTGCCCCGGTTGAGCAGATGCTATCGGGCGTTGTTTAAGCGAGATCGGTTCACACATGGGTATCCAACTCAATAGTGTTAGCTTGTTGAAAAATACCAAATCTTAGTTTCCCGGTCGGCATACCAAAGGAAGTATGTCATCATTCGGAGGCATCAGAAGGCAGCAGGCTAACTAAGTCGTGTGGGTAAAGATGTACACCTGCGGGGTATCAAAGCTGTTCGAATAGCGTGTCCACGGTCATGGGCGATAACTTGAATTGATGTCACTGTATAGGGTTTTGATTTACAAATCTGGTTTCGGTTTACAGTTACGCATGAGAATTCATGCAATGTCTTATTTTTAATTATTTCATTTACTTCTTGTTCTAGTCAACTTTGATTTATTAAATGGCTTTGTCAAAATCTAGCATTTGTAGGTTAAGATGTCTTGCTTTATGCAAAATTTAACCATTATACCTTCTGTTGCAACCTTATGCATGTATAAATTCTACTCCTTTGAATAGGTTCTAATAAACACTTTCCTTTATTAGTTTGTGTAAGTCTTCTTTGAGTACCCTCCGTACTCAAGTGGCTATAACCTAATGTTGCGGTGAAAGCGGTTATTTATATGAAGTGCCAGTTAGCGTCGATCGGTGGCGCTAACGAGTAAAGCTACTTCTTTCCTCCACGCAATCGCTGCGAGTGGATGGGGCCATTGGTGGATGTTGCGTTTTATTTTGCTTCATTGTTAAACTTTTGTAGTGACCAAGTCACATGATAATGTAGTACTAAACCGAAAGTTGTAAACTTATGTTTAATTATTTAAATGTATGACTTGTATGTGTATGATACAATGTTGTTGAAGGATATATGTGCAATGGTCGTTGATCACAGGAACCATTGTGAGACATATATCAGGAAGCTGAATATTGGACTGTCACTTATTAAACTTATGCTTTTAGTATGATCCTTACCAAAGGAGCGACTTTGTTCCTTAAGTAAGAATTATGCTCAGATATAAATTTAATTAATTACATTTCAATATTCGGGCGTCCTGACGTTGGTATCGAGCATCGTTGCTGTAGGTTAGAGGTAGCATGGCGAAGTAATTAGAGAGTCTTTTGAAAAATTATTTTCAAGCGATAGTATAATTTTTAAAGCTTAAGTATAACATCTTTTATTTCTTATCTTCCTTAACATCAATTCTTGTCCCAACTTTACATTGGCTTTTCCCAAAGTGAATTGTTCTCTTATCTTGTCTTTTGTCTATAGATGGCGAGTGATATTTGGTCAAGAAACCCAAGTGAAGAGGTGGATGGATTTCCAACTCATTGCGGGATATGATGTGGCGAGCCAACTTCACTTACCGGCGGAGTATGCCATCTATCGGCGAGATCGAGGACCGAGGATGGAGGATTACGCGCCTTCATCAGCGTTATCGCTAGGCGGTGCGGCGGTGTTCCCTCGTGTCCAAGCACTTGCCATACGAGTCTATGGCGGTTCGGGAAGGCGCTAGTAGGATGATGAGTCTTCTTCGCCATGATTTGTGGAATTGTCTCAACCACCTATGATCACTTCCGAATCAAGGTCCTAGTGCAGTGAGCATGTTCGATGAGATCTGATTTGGGAAGACCCTCGAGTGCGGCGGTTGGCGAGGATGGTCGCATCATGGACGGATCCATGTTGCCTTGTGAAGGAGTTGTGGGAAACTTCGGCATCGTCTTAATGAGGCCGGAGTACACGCTGCTTGGAGTCAACATGAATCGCGTTCCTGCAGCGTGCTTTATGGTGACAACGAGATATCTCCATTCTTCTTTGCACCACCACTTTCCGACTTCCGGTGTAGCGGGTGCGTGCTGTTTATGGACAAGTCGTCAAGCCCGGATAGTGCGGGTTTTCCTCGCACTCTGCGGACTGCACCTCACAGAGTCATCAACCATACAGGTTCCCAGGCGCCTTATTAGCCCTTTGGATCCAATTGACACGGGTTCCCGGAGCTCATCTTACGAATGAGTTTCGGTGAACTTTAAGTGATCTTTATGCTAACACCTCGACGATGAACCCTCGTGGATAGGTGTCTTTTCGTTTAGCGGTTACCTTTAAATAAATGTAATAGGGTAGTGGTATTTTGCAAAGAATATGTAAGTTCGACTTTTGGCTTGTATTATGACCTTTATGGCCAACTATTGTATGTGTTTGGAGTGAATTCCTTTTGATGTATCTATAAAGTTGTGGTTTGGTGTTAATTTGAATGCATGGCATAACATGATGCATTATATATGCAGATGTTTGCTCCTTTTCTAATTATAACCTTGTTTGTGTTTCCAGTATATCCTTGTTATGTTGTTAACCATTGTGTGGTAACAGGATGGGACACCACTACTCGTGCACAAACACAACAAGGAAGGGTCTTTCAACCAGCGCCCCATTCTCGGGAGGCGGTGAACCCTCTAGTTCTCGGGGTCCTCAAGGTGGTCCCACGGAGAGAGCTTCCTCCACCACCCACTATGGTGATGTGCTCATGCAAATTGGCGCAGCAGAATGGACGACAGCATATTAGAACAAATTGCGCGCAATACTTCTTCCACTACTACCCGGTGTCGAGCGGCGGCCATCATGTGTAGGGAGTCTTCACGAATTTCAGCGGACTAACCCACGGTGTTCTCGGCTCTCAAGATCCCATGGAAGCGAGGGCGCTCGGACCATTGAGAAGAAGTTATTGATTGCTCAATGTTACGAGAGGAGAAAGTCCTCTTTGCGATTATCATTTGGATGGGCGGCTAGCATATGGTGGGATAATCTTCTTACCATTCAACTTTCTTTGGACACGTCCCTACTTGGGATGAGTTCATGGAGGCCTTCGTGAAGCCCATATTCACGAGAGTCATGATGATCAAGCAACGAGAATTTCGCTCTCAAGCAGAGGCGAAAATGCGTGGTGAGTATCGCATGAATTCAACTTCCTTGCGGATATGCTCCGATGATGTTTAGTGACCTTCGTCGTCGAAGCAGCTATGAATGGGCATGCGAGGGCTGCGGATGGTGTAGCTTTGCATGACTTGAATTTTCTCCCATCGGTCAACAAAGCCATTGTTCTGAAAGCAAGAGCAAGGCTTTGGAGGAGTCACATAGCGACAGAGGACTACTCAGTTCATTCCTAGTGGCGGTTTGCGAGGTCTCGCATGTGGTTGCCTAGACCTCCGCGGGCACCGACTCCATTTTCACGAGGCGGCGGTGTTTGCACCTCGTCCATCTCCTCCCACTACTCGTGAGGCCTAGTGAAGCCGCGATCGGTATCGTTCTTGTCGGTAGAGTCATATGCTATCATTGTGGCGCCTAGGGCATTTCGCCATCGGTGTTATGCCAAGGCACAAGGATACCTCCTATTCACCCTTCTCCAGCTATTGTGCGTCCTGCACCACCTTCCCCGACCATGGTCAAACCCGACCCGTTCGATTCGGTCGCGTGAATCGATCTCTGCGAGAAGCGGTGTCATTCTGAAGTCGTCCTTGGTATGCTCCTGGTTAATTTCAGCACTGCCGCTGTTTTATTTGATTCTGGAGCATCTCATTCATTTGTTAGTAGGCAGTTTGCTACTTAACATCAGTTAGATGTGCATCATCTTCATCCGCCCCATATCATCCACTCACATGGATCAGCCTTTATGACCGATCAAGTCTGCCATAATGTCAATATAAATATTGAAGGGTAGACTTTTGGCGGATTGATTGTGATAGATTCTAAAGGGTTGGATGTTATTCTAGGAATGGATTGGTTATCCAAAACCTTGGGCAAATTAATTGTGCTCAAAAGTCCATTTCTTTAACTAATGAAAGCGGCACTTGATCGTTTTCAATCCGAGGACAGCGAGTTCTCATCTTTGTGCTCACAAGTTGATACCACTCCTTCTTTGGAGTCGATGCAGTTGTTTGTGAGTATGTTGATGTCTTTCACGAAGACCTTCGGATGGCTACCAAATCGGAAGTGGAGTTAAATAATTGATCTAGTTCTGAGGCTGCTCCTATATCGAAGTCCTTATCGAATGCATGTCAACGAGTTGGTTGAATTAAAGAAGCAACTTGGAGAATTGCTTGACAAGGGATTCATTCGACGAAGTTCCTCACCTTGGGATGCGGCTTTATTTGTCAAAAGAAAGACAACACTTTGCGGATGTGTGTGGATTACCATCAGTTAAATGAGGTTACCATCAAAAACAAGTATCCTCTGCCTCAAATTGATGATCTTTTTGATCAGTTAGTCGGAGCCCGAGTCTTTTCAAAAATTGATTTGCGATCGGCTATCATCAAATCAAGGTTAGAGTGAGGACATACCTAAAACAGCTTTCTCTACTCGTTCACGGTTTATGCAGTATCTTGTCATGTCCTTTAGTGCGACTAATGCTCGACTTATTTCATGAATCTTATGAATTCGGTGTTCATGGATTTCTTGGATAAGTTCGTTGTCGTGTTTATTGATGATATTCATATTTATTCCAAATCCGAAAGGACCATGAACAACATTTGAGACTTGTCTTTGAAACACCATAAGCATCGATTATATGCTAAGTTTAGCAAGTGTGCTTTACGGCTTAGCGAGGTTGCATTTTTGTGGCATGTGTTATCAGAAGGAGGCATCATTTGTTGATTCGACAAAGTACAAGGCGTACTAAATTGGAAGCGACCCAACAATGTTTCCGATATTGAAGTTTTCTTGGACTTGCGGGTTATTACAGTAGGTTCATTGAAAATTTCTCCAAAATTGCAAGACCTTTAACTCGGCTCTTGAAGAAGGAGAAGAAATTCAAATGGCGGCTAAGTGTGAGGAGAGTTTTGGCTTTTGAGAACTCTCTTGACTAAAGCTCGATTCTCACTCTTCGGATATTCATAAGAGCTTGATATTTATTGCGATGCATCTCACCATGGACTTGGTGTGTGCTTATGCAAGAAAGCGAGTTGTGGCATATGCATCTCGGCGATTGCGACCTCATGAAGTCAATTATCCTACTCATGATTTGGAATTGGCTTTGTAGTCCATGCATTAAAGATTTGGCGACATTACCTTCTCGTGTCGTTGTGAGATCTATCACGATCATAAAAGCCTTAAGTACATATTCACTCAAGCTGATTTGAATATGAGCGAGAAGATGGCTTGAATTGATCAAGGACTATGATATGGGTATTCATTATCACCCGAGCAAAGCCAATGTTGTGGCGGATGCTTTAGCGAGAAAGTCACGAGTGCAGCTGCATGTCCTCTCTACTGCGGCCAGGACTTGTGTGCTGATTTTGGCGCCTAAGTCTCGAAATGGTGAGAGGAGGTTTTCTCGCTGCATTACAAGTGGAGCCTACACTAGAAACTCAGATTACGGAGGCCCGAGGCGATCTTTGAAGTAGGCGAGATCAAGGAGAATTTGAAGGCGAGCAAAGCCAGCGAGTTTCTGAAGATCATCGCGGTATAATTCGATATCGCAATCGCTTGGTGGTACTGCAGATCCTCAAATAAGAGGCTAATTCTTAGAGGCTCATAATTCCAAGTTTTCTTTACATCTGGTAGTACCAAGATGTATCGAGATTTGAAGAAAACATTTTGGTGGAGCCAAATGAAAAGCGATTGCTCGGTATGTTCTTGAATGTGATATTTGCCAAAGGGTTAAAGTGAACATCTGAAGCCAGCGGTGCCCTTCAACCTCTGCCTATTCGGTGGAAGTGGGAAGAGATAGGTATGGATTTTGTTACCGGTCTTCCAAAACTCGAATGGACCCGATGCCATTTGGGTGTCGGTGACCGTTTAACGAAGGTGGCTCATTTCATTCCTATCAAAACCATCTTGATGGCAAGCAACTTCATGAGCTTTATATTGCTAGGATTGTTTGTCTTCACGGTGTTCCAAAGGTCATTGTTTACGTAGTGGCCTCAGTTTACTTCCCATTTTGGAATTGTCTTCATCGGGCTATGGGGTGAACTCTCTTTCGATCTTGCTTATCATCCTCAAACTAGTGGTCAAGCGAGAGGGTGAATCAAGTAATGGAAGATCTTCTTGAGCCTATGTACTAGCCTATAGCAAAGGCTAGGAGAAATCTTTGCCTTATGTGGAGTTTTCTTACAATAATAGCTACCAAGCAAGTATTCAAATGTCGCCTTTTGAAGCCTTGTATGGGAGAGCTTGTAGGACTCCATTGAATTGGTCAGAGTGCAGTGAAAGATCATTCTATGGCCCAGATTTGGTAATGCAAGCGAGAAGAGCAAGTTACTTTGATTCGAGATTGTTTGGCTGCTCGATCTTGTCGGAAGAGCTATGCTGACCATCGTCGTCGTGAATTAAGCTTTGAGATAGATGATCATGTCTATCTTAAAGTGTCACCGATGAAGGGCACTCATCGTTTTCAGGTGAAAGGAAAGCTAGCACCTCGTTATATCGGACCTTTAGAATTATTGCAAAGCGAGAAGTGTAGCTTATCAATTGGAACTACAGAATCCCTTACTGCAGTGCATGATACTTTTCATGTGTCTCAATTGAAAAGATGCCTTCGTATTCCTATTGAGGCAACCACTTATGAGCATCTTAATCTTCAACTGACCTTTCCTATCAAGAGCGACGGTCGTATCCTCGACACAATGGAGCGAGGACAAGAAATCGCCTTTATCAAGTTCTTGAAAATTCGATGGGCTAATCATTAGGGATGAAGCCACTTGGGGCGCGAAGATCGATGCAGTTGAGCACCCCCACTGTTTAATGTTTATAGCTTGCCTTTGGGTCAAGAAAGGCAAGTTTAAACAAGCGATGTAAAGAAGATGTAATAATAACACTATGTTATTATGTAAAGCCTTTCTTTACTATCTTTGAAGAAATCAAGACACCAAATCTGGCTTTCCATTAAGATCACTTCAATCTCACTTTGTCCCAACTTCCATCTTTTACGAAATCTAGGGGCGAGATTTTCTTAAGAGAATACGTTTATATGACCCAGTTTAAGAAAGCGATAATAATCTGCTTTATGAGCGATAATGGAATCTGTTCATAACATTCTTATTCATATTTGAAATTTGGATTTGTTGTTACAAATTAAAAACCTTCCTTTTCTAGTTAAAAATCCAAAACCTATTTGAAGTCTCAAAGGAAATACAAGATAGTGCTTGTATTATAGTGAGAAGTGTTTTATTAAAGCTGGATCAATTATCTTGGCCAACAATAATTTTTGTTGAATTTTTAGAAATTATTTTGCCTTGGAGAAAAATATTTGACTTTAAATAAACCTATTTGGGATAATTAAATTATGTATGTATTTTGAAAAGTGAAACAGTAGTTTTCAAAATTTATTTGGGAATATATCATCCAGTAGCATTCTTGTAAAATTTCATGATTTTACAAATTTATCTACTATTTTAAACCCCAGTCAAACTTTTGGGAACTTTAAAATGAGTTAGTCAACTCTTAGGTCTAAACCCGACCTTTTGCTTTGTGGCGGCCGAGCTTAAGTGCTTTGGGTCTAAAGCGTACAGCGGATCGCTTTTGAGCTGCGTTCGCGCGCGTGCCCAAACCTCTAGCGAGCGTGGTAGTCGATGTCTTGATGGATGGCGAGATTCGCTAAGCGCGCGGACTCTCCACGTCGTGAAGCACTTTCCACCGTTGGATCTTTATCCAACGGCCCTCCCATCTTAATTCAAAACTCTACGCACCTCAATCCTCGCGTTAGATCTTAATGGCGTGCGATTCATTGTGCCGTTGGGTCACTGAACATCACATTAGATCTGAGCCCTTGGATCTAATTTGGACGATCAAGGGTGATTGTGCCGTTCGGGCCACCCGACCTCAACCCAATCTCCACCGTTGATCTTAAATCCAACCGCGCCGCTCTTTTCGTTTTTGAACTCAAGGGCGCGCATTTATTCTGGCGTTGGATCTCCATCCTCGGTGCCCTTTTGACGCGTGCGTTTAGGGCCCGATCTTCATAGGACCGTTGGATTCTAATCAACGCTCCTCTTTGAATGTAGCCGGGTTGCGAAGGCTCCATTAAATCTCCACCGTTCGTTTGAGATCGCACGGCCCATATTAATCGATATCGTTTAAATTCTTTTAACCCCTCTATTCATCGTAGCCGCCCATTTCTAATCGGACGGTTGATGTTCTTTCGCGTGTTAGGAGTCGCGCGTGACTGCGGCTGACATTGGGACCTACATGTCAGATGTTGCCTCTCTTTCTCTTTGCCTCTGTGCGTCGCCGCCATTTCTGTAAACAGAGGAGAGGATTTATCCAAAGATTATGCAACTAATTTTTGGATGTTTAGCCCTAAATGGACACCTCATCAACTCTAGACCCTTCTCCTTTGCCCTGTAGCTCAACTCTACACCTCATCTGCTTCTCCCACGTATGGCTTCAAATCTGAAATGTTAAATGTGGGGCTAACCCCAAAATCTGCAAGTAGCTCCAATTGATAGGCATTGTCATTTATCTTCTTAATTATCTTAAATGGTCCATCAGCTCTAGGCATCAATTTTGATTTTCTTAACTCTGGAAACCTGTCTTTCCTCAAATGCACCCAAACTAAATCACACTGTGCAAATTTTATTGCTTTCCTACCTTTACTTCCAGCAACCCTATACTTTTCAGTCATACGCTCTATATTTTCTTTAGTTGTTTCATGCAACTTAGAACAAATTCAACACGCTTCTTAGCATCTAAATTAATGTGTTGAGGTAGGCAAGGTAGTAAATCAATAGGAACACGGGGTTAAAACCATACACTACAAGCGGACTTACCTTGGTGGTGGAGTGTACCGACCTATTGTAAGCAAACTCAGTATGCGGTAAACACTCTTCCCACATCTTCAAATTCTTCTTTAAAACAGCCCGCAACATGGTGGATAACGTGCGGTTGACAACCTCCGTTTGTCCATCGGTTTGGGGATGTACGTAGTAGAAAACAGCGACTTTGTCCCCAATTTGTTCCAAAGTGATCTCCAAAAGTGGCTCAAAAATTTTGTGTCGCGATCCGAGACAATAGTATTGGGCACTCCATGTAGCGAATGATTTCTCGAAAAAATAAATCAGCTATGTTTGTAGCATCATCGCTCTTGTGACAAGGTATAAAATGTGCCATTTTAGAAAATCGATCCACTACTACAAATATCTGTCTCTCCCCTCTTTGTCCTTGGCAATCCTAAAACAAAATCCATAGAAATATCCTCCCAAGGGCGCTAGGAATAGGGAGGCATATAAAGTCCATGTGGATTGAGGCGGGACTTAGCTTTGTTGCATGTAGTGCAGCGAGCCACGTAGCGCTCAACATCGCGCCTCATCTTTGGCCAAAAGAAGTGGGAGGCCAGCACATCTTCTGTCTTCTTTGCTCCAAAATCGTCATCAAACCTCCTCCATGCGCCTCTGCAACAACAAAATGACAGACTATTTGGAATGCATAGCTTGTTAGCACGATAGATCAAATCATCAATTATCACATATTTATTCCATGTTCTCCCTCCTTTACAAAGCTCAAGCAATTCTTTAAAGTCCAAATCAGTAGCATATAACTCCTTAATGGCCTCTAAACCAAAAATCTTATGGTCAAGTTGAGATAACATGGTATAACGTCTAGAAAGCGCATCAGCAATCACATTGTCCTTACCTTTCTTATGCTTTATGACATATGGAAATGACTCAATAAACTCTACCCATTTAGCATGTCGTTTATTTAGGTTAGCTTGGCTTCTAATATGTTTTAGCGATTCATGATCTGAATGTATAACAAATTCTTTGGGCCATAGATAATGTTGCCAAGTTTGAAGCACCACGAACTAAAGCATACAGTTCTTTGTCATAGGTAGAATAATTCAGACTAGGCCCATTTAGTTTCTCCTTTGAAATATGCAATTGGTTTACCTTCTTGAATCACTACACCACCTATCCCAATCCGCTAGCATCACATTCAATCTCAAAGTCTTACCAAAATCGGGGAGTTGGGTAGGGGTGCTTGGGTGAGCTTCTCTTTCAATAAGTGGAATGCCTTCTCTTGCGAGTCCCCATTGGAATGGCACTCCTTTCTTTGTCAATTCATTCAATGGTGCGACAATGGTGCTGAAATCCGCACAAAGCGTCGATAGAATCCGGCAAGTCCATGGAAGCTCCGCTTTGTGACACGATAGTGGCGTCGGCCACTTTGGATGGCTGCATTCTTTGCCTCATCCACCTCAATTCCTGTGGTGTCACAACATAACCAAGAAGCATAACTTCGATCGGTGCAAAGGTGCACTTCTCAAGGTTACCAAACAAGCGTGCATCTCTCAAGGCATTAAAAACAGCACGTATATGATTCAAGTGTAGCTCATGTGACTTGCTATAAATCAAGATATCATCAAAATAAACCACCACAAATTTCCCAATGAAAAGGCGTAAAACCTCGTTCATTAATCGCATGAAGGTACTAGGTGCATTAGTTAGACCAAAGGCAACACTAACCATTCATATAGTCGAACTTAGTTTTAAAGCGGTTTCCATTCATCTCCGGTTTCATTCTAATTTGGTGGTAGCCACTTGCATAAGTCAATCTTTGTGAAAATAATAGCGCCACTCAACTCATCAAGCATGTCGTCTAGCCTAGGAATAGGATGGCGATACCTTATAGTAATATTATTAATGGCTCTACAATCAACACACATCGCCAAGTTCCATCTTTCTTATGAACCAAAAGACGAGAGCAGCACAAGGACTAAGGCTTTCTCTTACGTACCCACGGTCCAAAAGATCTTGGACTTGTCGCTGAATTTCCTTAGTCTCCTCGGATTGGTCCTATATACGTACGGTTTGGCAAAGTCGCTCCGGAATCAAATCAATTTGATGCTCTATCCCTCGAATAGGGGCAACCCGGGGTATATCATTTGAAATACATCCACATACTCCTGCAAGAGATTAGTGCGGGGCAAGAGCTAGATATATCTTCAAGTGAAAATAAAGCATCTTTGCATATCAAAGCATAGCATAGCAGCTCATTATCACAAATTTCAGCAAGCTCAGTTTAGTGGCAAGCATGACACACCCTTTCAATTTAATTCCCTCGGCCTTGGAACTACAGCCACTTTCTCCTTTTAGGTGGGTAAACATGTTTAGCTACTTGCTGATTTTCATAATTATGTTCATTGGTGTTTCTTTCATTGCTAGCACGCTCTACTTCATCTTTCACAATTTTTGGTGTCAAAGGCAACAACAATCTTCTTACCCTATGTGAGAATGAGTAGGTATTAGCTCTACCATGGTGCAAAACATTATTATCATATATCCAAGGCCTCACAGAGCAACAACGAGCATGCTTGCATAGGCACTACATCAAAGTCGGTACTATCTTTGTAATTACCAGTGAAAATTGTACTCTCACAACTTTGTTTACCTTTAACACCACAGAATTGAACCATTGGATGTAGTAGGGACGTGGGTGTGGTTGTGTGGTCAAACCAAGCTTCTCGACCATCTCGGAGCTTGCAAGGTTGTTGCAACTCCCTCCATCAATGATGACTCTGCGGGCTCTCTCCTTCACGAGGAATGCGGATTGGAACAAGTTGTGCCGCTGATTTTGCTCCGCTCTCTCCGGTTGTGCGCTTAGCACTCATTTGCGCAACAAGGCTCACATGAGTCCACTGTGTCAGCAGCTACTTGTTCTTCCACATCATCGGCATCAACATGCTGTCTCATCTCCTCCACCTACAATGTTAGCTGCAAGCACATACTCATCCTCAATATCACTAGCACTTACATAACCTCCGTCTTGGTGGCAAGGTAGGCTCATTGACTTGGCGATCCCTCATGACATGGCTCATTCCCTTGCAACGATGGCAAATAATCCCGATGTACGACTGTGGAAGCAACAGAAGAAGAACTCTTGGTGGGCACTGCACACTAGTAGATTTGTTTACCTCGGTGCATGTGTTGGTGTCGGAGTCTTCTTTGAGCGCGCCCTACTCGAGGAGGAGCGGACAGCGTGGCTGAAGGTTGGACTGTTTTAACGTGCCACGATGTTGATCGTGGTGTAGATGTGCTTCCAAAATGGTTCCTTGGCCTCTGCTTTGTCGACCACTGCAATTCTTTTACGCCAAACAAGCAAGGTGGAACAATCTAGGAACACTATCATATTCTTTGTAGTCAACTATGTCCTGAATTTCACGTATTAGTCCTCCATAAAAATGTGCCATAACAGCCTCTTCATCCTCAATAATATCACAGCGCAACATACTAATTTGTAGCTCGATAATATTCTTCTCTGAGATCTATTGCCTTGGTTTAAGCGCTGCAATTTCTTACATAAGTCCATTTTAAAGAGGTGGAATAAATCATTACGCATAGCAACCTTTAAAGCATCCCGGTAGTAGGCGCTAATCCATCATTGCATACTCTACTCCACCAAATGATGGCAAAATTTTTAAATTCACTTGTAGCTTGCTAACTCTATGCGCCGGGAACTAAGTGAGCATTAAATTTACATTCTCTAGTCATCTCCCAATCTAAATATACTTGACATCATAAGCACCCATAAAAGATGGTATAGTGAACTTGACTTTAGCATATGGATCATCATTATCACGTGCATTATGTTGCGGAAAGTTATTACCTCTCATACCTTGGCGGTTGAAGTTCAATCGGTTCGTTATGCGTGCATCAAGGGCATCGCGGTTGCGCATCTCATTATCGTTGTCGATCTCATGGTCGTGGACTGCACCTTGAGGATCCACACGACCATTGTTCGGCGGTTGATTGGCCATACCATCAATCGTGCATTGAGTGTTGCAATGCTAGCATTGGTGTTGTAGTGTAGCATTTGTCTCTGCAAACTTCCTTTCGATGTCGTCATTAATAGCATGGCGGTGCTCATCCAACACCCTTGTAAGCTCTTCCCTCACAACACAATCTTGCGCATTCAACTCCTCACTGCCATTGTTAGTAGGAGACAAAGACAACACAAATGTATTATCCCTACCAACTACTAGGTGGTGGAAGGTGGAATCACACACTCTCAAGCGTCTTACCAAGCTCTTATGAATTTCTTACCAAATTGCGGTGGTGCGATCGGAGAGGTGCGATGTATGACTCTGGCGGAGGCGAATCGAGGATCCGTCGAGGGCCAAAAGTGCGTGGAGCTCGGACGAGGCAATGTTTAGTAGCAAGGAGCGGCAATAATGAAATCAGATTAGCAATGTTAAATCAAAGTCCACAGTACTCTTCACGATTCTTTGGTCCAAGCGCTCTAGCACTAGCTCAAGCAAGCGAAAGATAGGGTAGATACAAGCTCAAAGAACAAAGTTGCAAAGCAACCGTTATCTCTGTGGGTGGTCGTGGAGCTCGGTGGGTTGTCGTAGACCAGCGAGGGTGGTCGTGAGCCAAGCGAGGTGGTCTCTTTTCTTTTGATTCTTTTTTTATTCTTTCTTCTTCTTCTTTTTTTTTGGTGTGAAACCCAACCTAGGATTCCTTTTTTTTTTTTTGCATAGTGACCTTGACTCACAACTCTTCAAAACCCTTTTTGGGCCTAAGGATAGATATAGGTCACAAACTTTTCAGAGCGGGGGTAATAAGGTAATAAAAGATACTCTCTCTCTCTCTGAACTTTGGCTATCTCTGTTTGGCTATGGGATTTCTTCTCGGTCCTTGTTGGGTCGAACACGATATGATGAGTGCGTGAGTGTCGAGAGCAACGAGAAATAGATAGACTTGCGGGGCGAATACTCGGCGGTGGTCGAACAGAGAAGGTGGTCAAACTCGAGTAGGTGGTGAATCCGGCGAGGTGGTCGAACTCGATGTAGGTGGTCGAATCCGAGTAGGTGATCGGATGGGAATGTTGGCTCGAGTAAGTGGTCGGATGGGGTGGTGTCACGAGTAAGTGGTCGGATGGGGGTGACTCAATTCTCGGCTATAGCGGACAAACCCTAATTGCAGCGGATGCAACAAAGGATAAGCGAGATACACGATGACCAAACCGGCAAAGACTCGGCGCTAGAAACTAGATCACGGCGACTAGACCCGCAACAAAGACACGACGATGGACTCGAACTCAACAAGCGCGAATCACGAAAACAAAATTGCGAAAGGCACAGCGTGGTTTGGACAGCGGAAAGACTAAGATCTAAAACTTTTTGTAGGGCAATTTTACGGACTATAGGTGATGGAAAACAACTAACAAAGGGATAAGCGAGATTACCTAACGGGCAACCTTCGCTCGATGCAAATGATGAGTCACGGTGTCGATCTTCCGATAGGTTCGATTGGTTTCGTCGTGAGGATGTTGGCGCTTTGAGGCTTTCGACCGGTGGTCGTCACCTGCAATTCGCTACACCCTTACGGTATGCGTTATCAACCACGCTTCGCCGCGATCGACCTTACCACGAGGTTATTGTTCTGCAAGCAATCGAAGCAACTCACAAGAACAAGGAAAATGCAATCTGAATTGTATTGCGAATATGAATGAAGTTCACAATGTGGGGTTCCTCAAACCGATAAGCGGTGAAAGCGCAAAGTGGCGAGAATAATCTAAGAAAAACCCAACCCTAAGCTGTGGCGATTCTTTGTATATATATAGGGGGTAACGTGAGGGTTGACCTAGGGTTATCGACCATGGGAGAGGTGTACACAACCTAGGCATTGACCCGACACGCTTACAAGGCCTATTAGGCCCAAAGCGGTGTCGCGACACCTAATGGTGGTGGTAGGCGTGAGACCTAGTCGTAGCGGCGGCCCAGTGCAGTCGTAGTCTTTGGCGAACCTTGTCGAGGAGCTTGAGATGTGGTCGTGCGTTGGTGAGTGCAGTCGTGGTGTTGGCGAACCTACTCGAGGATCTTGAGACTTGGTCGTAGCTTGGCGGGGTGGTCGTAGGGCTTGTAGACCTGGTCGTAGACCTTGGGGATCCATTATTCCTTGTTGAGGAGCTTGAGATGTGGTCGTAGCGTGTTGGTGAGTGCAGTCGTGTATTTGGCGAACCTAGTCGAGGATCTTGAGACTTGGTCGTAATTTGGCGGGGTGGTCGTAGGGCTTGTAGACACAGTCGTAGACCTTGGGGATCCATTATTCCTAAGTAACAACAGATCACAATTATTAGGTAGTATACCATTGCATAGATAAATTATTAGCACCTAGAAGCGAGCTCACCTCATAATTTAAGTGGCGTGCTCGAGCTCTTGTCATAGGGCCTTGTAGTTTATGAAAGCTGGATCCGTAGGATTTTGTGTAGTGTGTGTATCCGAAGGAGTGATGTCCTCATCACCCTAGTAGCATAATAAGTTATTCTTTTGATCTTTCTTATCATCTACTTAATCTTGTAGCAGAGACTGAACTCTGTTCTCTATTGTCGTTGGTGACAACATAGATTTTTCTTTAGCTTTTGTAATCTAACCGATTAGAGTTGGGTTAGGGTTAGCTTGGGATGTTGATTACCTAAAAGATCAAGCTAGGCTTCTTTTGAATCTTTGCTTGACCTATTTTCCTTTTCCCATAATCTGTGTCATCTGTTTTGATTCTTTTCAAAATCTGAAACACTGCAACTTTGATCTAAATTTTAGTTTACATTATTTAAAGGTGTATATGATAATATGGGTTATTATTTTATTATTAGGGTAGATATAGCTTAAGCATCTTTGTTAAACATGCGTTTCTATATTAATCATACATTTTCTTTGATCTGCACTTCTTTGTCAATTTTGTGTTCATTGGATTTTGTTGTCTCTTTTTAGAATCTGGTTATTCTAAAGTCTTTGAAACTATTTACGAGCAACTTTGAGCTGTACAAGAAGTTTATTATTATCAAGGCAAGCATCCTCTTTGCACCATGTTGATCCCAAAGTTTCATACAATAGATTTTCAAAATCTGATGACATACATTTGCATGCTACTTTTACGAAAATACAAATTGTGATCATTAGTAGTTAGTTATGACCTAACACTGTGGATTATCTTAATTATAACCATACACTCAAACCTAGAGTAGTCTGTATACTACGAGTTTATTTTAGAATTTGCTTAGCCATGCAGTCTAGATAACTTTAAGGTTTGACAAGATTACCTTGTCAAACATAGGAACTCTAAATGAATTTTAGTTATTTTAAACTCTTTGTCGGTTTATTTACATCAGAACTGAATTTTAAATTTCAATTGGTGCGGACAAGAGGATGCTAGTGGTGGTGCCTTGTGCGAGATTGGGAAATGTGGTGGACTTATGCGGACCTATTTAAGGTGAACTCGATTATTCAATTCAAGTCCCTACATTGCTTCCACATGCGAGTGTATGGTATTTGTTTGGTTAAGTAAAGAGTTAGTGCTATTGAGTTGGAAACAGGGGAGTAAGGTTATGTGTATTGATCTTGTATGGCATAGATGCTTTGGTTTATGTACTGCGTTTTATGCCATGTGAGCTTGTATGTCAATATCAGATGTTCTTAGAAGGGTGAGGGCGTATATGTGCTCCGTTGCATGTACGTACCTTAAAGATGTCGATTGCAATCTACTATGGGTAGCGAGCCCAACGCATTACTTCTTATGGTTGGATCGGCATTCCTAACGCAACATGTGTGCCCCGGTTAGACAGATGCTATCAGACGTTGTTTAAGCGAGATCAGTTCACACATGGGTATCCAACTCAATAGTGTTAGCTTGTTGAAAAATACCAAATCTTAGTTTCTCCGGTCGGCATACCAAAGGAAGTATGTCATCATTCGGAGGCATCCGAAGGCAACGGGCTAACTAAGTCGTGTGGGTAAAGATGTACACCCCTGCAGGGTATCAAACTGTTTGAATAGCCGTGTCCACGGTCATGGACGATAACTTGAATTGATGTCACCTGTATAGGGTTTTGATTTACAAATCTGGTTTCGGTTTACAGTTACGCATGAGGAATTCATGCAATGTACTATTTTAATTATTTCATTTACTTACATTTCTAGTCAACTTTGATTTATTAAATGGCTTTGTCAAAATCTAGCATTTGTAGGTTAAGATGTCTTGCTTTATGCAAAATTTAACCATTATACCTTCTGTTGCAACCTTATGCATGTATAAATTCTACTCCTTTGAATAGGTTCTAATAAACACTTTCCTTTATTAGTTTGTGTAAGTCTTCTTTGAGTACCCTCCGTACTCAAGTGGCTATAACCTAATGTTGCGGTGAGGACGGTTATTTATATGAAGTGCCGTTAGCGTCGATCGGGTGGCGCTAACGAGTAAAGCTACTTCTTTCCTCCACGCATGATCGCTTGCGGGTGGATGGGGCCATTGGTGGATGTTGCCGTTTTATTTTGCTTCATTTGTTAAACTTTTGTAGTGACCAAGTCACATGATAATGTAGTACTAAACCGAAAGTTGTAAACTTATGTTTAATTATTTAAATGTATGACTTGTATGTGTATGATACAATGTTGTTGAAGGATATATGTGCAATGGTCGTTGATCACAGGAACCATTGTGAGACATATATCAGGAAGCTGAATATTGGACTGTCACTTATTAAACTTATGCTTTTAGTATGATCCTTACCAAAGGAGCAGCACTGTGTAACAACCCTAACTTAGGGTTTGTATTTCATATGTAAAATTTTGAGGAGAAATAAAAACTTTTGTTGTCTCATCAAATCATTTGGAAGTTTTCCAAATTTTCCCTAGCAATTTCCATTTTCTTGAATTGAATTCTTGTGAATGGAAATTGTTGTCAGTAAATTCTTAGCTTTCAAACTTGTGATCATCCTCTGCAAATAATTTTCCTATCATCTTGATCATCCTATCTACCTCCCTGAATTATTTCACAATTTTTAGATTTTGTTTGCTATTTCAAATGCCCAAGTCAAACCAGTTTAGAAATCGGGTCAAACCTCTGGACAGCAGCTTGTGAATTTTATTGGGAGAAATCTAGTGCATGAAAACCCCTGGAAAAATTACACAAGGTTGTCCTCTGTTCTAGTAAGCTTCCATAAAAAATTCGGAATTTTTGGAGCTCAGGAGCTACCTCTAAAAATTCTCCAAACTCTCTCAGCCTTTTAAAACTCCAAATCAGTATTCTTGTTCCTCGGGCTCGAACCGAGGCCGACTCGAGTCGACCGCGCCACTTGACTCGGTCGCGCCACCTAACAGCACCGCTGAGCCCGATCTCTGTCGACCATCCGATGCGGTCGTGCGGCCCCGCGTGTCGAGTGCGTCGACCGGTCAGAATGCATCTGAGATCTCGACCGTCCATCTCGGATCCACGGTCGGTGTGATATTGATCGAGTCTAACCAGCGAGCTCGCGCGCGGACCCGACTCGAGCGCTTTGCCACCGTCGGCGGCGTGTGGGCCCTCCTGTCGAGTTCTTCCTCGCCGACTCGCGCCTCAGGGCTCGGTGGCGATCGCGCATGCGTGCCACGCGACTCGTCGCTGCCGCGCGGGATGCGTGTACGCCTCGAGGATCGCACGAGTCCATCTACCTCTAGGGTCGTCCATTCCTCCTCGCGACCATTCTTACGCCTTCTCGCCGTTTCTTAGCCGGTCGGAGAAAAACCGAGCGGCACCACCACCTCACTGCCGTTCGAGCAACGGCGACCCTCCGTCGTGATCCACTTTCCTCACGCGTCCATTTTGTCCATCCGAGCTCGTGGCATCGATGTATCGCGGGAGCTGGTTCGTCGTCTCGCCTCCGGTGATCTCGGCTCGCGAGCTCATTTGCGCTCTGGTGAGTCCCTCGCCTCGGCGCGGTCCTCGTGATCGCAATCCCTTTACGAGTCTAACCGTGAGCTCCTTTTGGCCTTGGTACATCATGGTGGGCGTGCGGGCGTTTCATCCGCGCGCGGTGATTCTCGCGCGGCAATTTCGGCGCGCGAGCTCCATCGTCGTCGTGGTCGTGGGCTTATCCTTCACGAGTCAAGGCGAAGGCTGGTGCGCACCTTCTCAAAGCTTCTCATCGCTGTGGCGTCTTCTCGCGAGCGCACTTTCTTCTCGCCTCAGTTCGCCGCCGACTCATCGCGGCATCTCGGTGGTCGACCACCGCCGTCATCGGGTTCGCAAAGTCTCTGTGAACCGAAGGTATCACTCGCTCACTTTGAAACCCGCTAGTTCGCGAGATCCGCTGCGGCGCGCGCCGTCCCGTCTTGGCGGCGAGCAGCGAGGCATTCGATTAACACTAATCCATGTTTAGTTCGATCAACGCCATGTGGGCCCCTCTCGGGTTAATCGTGTTTAGTAAACTCTAATCCAACCGTTATATTTCCCTACGAGTCGCGCCATGTGGGTCGTCTTTGTCGATTAGGGTTGTGTAGCTCGGTAATCGTTTTCTCTGCCGGTAGCGTATTTCTGTGAGAGTATGTTAGGTTTGCACTTTGGCATGCGAAGGCGTATTCTCGAATCGCCTTCAACGTCACCTTGTGGCGATGCATTGCAGTCGGCACCTTTATTTGGGCCCATTGTCGATGTGCGGGGCTGGTTGGTTGCGGTGAAAAGATTTAAATGCTTTAGTATTTACGAAATGCTTTTACATTTGCTTTGTTAATTCAATTAAACTTAGGAAATGCATAACTAATTCAATTTTTATCAAATTGCATGAAACCAGTCTTTGTTAATTTTCATTTTAAATGTACTATTTACTAAAATTATTTTCAACCTTGTCCCTGTATCAAAAATCTGTTAATTAATTTAATGTTGTAGAATGTAATCTCCAAATTAGAAAATGTATATCTCTTTCAATAATTGTCCAAATCAATGAACCCAATTCAGTAAAATTTCATTTTAGTATACTAATTATCAGGATCGGTTTTAGATCTTATTTCTGTTCATAAAAATTTGTTAATTATTTAACTAGTGCTTTGATGTGTTTTTAGTTTAGAAAATTCATGGGAAAATTCATAATATCTTAAAATAAATTATTCTCTGTTTCTAAAAATTTTGTTATTTCTTGCTTAGGCTCTTTGTAAGTTTTGGTATGTTTCTTTGTTATTGAATGTTTGAGTGTTGTCGGTGTTATTCGTTCTTATTATTTATTATTTGTTCAATCGTTGAAGCCGACATTTGCGGTAACCACGAGGCGATCCTGCGCAGCGAGTTGAGCATTACGAGCAACAGCTGACAGACAAGCGGTTTGATCATGATAACTTGATATTTTAAAATCTAATATTTTGTTTAATTTGTATGTATGCATTGCTTAATTTGTGTTAAATTGATTAGTTAAATCCGTATTTGCATATCCTGTAGACAAAATATTGATCTCTACTACTGAGCCTAGGTTATTTCTTTGTGATTAGAGGTGTTGGATGATCTCTTGTCACTTAGTAGATCGGTCAACTTGCTTAGACATGTAGCTATCGGTGAAGCGGGCGGTTATCGACTTTAGTCGGTAACCTTGATCACACAACATCTACTATAACTTTATGTTTGACATTTTTGCTATGTTTAATTGCAAAACTAAAGCTGAAAACAAAAGCGATTTAGGCAGCGTGCACAATGGTAAGATTGGTGTGATCATTGGGTGTGGTGGGAAGGTGCGGGTCAATTAAGGACCGAACATCTTGTGAGTGAATTTTTATCCGGGCATTTCGGCGTGCTAACCACACTAGAGTATATGGGACCTCTCTTGACCTAGTACTTTGGCGTGTATTGGCTCCGGGTCGCGAGGAGGTCGTAGGAGGGATGGTGTTGGGAGCATGGTAGTTGTCAGAAAGCTTTATCTGAGTGGGTAGTTGTCTTTTCGGCTTTACCATGTAGCGTATGGATTTCTATCCATACGAGCGGCTCGTAGTTAATACACAATATTGGAAAAGTCTCGTAGGACTTAGCCGTGCCGACATACCTTGGAGTGTGCTTTGGCTTAAAGCGATGAAGTGTGGGTACATGGTACACCCTGCTGGGGTTAAAACTATTCGAATAGCCTCGTCTAGGTGATGGACACGCTTGGGTAAGCTTTTCAAGAGTTAGACTACAACCTTTTAAAATTAAAACTTGCGGGGTGAGTGCGAATGCAGGGATTTGTGCTATATTGTGGTGACTATTGGGATAGTCACTTCTAGGTGGTTACTTGTATCTATCTTTATTTTGCGATTATTTCAACGATAAAAATGAATTTGTTGCGAGAGGAAGAAGGTGAGCCCCAAGGGCCTCATACGTGAGTGTGTTGCCGTTTCGAGGCGACTAGACTTGGCGGTCGGTCGGATGCCTTGTGGGTTGGAGGCACGATTGGCTTTGTTTATAGCCATCTTATGGCACTTTTCGTCCATTGTCTTTCTTGTTTATTTGTGTATCTTGGCACATCGGCCTTTATGCATAATAACTCTATTATTTGTTTACCTTCCGTTTGGTAGTGTGGTGTTTGGACTCTATGTTTGGAATGGAGTTGATGTCTAATTTTGTAGCAGGTGTGTATCTTGCTTTAGGAAGTATACATATCTCGAGAATCAATTTATTTGATTTGTGATGCTAGGACCAGGTGGTCGGTTAAGCATTACAAGCCAAATAAACTGGGGTCCTCACAAAGTTGGTATGAGAGCCATTACGACCGTAGTAACAAGCATAGTCGTCCTTAGGATATTTTGAAAAGCTTAATTTCAAAGTATAAAAGGTTTATGAAAACCTAAGCGATTCTCAGATTTTACTCCTTACCTATCTTAGCCTTCTACTCTCATCTTACTCTAATTTGAGTTTAAAACTTGGTTTCTCTCTTTCCTTTCAAAAGATAGTTACTACTGGTAGAATCAGTCTTTGGGAGAACCATAGAGAATTAGTCTAATTAAAAGTTGTGGGGGTATGAGGGTAAGGTATGTATGAGTTTGCTAAGTGTCGATTTTTGTCAATTGGTTTTGTAACTTAAAAGTCAGTGTTTGTTTTGTCTTTGTTAGTAAGTTATTTGCGGTGGGTTGTCGACTTTGTGTTCGGCTATTGTTAACTTGTCTTAGTGAAGCAGGATGGCGGGAGAGCAGCGTGGCGATCGACAAGCTGGTCATGATGAGAGCTCCCCTCCTCAGACCATGGTGAGGTTCTCGCTCGGATCGGCGAAACCGCATGGACGACAGCGCATCTTGGAGGTTATCGCTAGGAATACCTCCACTCCTGCCGGTGGTGGTGGCCACGGACTCGCGGGGACTTGCGAGTTCCTCGTGCGCGACCACCGACTTTCTACCGCTCGAGGACCTCTCGATGCGGATGATTGGCTGCGCATGGTTGGCGAAAGCTCAACATAGCTCGATGCGGACACGGGATAAGGCACTCTTGGCGTCCCACCGGCGAGGCGCGGCTCTCATGGTGGGAGAACTATCTCGCCATGCGGCCGCGGGCCATGTGGTCGCGTGGGGCGAGTTGAGTCGACCTTCGTCGGGCCCACATCCTTGATGGCACGATGAAGGCGAAGAAGAAGGAGTTCCTCGCGCTCAAGCAAGCGCAAGTGCGTGACGGAGTACATGCGAGTTCAATCATTTGGCTCGTTATGCTCCGGGGAGGTGGCCTCGGATGAGGCTAAGTGTAATATTCGAAGTGTGAGAAGTCAAGCGGATTAATTAAAATTAATCGGTGAGAATAATTTAATCGGGAAGGTTTTTTTAGTTTCGTCAAATCCAGCGTAGAGAGGGCTTTCTGCGTTTTCCGCTACCTTTGGGGCTGGGCCTTGGCCCATCTAGTGTGGCCGGCCAAGGGAGGGCCACCTCCCCAAACCCTAACCGCCCCCTCCCCTCTCCCCCTTTCCTCCTCCCACTTGGCAGCCGCCCCTACTCCCCTTCCTCCCCTCTTTGGCCGAATCCTCTTTCCCCCTTGCACCTCCCCTCTCCCAAGGTGCTGCCCCCTGCACCTCCCCTCATCCCAGGTGCTGTCCATTGCGCAAGAAGGAAGAAGGAGAGGAAGAAAAGAAGGAGAAGAAGGAGAAGAAGGAGAAGAAGGAGAAGAAGATTTGCGTGGGGTTTGGTTCAGCGATTTCTAGTGGTTCTACAAGGGTAACGAGATGTTTTCCCCGCTGTTTGATCCTTAGTAGATGCGAATTTGATTAGAAGTGTCGGTTAATTGTTGGGCTGCAGAAGATGCAGTTCTGTCCAGAACCTTGCGTGAGTATTTTCGTGTATTTAGAGTCTGAATTTTAAGTTTCCATCTCCTAGAGATATGTGGGTTATTTCGTTAGCTTTCAGTGGCCGCGAAGATCACTCGATTCGAGGTCTGAGTCAAAAGTTATGGTCGATTTAGTATCTGCTGCCAGAAATCTGACGAGAATAATCTGTCTGGTTATTTCTAAAATATGAAAGGAATTTGGTAGAATCTGAAAGTTCACCCTTCTAGGTTATTGTAGGTGATTCGATAACCTTTTCAGATTGATAAAGAACGATCAATTCAGGTTACCTGTTAAAAGTTATGGCCATTTAGTTTTGCTGTTCGTTTGTGTAGACAGTTTCTGTACTGAATGTTCAGACAATGGGTAGCCTATTATTTTGGCCGAATTGGTTTATTGTGTCAACTAGAGTATTGTAGATTATTCAGTTAAGAATATACAGAAATTGGATTTACCCTTTTTGACTTCCAGATCTTGAGTTATGTCTTTTACCGTGCTGCTGTCCAGAATCAGTTTCGGCAGGAAATGTTGTCTTCGGTTTCAGCTTTGTAAACTCGTTTTGAGTCGTCAAGTAGCGTTGTAGAATGCGATTAGTAGCGCTGGGTGTATTATGACCTTATTGAATTTATTTTTACTTGTTTAGGAGGTGAAGCCTCGGGTTTAGGAATATCGCCTTGGCGGCTAACGCGTCACATCGTGGAAGGCAAGTAATTGTGTGATGTTACTCTTGAGTAATTGGTTGTTCTTACTACTTGCAATCCATATGATTTTCGTATTTTGAAGTGTTATGCCATGGTTGGTTGACTTACATATGAGATGATGACAGTATTTATTATTTTAATGATTTACATTGGTTATCGTGTGTGTAGGCATGAAAGGGTTGTTTTATGTGCGAATGTGGATCATGGATGTATTTCTTCCATAATGATTATGTAGTAGTTGTACAAGTTAATCTTGTTGGTGCCCTTATGAGATGTCACACATGTGGTGTATAATTATCATATCATTCATAACATACCATTACATTGCATTGTGGATGTCGCGCTTATGGCGCGGCCGTGCCGAGTCTGACATCGTACATTGCCGTGTCGATGCACACTCTTACCTTGATGGGTAAGAGTGCGGTGGAGCATGGCATGCATTTGCATTAAGCATTGTGGATGGAGAACCTGCATTCTTTTGTCAATGGTTGAATTCTTATGAGGCAGGACTCATGCTAGTCCATGTGGTTTATTGAATGAGATAGTGGATCGTGGTTGTGGTCATGCAATATTATAACTTTGTGTTGTAGCTTGCTTGTCAATTGATTAACTTTGTTATGCAACTTACTTGCTGAGATTTTATCTCATTCTTGTTGTTTCTTTCCCCCTTCGGGTGATTCTTAAGCATTCACAGGATGGGTAGAGCGGCACTACAATAATGCACTCAATTCATAGTTTCATCTGTAATAAAGTTGAGAGGAATTTAGCCTATTGACTAGCTATTCACGAGTGATCTGTTGAATTATTTATTGATGCATTTGTGGACTACACTTGGATGAACTGCTAGAGGTTGTTTAATTATTGAACTTATTCTTGTTATCTTTATTCCCTTAGTGGTTTATGCTTCCGCTTATTGTTTCTTGCCTAGAGTTCTTTAGAAATTTTATATTCTTATGAAATTATTGGCTAGGTGTAAGTGGTTAAGTAATATCCCGGGTAATGTTGGTCTGAGGGTGTTCTGATTAGTATCGAGCCTAGGCTTTAGGTTCTAGGAGAAGTAAGAAATTGACACACTTGCACATGTAGGATGGGGAAGGGTTTGCATATCTTGCATATACCTTGTTGAATTCTTTAATTTATTGCTTGTGCTTCACTTGTGCGAGATTATTGTTTGTTTGTTTGTGGGTTGCGGTGGCTGCAGGAATGCCACCTAAGGGTAGTGGCCGTGTTCGTCACCTTTCTGCGGCGGCTGCCGGCGATTGAGAGGCGAGGATGCTCGGCCGGTGGGTGTACAGAGGAGGTGTTGGGCGTGGTCGGGGCCATGCGGCAAGAGTTGAGGGCTTTGAAGCGAGGCGGTGGCCCACGGTGCGATCTGCTCGATTACTGAGTTCTGGCGGTGGGCGATTAGCGGCATCTCGCCGTGAGTGGGTAGGGTTGGTGGGCGGCCGGCCGGCGGCCACTCTGTCAGTCTGGTGGTGTCCCACGTGGAGGACAAGATGGAGGCTTTTGAGGTAGTGGTTTCCGATCGCGTGCGCTATGTGGCGCAAGCTAGCTGAAGGAGAGGCCCGGTCGGTGGAAAGGAGTGCGATGCGCTTTCGCACGGTGCCCATGGACTCCCATCGTGGCGGAGTTTGTCGGCGGATTTGAGGCGGTTCTATCCGAGACCTTCTGGACAAGATGAAAATTGACTTGGGCAAATACACTCAAGATAAGCGATCGGTGGCGAGTTTGAGGTGGGCTTCAATCGGATAGTCCGCCGTCCCACATGTGGCTCGGGATGATGCGGAGAAGGCGAGCGATTTCGTCGGGGGCTTAGGCCTTGATCCGCCACTGTTGGGTGCCTTTCCGATCCACGATTTTCGTACCACTGGTGGAGCGAGCCTTGGGGATCGAGATGCGGCATGCGTACACGGAGGACACTCGCAAGGCCTCTGGAGAGATCGACCTCGAGGTCATAGCGAGAGGAGGGCCGATGCAGGGCCCTATGTTTAAGAAGGCAAAGGGTCGTCGTCATCGGCCCCTACCAGTAGTGGCGCAGGCGAACCAGCTCTCTGGAGGAGCTCTGCGATGCCGTGCCACCTCGAAGCCGGAATGGGCTTAGTGTGTTTCGTTGTGAGGATCGCGCGGTAGAGTGGTGCTCTTGGAGGCGTGTGCTATCGTGGTCAAAACCACAAGGATGTGGTGTGCGGCGCGAATCCCAGGGAAACTACGGTGGGAGTTGGCGCCTACACCTTCGGCGGGATTCTCTCGTCACGATGGCACCGTTCGGATGATGGTGTGGCTCCTACCTCGCGGTCCCTACTGCGGTCCTGCACCGCGTTACTGCGGCGCCTCCAACACCTTCATCATTGTCTTGGCGCCCCACGGAGGATCTGGGTTGGCGGCCTACTCCATCGACCCGGTACCTCGGTGGACACTGCGCCGACCTACAGTGTGGGAGATCCTTCTTCTTGGTGTCCTGCGGCATTCTCCATGCCGACATCGGATGGCGAGGATCGTGGAGATGTTGTGGCAGTACCTTATCGGTTGACTCTTTTGATACTGCGTACTTTTTGATTACAGAGCGGTTTCTCTTTTGTCTCGGAGAATTTTGTTGAGCAGGCGGGGCTTTGGTGCGATTAATTGGGAGGCGATGGTCGTTAGTTCTCCTAGTGGGCTTATATCCGGTTCCGTGTTTGCCACGGTTGTGTGGTGGTTCTAGCGGATGAGGAGTTCGTGGCGAATTTGGTGGTTATATCCACAGAGCCCTTGATGTGATCCTTGGCATGGATTGGCTCACGCGGTATCAAGCTGTCATCTCTTGTTTACGGAAGGCGGTCACCTTGCGTTCTCATGCAGGCGTGAGTTGTTTTCAAAGAGTGCTCCATGATACTCTCTCTCGTTGTTGTGCAGTTGTTTCCTAATCGGCGGATCACGAAGTCGAGTGTTGTGGGCTTTGGTGGAGGTCACGAGGTGCCTTGAGGTTAGAGAACATCCGGTGATGCGCAAGTATCCGGATGTTTTTCCGATGAGCTCCCGGCTTGCCACGAGGCGGAGTCGATCTTGATATTGAGCTCGTTAAGATGCGCGACCTATTTATAAGTCCCGTCTGGATGGCACCGATTGGCGGTGGAGCTAAAGAAGCAGTTGGATGAACTCTTAGCTAAGGGGTTCATTAGACCGAGCACGTCACCCTGGGCTGCTCCGGTTTTGTTTGTGGGAAAGAAGGATGGCACCAAGAGGCTTTGTGTGGATTATCGAGCGCTCAATCAGGTGACAATTAAGAATAAGTATCCCCTGCCTCGCATTGAGGATCTCTTCGATCAGTTGAGGGGTGCCAAATTATTTTCCAAGATTGATTTGCAGTCTGGTTACCATCAACTGCGGATCAGGGAGGAAGATATAGAGAAGACAGCATTTAGCACAAGGTATGGGCATTATGAGTATGTTGTTATGTCTTTTGGACTGACTAATGCTCCTGCTGTCTTTATGGAAGCTATGAACAGGATGCTCCATGAGTACCTAGATTCTTTTGTGGTGGTCTTCATTGTGACATCTGGTTTTATTCCAAAGCGGAGGAGGACCACGAGTTGCACCTTAACTGGTCCTAGATACTCTTGGAAGAATAAATACTATGCGAAGCTAAAGAAGTGTGCTTTACGGTTATCCAGTAGGATTTTTGGGTCATACCATCGATCGACCGCGGTATTACGGTGGATCCAGAAGAATGTGGCGGCGGTGGTTGATGGCGGAGGCCAACCAATGTGTCGAGAGATCCGGAGTTTCCTTGGTCTTGCCGGGTATTACCGGCGCTTTGTGCAGATTTTTCTAGCATTGCTAAACCAATGACCCGACTCACGCAAAAGGGGTTCCTTTTGTGTGGGCGGGCGCTGTGGTGGGTTTGAGACTTTGAAGAACAAGCTGGTAAATGCACCTATTCTATCCTTGCCGGGAGTGGCAAGCGCTTCCTGAGTGTACACGGATGCTTCTCAGTTGGACTCGGTTGTGTCTGCGATGCAAGAGGGCGAGTAATCGCTTATGCTTCTAGGCGATTGAAGACTCATGGCGAATTATCCCACTCATGATCTTGAGTTGGCGTGATTGTGTTTGCTCTGAAGTCTTGGAGGCATTACTTGTATGGGAGCATGCGATATCTTCACGATCACAAGAGCCTTAAGTATATATTCACACGTGAGCTAAATTTGAGGCGGAGGTGGTTAGAGTTAATCAAGGATTATGACGACTATCGGTATCACCTGGTAAGGCTAATGTGGTGGTGATGCCTAAGTAGGACAGGGTACCTCGGTGGCGTTATCCTTGGCCTCGGAGTTTGAGAAGATGGGTATTTCTTTACGTCTTCTTGGTTGCGAGGTGAGAGACACAAATGATCATCGATGCGCCATCCCGGCGCGTTCTTGAAGCTCAACGGCTCGATCGGCTCCTTTCGGAGGTGCGGAAAAGGATCTCGGAGGGCGTTCGAGATTTTAGTGTGGATGAACACGGTGCGGTTCGATTCAAAGGCATTTGTGTGTACCCGAAATCACCGGTGAAGGATGATATTCTTCGTGAGGCTCACCGTACCCCATATGCGGTACATCCGGGAGAGACCAAGATGTATCGTGATCTTAAACAAATCTTTTGGTGGAAGCGGATGAGGTGGATATTGCTAAATATGTCATTTGCTGTGGCGTTTGTCAACGAGTAAAGGTGAGCACAAGCGTCTCTTTGGTTTATTGCAGCCCTTGGAGGTACACAGTGGAAGTGGGAGCATATCACTATGGACTTTGTGGTTGGGTTGCGCTGCCCGAGGGCGAGATGCAATATGGGTCGTGGTGGACGGAGCTTGCAAGTCCGCACACTTCATACCGATAAAAGCGACCAACACAGTGCGAGGACCTAGCCCGTTGTACATCAGAAGGTGGTGAGGCTGCACGGTGTACCCAAGTCCATTGTTTCGGCCGAGATGCCAAGTTCGTCTCTAAGTTACAGCGAGTCTTGGCTGCGTTGGGCACGCAGTTTCCCTCGATCTGACTTTTCACCCTCGAGCGGATGGTCGATCGAGAGGACCATTCAAACTCGGAGGACATGCTTCGTGCTTGCGTGCTATCTTGGAAGGGTAGTTGGGAGGATTATCGGCTTTGGCGAGTTAAACTATAACAATAGTTATCGGCGAGTATCAAGATGCCTCCTTTCGAGGCTTTGTATGGTGGGAGTGTGTTTCCCCTCTTTCTTTGGGATGCGATGGCGAGAGGTCGTTGCTTGGTCGGATCTTGTTGTGACCGTGGAGAAAGTCGAGAGGTTCGTCAGAACCTGTTGGCTGCTCAGAGCCGACAAAAGAGTTATGCGGATGTTCGGCGCCGAGAGTTGGAGTTTGCGGTGGGTAGCCTTGTGCTCCTTCGGGTGTCTCCAACCAAGGGTGTTGTTCGTTTTGGTACCACCGGGAAGCTTAGCCCGCGGTACATCGGTCCTTTTCCAGTGGTTGCTCGGGTGGGTAGTGTGGCTTATCGTTTGGAGCTGCCAGACTCTTTGAGTGGTGTGCACAATGTTTTCATGTGTCTATCTTTGAGAAATACTGCGGGATCAGAACATAAAATTGACTGGAGCAGTCACGAGTGGAGCGAGATCTCTTTGTGGAGAGTCGGCCGATTCGTATCTTGGATACATCGGAGCGGGTCTTGAGAATAAGACCATCAAGTATGTGAAGGTCCTTTGGGCGAATCGATGCGAGAGAGAGGCTACGTGTGGGTGGAGGATCTTTTGCGAAAGAAGTACCCAGAGTTCTTGAGGTGGTGAGTACACCTAGTTTGGGTTCTTGTCACCTTGTGAGTGCATTCTTTGTGGTGCAGAGGGTGGATTGAGGCGAATCCTTTTAAGGTGGGAAGAATGTAATATTCGAGTGTGAGAAGTCAAAGCGGATTAATTAAAATTAATCGGTGAGAATAATTTAATCGGGAAGGTTTTTTAGTTTCGTCAAATCCAGCGTAGAGAGGGCTTTCTGCGTTTTCCGCTACCTTTGGGGCTGGGCCTTGGCCCATCTAGTGTGGCGGCCAAGGGAGGGCCACCCTCCCCAAACCCTAGCCGCCCCCTCCCCTCTCCCCTTTCCTCCTCCCACTTGGCAGCGCCCTACTCCCCTTCCTCCCCTCTTTGGCGAATCCTCTTTCCCCCTTGCACCTCCCCTCTCCCAGGTGCTGCCCCTGCACCTCCCCTCATCCAAGGTGCTGTCCATTGCGCAAGAAGGAAGAAGAGAGGAAGAAAAGAAGGAGAAGAAGGAGAAGAAGGAGAAGAAGGAGAAGAAGATTTGCGTGGGGTTTGGTTCAGCGATTTCTAGTGGTTCTACAAGGGTAGAGATGTTTTCCCGCTGTTTGATCCTTAGTAGATGCGAATTTGATTAGAAGTGTCGGTTAATTGTTGGGCTGCAGAAGATGCAGTTCTGTCCAGAACCTTGCGTGAGTATTTTCGTGTATTTAGAGTCTGAATTTTAAGTTTCCATCTCCTAGAGATATGTGGGTTATTTCGTTAGCTTTCAGTGGCCGCGAAGATCACTCGATTCCGAGGTCTGAGTCAAAAGTTATGGTCGATTTAGTATCTGCTGCCAGAAATCTGACGAGAATAATCTGTCTGGTTATTTCCTAAAATATGAAAGGGAATTTGGTAGAATCTGAAAGTTCACCCTTCTAGGTTATTGTAGGTGATTCGATAACCTTTTCAGATTGATAAAGAACGATCAATTCAGGTTACCTGTTAAAAGTTATGGCCATTTAGTTTTGCTGTTCGTTTGTGTAGACAGTTTCTGTACTGAATGTTCAGACAATGGGTAGCCTATTATTTTGGCCGAATTGGTTTATTGTGTCAACTAGAGTATTGTAGATTATTCAGTTAAGAATATACAGAAATTGGATTTACCTTTTGACTTCCAGATCTTGAGTTATGTCTTTTACCGTGCTGCTGTCCAGAATCAGTTTACGGCAGGAAATGTTGTCTTCGGTTTCAGCTTTGTAAACTCGTTTTGAGTCGTCAAGTAGCGTTGTAGAATGCCGATTAGTAGCGCTGGGTGTATTATGACCTTATTGAATTTATTTTTACTTGTTTAGGAGGTGAAGCCTCGGGTTTAGGAATATCGCCTTGGCGGCTAACGCGTCACATCGTGGAAGGCAAGTAATTGTAGCGATGTTACTCTTGAGTAATTGGTTGTTCTTACTACTTGCAATCCATATGATTTTCGTATTTTGAAGTGTTATGCCATGGTTGGTTGACTTACATATGAGATGATGACAGTATTTATTATTTTAATGATTTACATTGGTTATCGTGTGTGTAGGCATGAAAGGGTTGTTTTATGTGCGAATGTGGATCATGGATGTATTTCTTCCATAATGATTATGTAGTAGTTGTACAAGTTAATCTTGTTGGTGCCCTTATGAGATGTCACACATGTGGTGTATAATTATCATATCATTCATAACATACCATTACATTGCATTGTGGATGTCGCCGCTTATGGCGCGATCCGACGTAAGTCTGACATCGTACATTCCGTCAGAGACGATGCACTCTTACCTTGATGGGTAAGAGTGCGATGGAGCATGGCATGCATTTGCATTAAGCATTGTGGATGGAGAACCTGCATTCTTTTGTCAATGGTTGAATTCTTATGAGGCAGGACTCATGCTAGTCCATGTGGTTTATTGAATGAGATAGTGGATCGTGGTTGTGGTCATGCAATATTATAACTTTGTGTTGTAGCTTGCTTGTCAATTGATTAACTTTGTTATGCAACTTACTTGCTGAGATTTTATCTCATTCTTGTTGTTTCTTTCCCCCTTCGGGTGATTCTTAAGCATTCACAGGATGGGTAGAGCGGCACTACAATAATGCACTCAATTCATAGTTTCATGTTTGTAATAAAGTTGAGAGGAATTTAGCCTATTGACTAGCTATTCACGAGTGATCTGTTGAATTATTTATTGATGCATTTGTGGACTACACTTGATTGAATTGCTAGAGGTTGTTTAATTATTGAACTTATTCTTTGTTATCTTTATTCCCTTAGTGGTTTATGCTTCCGCTTATTGTTTCTTGCCTAGAGTTGTTGCCAAATTTTATATTCTTATGAAATTATTGGCTAGTCAGCAAGTGGTTAAGTAATATCGAGGTAATGTTGGTCTGGGGTGTTACACTAAGCGAGAGAAGTTTATGGATGGCTTGTGCGAGGAGCTGCAAGACAAGCTATCTATTGCGGACTTCTCGACTTTCGAGCCTTGGTTGATAAGGCCATTGTTCTTGAGCATAAGGCAAAGCGTTGGCGAGTCCATAGCGCAAATGGGAGCGCATCGTCTACTCACACCGGCCTCATTCGTCCTCGGCCGGGCACGATGGCTGTTCTTTTGCTCCACCGCACCGAGGCCATCCGCACCAGCTCCTCGTCCACCGCGGGCGTGTTTGACCACGTGCGCTGCGATCCAGCCAGCAGCGGCCTCGCAATCCGGGCGGCGAGGTTACTTGTTTTATTTGCCACAACAAGGGCCATTATGCGAATGCTCGCCTCGAGTGTTGCGGCAGCCCCTCGTCCTAATGGAGGGCGCGGGCGGGAGTGGTCACCCACGACGGAAGATTATTGAAGACCGAGTGCGGCGGTGGTCGAGTCAACCACCTTTCGGTGAGGAGGCTCGGAGGCGCGGATGTCGTGATTGGTACACTTCTTGTTAATTCTCGCCCTGCTGCGGTATTATTTGATTACGAGCATCGCATTCTTTTATTTCAAGATCATTTGCTGCTGCTAGTGGTCTTCACCGTGTTCCTTTGGGAGTTCCTTTGCTCATCCGCTCTCCGGGTCGGAAATGAGGCGATCTCTGATGTCGGGATGTTCCTATCATAGTCGAGGAGGTGGGGTTTTGGCAAACCTTATTCTCGGTTCAGCGAGTGCGGATGTGATTCTTGGCACAGATTGGTTGTCCCAACACTTGGGGCAAATCGATTGTGCCAGGAAGATTGTCTATCTCACCAGCCCTTCAGGCGAGCAGGTCGGATTTTCGCCGCAGCTTCAGGGGCCACATCTATGTGCATTAGAGGCAAAGCCAGCCTTGCAAATTCGTGGATGTACCCATAGTATCGACTTTGTGGATGTCTTTCTGAAGATTTACAGGATGCCTCGGTTCGAGATCCGAGTTTGTCATCGAGTTGCTGCCCGGTACTGCCCCTATCTCAAAGGCGCCGTATCGGATGCCTCCTAATGAAGTGGAGGAATTGAAGAAGCAATTAGGTGAGCTTCAAGTAAAGGGTTTCATCCGTCCCAGTTCATCTCCTTGGGGTTGTCCGGTGATCTTCGTGAAGAAGAAGGACAAGACTTTGCGCATGTGTTGATTACCGTCCTCTCAATGAGGTGGCGGTGAAGAACAAATATCCTCCGCCCGCATTGATGATCTGTTTGATCGATTGATCTGGAGCCAGGTGTTCTCAAAGATTGATTTGAGAATGGGGTATCATCAGTCGAGGATCGGATCGGAGGATATTCCAAGACGGCTTTCACTAATCGTTATGGGTCATGCAGTACACCGTCATGTCTTTCGGTCTAACCAATGCTCCACTTTGTTCATGAACCTTATGAATTCAGTATTCATGGAGTATTTGGATAAATTTGTGGTGGTCTTTATTGATGATATTCTTATCTATTCCAAGACTAAAGCGAGAACATCTTGAGCATCCGAAGATTGTTTGAGCAAATTGCGGGAGCATCAACTATATCACGAAGTTCGACAAATGCGAGTTCGTTGAAGGAAGTGGCATTCTTGGGCCATGTTCTTTCACCGAGGCATATTGTGGATCCCAGCAAGGTCGCGATGTTCTATCTTGGGGCAGCCCAAGTCGATCCACCGATGTGCGGAGTTTTCTGGTTTAGCGGGCTACTACGCCGTTTTATCGAGAACTTCTCCAAGATCGCAAAGCCAATGACTGAATTGCTCAAGAAGGACAAGAAGTTTGTGTGGTCTCTCTGCTTGTCTGAGAGCTTTGGGAGCTCAAACGCGATTGACTTATTGATCCTTACTCTTCCGATATCCACAAGAGCTTCGATATTTATTGCGATGCCTCTCGTCGAGGACTTGGGTGTGTCCTTATGCGGGAAGGCAAAGCGGTTGCCTATGCATCCAGTAGTTAAGACCTCACGAGCTCAATTATCCACCCATGATTTAGAGTTGGTTCTTTGTGGTGCATGCACTCAAGATTTGGCGGCATTATCGATCGATAGCTTGCGAGGTGTATTCCGATCACAAGAGCTTGAAATACTTGTTCACCCAAACGGATCGAACCTCAGGCGAGGAGATGGTTGGAATTGATCAAAGATTATGACATGGGTATTGGTATCACCGCAAGGCCAATGTAGTTCTTTGATGCACTTAGCCGAAAGGTGTATTGCAATACTACGATGATCCAAGAGCGAAGAACGCACTTCTTGCGAAATTTCAGCGTCTCAACTTGGGTTTGGTTGAGCACGGTTCCTTGCTGCCTACGATTGTACAACCGACCTTGGTGGATCAAATCAAGGCGGCACAGCAATCAGATGTTGGTGTGGGTAAAATCAAGCAGAACATCAGGAATGGATCAGCCAAGTGTTTCACAGGAGATGAGCACGGTGTTGTATGGTTTGGGCGGCTCGTGGTCCCAAAGGTCCCCGAGTTGCGGGATTTGATTCTTCAGGAGGCCCATGATTCGCCCTTGTCCATCCATCCCGGGGCCACTAAAATGTACCAAGATCTGCGTCAGAGATTCTGGTGGACTCGCATGAAGCGCGAGATTGCGAGTTCGTTGCGGATGCGGCGTATGTTGTCGTGGTGAAGGCCGAGCATCGGCGTCGGCGAGTCTCCTCCGGCCCTTGCCTATACCGAGTGGAAGTGGGATTAGCAGGCATGGATTTTATCACCGTCCGCCCGTACTTCTTGAGGAAGGATGCTATACAGGTTGTTATCGATCGATTTGAAGGTAGCGCACTTCCGCGATGCCACCACTCTCGATGTCGGTCGATTGGCGGATCTCTATATCTCCCGCATTGTGAGCTTGCATGGTGTGCCACGAGCGATTGTGTCGATCGTGGCTCTCTTTTCACTTCTCGGCTATGGCACGATTTACAGAGGCCATGGGGTCTTTCTTCGGCTCACCTATCATCCTCGGGCCCGATGGTCGACGGAGCGGGTCAACCAAGTTCTTGAGGATATGCTCCGTGCTTGTGTTCTTTCCTATGGGAAGAGTTGGGAGAAGTGTCTACCGCTTACCGAGTTCTCCTACAACAACAGCTTCCAAGCTAGTCTCGGTATGGCACCGTTTGAGGCTTTGTATGGGAGGCGTCGTAACCCCATTGATCCGTCGTGGCGGGAAAGACAGTTCTTTGGCGGATTCGATCAATGAGGCGGAAAGTCAAGTGCGATTGATTCGTGAGCACTTGCGCGTAGCTCGATCCGTGCGTAAGAGCTATGCGGATCGTCGTCGTCGTGAGTGAGTTTCGGCTCAATGACTTTGTGTATCTCAAAGTCTCACCTCTGAAGGGACATCGTCGTTTGATTGTCAAGGGCAACGGCTCCTCGATATGTCGGGCCATCGCATCATCAAGAAAGTGGAGCTGTTGCATACAAGTTAGAGTTGCCGGCTACACTTGAGGGGTGCATGATGTTTTCCATGTGTCACAATTGAAGAAGTGCCTCAGTGTTCGGTTGAGGAAACGCCATTGGAAAATATCGATGTGCAAGAAGATCTGTCTTATCGTGGCGCCCCGTTCGTATCCTCAAGAAGCTGACGCATAAAACAAGGAACCGTGTGATCAAGTTCCTTAAAGTTCAGTGGTCAAACCACTCCGAGGATGAAGCCACTTGGGAGCGGGAAGATCGTCTCCGAGCAGATTACAGTCCTTCTTCTCGTTGATCGAGAATCTCGGGGCGAGATTCCTGTAAGGGGGGGAGATTTGTAACAACCCTAACTTAGGGTTTGTATTTCATATGTAAAATTTTGAGGAGAAATAAAAACTTTTGTTGTCTCATCAAATCATTTGGAAGTTTTCCAAATTTTCCCTAGCAATTTCCATTTTCTTGAATTGAATTCTTGTGAATGGAAATTGTTGTCAGCAAATTCTTAGCTTTCAAACTTGTGATCATCCTCTGCAAATAATTTTCCTATCATCTTGATCATCCTATCTACCTCCCTGAATTATTTCACAATTTTTAGATTTTGTTTGCTATTTCAAATGCCCAAGTCAAACCAGTTTAGAAATCTGGTCAAACCTCTGGACAGCAGCTTGTGAATTTTATTGGGAGAAATCTAGTGCATAAAAACCCTGGAAACATTACACAAGGTTGTCCTCTGTTCTAGTAAGCTTCCATAAAATTTTTGGAATTTTTGGAGCTCAGAGCTACCTCTAAAATTCTCCAAACTCTCTCGACCTTTTAAAACTCCAAATCGGTATTCATCGTTCCTCGGGCTCGAACCCGAGCCCGACTCGAGTCCGACCGCCACTTGACTCGGTCACGCCACCTAGCGGCACCGCCGAGCCCGATCTCGCCGACCGTCGATGCGGATCGTGCGGCCCACGGTGTCGAGTCCGTCGTCCATCCGAATGCATACAGAGATCTCGACCGTCCATCTCGGATCCACGGTCGGCGGTGATATTGATCGAGTCTAACCAAGCGAGCTCGCGCGGACTCGACTTCGAGCCGCTTTGCCACCGTCGACGTGTGGGCCCTCCTGTGAGGTTCTTCCTCGCCGACTCACGCCACCGAGCTCGGCGGCGATCGCGCATGCGTGCCACGCGGCTCGTCGCCGCCACGCCCAGGGACGCGTGTTCGCCTCGAGGATCGCTCGAGTCCATCTACCTCCTAGGGTCGTCCATTCCTCCTCGCAGACCATTCTTACGCCTTCTCCGGTTTCTTAGCTTCGGTCGGAGAAGAAACCGAGGGCGGCACCACCACCTCACCGCTGTTCGAGCAACGACCCCTCCGTCGTGATCCACTTTCTCACCGCGTCCATTTTGCCCATCCCGAGCTCGTGGCATCCATGTATCGCCGGAGCTAGTTAAATCGTCTCCGCCTCCGGTGATCCGGGCTCCGCGAGCTCATTTGCGCTCGTGAGTCCTCGCCTCGGCGCTGGTCCTCGTGATCGCAATCCCTTCTCGAGTCTAACCGTGAGCTCTTTTTGGCCTTGGTACATCATGGTGGCGCGGCGGGCGTTTCTTCCCGCAAGACGGTGATTCGCCGCCGCAGCAATTTCGGCCGCCGCGGAGCTCCATCGTCGTCGTGGTCGTGGGCTTATCCTTCCTGGAGTCAAGACGAAGCTCGTGCGCACCTTCTCGAAGCTTCTCATCGCCTGTGGCGTCTTCTCCATGAAGCGCACTTTCTTCTCCGCCTCCGTTCGCGCTGACTCATCGCGGCATCTCCGTGGTCAACACGCCGTCATCGGGTTCGCAAAGTCTCTGTGAACCCGAAGGTATCACTCGCTCACTTTGAAACCCGCTAGTTCGCGAGATCCACTGCGCGGCCGCGCCGCCGTCCCCGTGCGCGCCGGCGAGCCGCCGGAGGCATTCAGTTAGCACAAATCCATGTTTAGTTCAGTCACTGCCATGTGGGCCCCTCTCGGGTTAATCGTGTTTAGTAAACTCTAATCCAACCGTTATATTTCCCTCTCAGTCGCTGCCATGTGGGTCCGTCCGCCGATTAGGGTTGTGTAGCTCGTAACGCGTTTTCCGCCGGTAAGCGTATTTCTCGTGAGAGTATGTTAGGTTTGCACTTTGGCATGCCAAGACGATTCTCGTAATACGCTTCAACGCCACCTTCGGGCGATGCATTGCTCGTCGGCACCTTCATTGGGCCCATTGTCCGGGGCTGGTTGGTTGGTTGCGGAGAAAAGATTTAAATGCTTTAGTATTTCAAATGCTTTTACATTGCCTTTGTTAATTCAATTAAACTTAGGAAATGCATAACTAATTCAATTTTTATCCAAATTGCATGAAACCAGTCTTTGTTAATTTTCATTTTAAATGTACTATTTACTAAAATTATTTTCAACCTTGTCCCTGTATCAAAAATCTGTTAATTAATTTAATGTTGTAGAATGTAATCTCCAAATTAGAAAATGTATATCTCTTTCAATAATTGTCCAAATCCAATGAACCCAATTCAGTAAAATTTCATTTTTAGTATACTAATTATCGAGGATCGGTTTTAGATCTGTTTCTGTTCATAAAAATTTGTTAATTATTTAACTAGTGCTTTGATGTGTTTTTAGTTTAGAAAATTCATGGGAAAATTCATAATATCTTAAAATAAATTATTCTCTGTTTCTAAAAATTTTGTTATTTCTTGCTTAGGTGCTGTAAGTTTTGGTATGTTTCTTTGTTATTGAATGTTTGAGTGTTGTCGGTGTTATTCGCTCTTATTATTCGTTATTTGTTCAATCATTAGGTTTCGACATTTGCGGTAACCACGAGAGCGATCCTCCGCAAGAGGTTGAGCATTCGAGCAACAGCGAATGAGCAAGCGGTTTGATCATGATAACCCCAGATATTTTAAAATCTAATATTTTGTTTAATTTGTATGTATGCATTGCTTAATTTATGTTAAATTGATTAGTTAAATCGTAGTCGCATATCCTGTAGACAAAATATTGATCTCTACTACCGAGCCTAGGTTATTTGCTATGATTAGAGGTCATTGGATGATCTCTTGTCACTTAGTAGATCCGGTCAACTTGCTTAGACATGCTTAGCTATCGGTAGAATCAAGCGGTTATCGACTTTAGTCGGTAACCTTGATCACACAACATCTACTATAACTTTATGTTTCAGCATTTTTGCTATGTTTAATTGCAAAACTAAAACTGAAAACAAAAACGATTTAGACGCGGGCACAATGGTAAAGATTGGTATGATCTGTTGGGTGTGACTGGGAAGGTGCCCAGGTCAATTAAGGACCGAACATCTTGTGAGTGAATTTTTATCCAGGCATTTTGGCGTGCTAACCACACTAGAGTATATGGGACCTCTCTTGACCTAGTACTTTGGCGTGTATTGGCTCCGGGTCGCAGGAGGTCGCAGGAGGGATGGTGTTGGGAGCATGGTAGTTGTCCGAAAAGCTTTATCCTGAGTGGGTAGTTGTCTTTTCGGCTTTACCATGTAAGCGTATGGATTTCTATCCATACGATGGCTCGTAGTTAATACACAATATTGGAAAAGTCTCGTAGGACTTAGCCGTGGCGACATACCTTGGAAGTGTGCTTTGGCTTAAAAGCGATGCGAAGTGTGGGTACAGTGGTACACCCCTGCAGGGTTAAAAACTATTCGAATAGCCTCGTCTAGGTGATGGACACGCTTGGGTAAGCTTTTCAAGAGTTAGACTACAACCTTTTAAAATTAAAACTTGTAGGTGGTACGAACTGGGATTCGTGCTATATTGTGGTGACTATTGGGATAGTCACTTCTAGGTGGTTACTTGTATCTATCTTTATTTTGCAGTTATTTTAACAGTAAAAATGAATTGCAAACTTGCCTTTAAACTGTATTACATTATTGCAAACAAATCTAGCTTTGTGCAAATGAAACATATGGCCTCCACCAAATAAGCCTGCATGTAGCATATGAACAGGTCTGCTAGTTCACACGTCAGTCTTGCGGGTACAAAGACAATCTTTGTACTCAGTTGCTTTGCTTAATGATTTTGTTGCAGAGGAAGAAGGTGAGCCCCAAGGGCCTCACTTCTGTGAGCTGTGTTGCTGTTTCGAGGACGACTAGACTTGGCGGTCCGGTCAGATGCCTTGTGGGTTGGAGGCACGCTGATTGGCTTTGTTTATAGCCATCTTATGGCACTTTTGCTTCCGCTTTCTTTCTTGTTTATTTGTGTATCTTGGCCTGTCGGCCTTTGTCTGTAATAACTCTACTATTTGTTTACCTTCCGTTTGGTAGTGTGGTGTTTGGACTCTATGTTTGGAATTGAGTTGATGTCTAATTTTGTAACAGGTGTGTATATCGCTCAGGAAGTATACATATCTCGAGGAATCAATTTATTTGATTTGTGATGCTAGGACCAGGTGGTCGGTTAAGCATTAAAAGCCAAATAAACTGGGGTCCTCACACACTGTTCCTTAAGTAAGAATTATGCTACAGTATAAATTTAATTAATTACATTTCCAATATTAAGGCGTCCTGGCGTTGGTATCGAGCATACGTTGCTCGAGGTTAGAGGTAGCATGGCGAAGTAATTAGAGAGTCTTCGAGAAAATTATTTTCAAGCGATAGTATAATTTTTAAAGCTTAAGTATGACATCTTTTATTTCTTATCTTCCTTAACATCAATTCTTGTACCAACTTTACGCTGGCTTTTCCCAAAGTGAATTGTTCTCTTATCTTGTCTTTTGTCTATAGTTGAGAGGGTGGTATTTGGTCAAGGAATCCCGAGTCAAGAGGTGGATGGATTTCCGGCTGCTGTTGCGGGATATGATGTGGCGAGCCAACTTCACTTACCACCTGAGTATGGCATCTATCGACGAGATCGAGGACCGTGGATGGAGGAGTACCGCGCCTTCATCAACGTTATCGCTAGGCGGTAGCGTGCGGTGTTCCCATCGTGTCCAAGCACTTGCCACTTCGAGTCTATGGCGGTTCAGAAGTCGCTAGTAGGATGATGAGCCTTCTTCGTCATGATTTGACGGAATTGTCTCAACCACCTATGATCACTTCCGAATCAAGGTCCTAGTGTATGAGCATGTTCGATGAGATACGATTTGGGGAAGACCTCAAAGCATAGCTTGGCGAGGATGGTCCGCATCATGGACCAGATCCATCGCTGCCTTGTGAAGGAGTTGTGGGAAACTCGGCATCGTCTTAATGAGGCCCAAGAGTACCTGCTACTTGGAGTCAACATGAATCGCGTTCCTCACAACGTGCTTTATAGTGACAACGAGATCTCTCCCGCTGCTGCTGCACCACCACTTTACCGACTTCCAGGTGTAGCCGGGTGCGTGCCTGTTTATGGACAAGTGCGTCAAACCCGGATGACTGGAGGTTTTCCTCGCACTCTGCGGACTGCACCTCCTGGAGGTCATCAACCACTTCTGGGTTCCCCGAGGCGCCTTATTAGCCCTTTGGATCCTATTGACACGGGTTCCCCTGGAGCTCATCTTCTGAATGAGTTTCCGGTGAACTTTAACCATGATCTTTATGCTAGCACCTCGACGATGAACCCTCGTGGATAGGTGTCTTTTCGTTTAGCGGTTACCTTTAAATAAATGTAATAGGGTAGTGGTATTTTGCAAAGAATATGTAAGTTCGACTTTTGGTTTGTATTATGACCTTTATGGCCAACTATTATGTGCGGCTGGAACAGAATTCCTTTTGATGTATCTATAAAGTTGTGGTTTGGTGTTAATTTGAATGCATGGCATAACATGATGCATTATATGTACAGTATTTGCTCCTTTTCTAATTATAACCTTGTTTGTGTTTCCCGAGTATATCCTTGTTATGTTGTTAACCATTGTGTGGTAACAGGATGACAGGACCCACTACTCGTGCGCAAACACAACAAGGGAAGGGTCTTTCAACAGCGCCCCATTCTCGTGGAGGCGATCAACCCTCTAGTTCTCAGGGTCCTCAAAGTGGTCCCCAGGAAGAGGAGCTTCCTCCACCACCCACTATGGCTGATGTGCTCATGCAAATTGAGCGCAACAGAATGGACCAAACGCGCATATTAGAACAAATTGCGCGCAATACTTCTTCCACTACTACCCCAGCTGTTCATACTCTAACAGAGCTACATCAACTGGAATCATTCAAAAAGAAGCTAAAATGACAAAGTTATGCACTTTTGAAATTTGAAACAATAAAAGACTTAGAAAATTTGAGCTCTCGGGAGGTCCAAATGAACTGAAAGACAAAGGAGAGGTCGTGGGCCGTCGATCCTTCATCGCACGCCACGGACTCGGCACTGGGAGGTCGGACCGCTGCGATCTGATCCAACGGCCACGACCAGTGCATGCACAACGCACGCAAAGGAGGTCCTCGCGCCTAACGGAGGTCGTGACCGTCAGATCGAGATCTGGCGGTCCCGAGCACTAGGGGAGGTCCTAAGATTAAACCTACGGAGGGAGGTCTGGACGGCTAAGATCTCACGGAGGAGGTCTTCGACGGTCTAGATCTCCAGAGGGAGGTCTTGATCGGCTGGGATTAACACGAGGAGGTCTTGGATGGCCAAGATCTACACGGGGAGGTCCTAAGCGATAGGGTTTTAATTGGAGGAGATCTGGACGGCTCAGATTAGGCCTAGGGAGGTCCTGAATGGTCCAGATCGAGGCGAAGGGAGGTCTTTTGCCAAGAGGACCTTGGAGGAGGTCCGGGGCTTTTCTTTTATAAAAGACCAGGGGTGGTCTTTTACAAAGAGGACCCTAAGGGTGGTCTTTAGGGGTGGTCTTTACAAAATGACCACGGGGAGGTCTTTTTGCGCAGGAGTGGTCCTATCGGCCAGGATTTAACCAGGGTGGTCCTGGACGGCTAGGATCAGAACAAAATGGGTGGTCCTGGCGCTAGGTTTTAACAGAGAGGGATCCTACGACCAAGAGCTAATCTGTGGAGGTCTTCAATGGCCGAGATTAACCCTAGGAGGTCCTAAGACTTAGAGTTTTCACAGATAACGCTCTACGGCACAGATCTGATCCTGGGGTGCTCTTTAAACGGCTACGATTACACTAGGAGGTCGGGGCTTAGAGGGCACGCGCAAGATCGCGCAAGCAAGACGACAATAAAGGACTACCTCGGACAACCTTTAATACCAATCATTGGGCTACAGGGCCTGTCCGAAAATGACACGGCCAAACACCTGGGTCAAAGAGGAGCTCACCGCCGGCGACGTGGACCACGCCGGCGGGAACCAAGGGCACCACTAAGCTCATAAAAGCACCGCGGACCTACTGGGCTAATTCTCAACGGCGGCGACGGCTCAGAACGCTGGACCACCCCGAGGCGCTGAGATCAGAGGGGAGGTCTGGGGCACTGGATGAGAATCCAACGGCCCAGCATGCGCGCACACGAGAAGGTCGGGACGGCGCTGGCGACTCGACTTAGCCGAGTCAATTGACTAGGTCGGACTCGGGTCTGACTCGAGCCCGAGTATGACTCAGCCCTAATTTTGGGTTTCAAACCGATCTGAAGTTTGGGGATTTATTTGAGGTAGCAAACTCATTTCAAAAATTATGAATTTTTTACAGGAGCTTGCTAGCTGAGTTATTGACCTTGTATACAATTTCCAGAGGTTTTTGTGCTATACATTTTCCTCCAAAAATTCCACAAGGTGCTGGTCCCCAGTTTGACCAGAATTTGAGTAGGTTTGACTGACCTCCAAAAGTATTCAAACAATTTCTAAAAATTGTGAAATTTTTCAGAGGGTCACATACCAACCCAAGAATTTAGGAAAATATTTCGTGAGATTATCGAAGATGGAACAAGAATGTTTTTGAAGGATCAAGATTTGGATCAAAGACTTGTGACTATGTATTTCCATAACTCTTGTACAATAATTGTTTAGTACATACAGGAAATACATGATGTAAGAAAAAGTTTTAATTTCTACTAATTTTCTTACATTTGAAACACAAGCCCAAAATTGGGATGTTACACTTTCAATCCATACAATGCTTTTGACAATTTGAAGACATGATTAGGAAACTTAGGATTTTCAAAAACAGGTGGTTGCTTAACATACACTTCCTCCTCAATGAAGCCGTTAAGAAAAGCACTTTTAACATCCATTTGATACAATTTAAAACCTTTAGATGCAGCAAATGCTAAGAGAATTCGAATAGCTTCTAGTCTGGCTATAGGAGCAAAAGTTTCACAAAAATCAAGACCCTCCACCTGAGAAAATCCTTGAGCAACAAGCCTAGCCTTATTTCTAACAACAATACCACCCTCACTTTGTTTATTTTTGAAAACCCATTTAGTTCCAATTACATTATGTCCATGAGGAGGTTCAACTAAGGTCCAGACTTTATTTCTCTCAAAAGTTTTCTAATTCTTCATGAATGGCATTGATCCAAGACTCATCAGATAAAAGCGTGACTTACATCATTAGGCTCAAAAGAGGCAACAAAAGCAGAATGAGCATGTGAATCAGGAGAAGTAAACTTGGAATGTGCTACTCTTTCGTGAATGTCACCAATCGTCAGTTTTGGAGGATGAAGTTGCTGAATCCTCAATGGTGCAGAAGGTTCTGAAGTAGCTTCGATATTCTGAATATCTTGTGCAGTTTGTTCATTGCTTGGTGGTGGCGCAACAACAATATCTCCAGTTGTAGTGGAAGTAGAGGGTGCATAATCATCAGCAAATGATGACATGAGAGATGAATTATTACCAAAATCAAGATCATTTTCCTCATTAATGAATATGCTTTTCGGACTCCCCCTGAGCTTGTGTTCCTGAAATGTCGGTCCTAGAACAAGAACTGACCTCATCAAAAGTAACCTCACAAGTCTCAATAATTTTGTTAGTTTCAAGGTTAAGTACACGATAGCCACGTGAGTGAAGGGGATATCCAAGAAAAATGCCATCAGTTGATCTAGATTCAAATTTGTCCAGATTACTATGTTTAAGAATAAAGCATTTACATCCAAAAATTATGAAGTGAGAAACACTAGGCTTTTTGCCAAATCTCAGCTCATAAGAAGTCTTGTGCAAAGAGGCTCTCAAAAATACTCTATTAGAGACATGACAAGCAGTTGAAATAGCCTCTATCCAATACTTCCTAGGAGTGGCATGTTCATCAAGCATAGTTCTGGCCATCTCAACCAAGGTTCTATTTTTCCTCTCAACAACTGTAACATCCCAATTTTGGACTTGTGTTTCAAATGTAAGAAAATGAGTAGAAATTAAAACTTTTTCGTACATCGTGTATTTCCTGTAGGTAAAACGCCTGCGTGTCCCTTCTTTTTCGTTCCTGCTAACTCCCTTCGTTTCTCTCCTTCTAATCTCATCCAAAAACTCAAAACCAAGTTATGCATGTCGTATCGTCGTGATCGTCATCGCACGACCAACCCATTTCGCAACCCGCTGCATGCATGGCGTTTGAGCAAGTTGGAAAATGTGAGAGAAATACACCGCTATTTATTCCATCGCTAATTTTTCTCATCGCCATTCTTTAGTCCAAATTGACTACCCTTCCACTCATGCAATCTTTCTATTGTTTGTGTGGTCACCTCACCACTGCCATTTCTCCCTTTCCCAAGAGAGCAACCCCACTAACCATTTCTTTTTTTTCACTCCCAGTCGAATCATGTCACCATCCCGACAGAGCACCACTGCCCATTTCCTTATTACAGCCCTCTGCCACTGCCGTCCCCAACTCCACGCCACTTCATTGCCCCAACCATCCTCTACCACCGAGCTGGGCAACTCCATTCCTTCCCCTGGCCCATCGGCCCTCTGCCGCCACACCGCAGCTTGCCCCCGCTCCTTCACGCGCTCCTCATCGGGTGCCACCGCCGCCTTCCAGCTTCCTCACCCGGCTCATCCCCGGCCCAACCCGCACCGTCGCCTCCCCCAATGAGCTCCCCTCTTCCACCACTTGCCGCCTCCACCTCCCGCCTTCCCACCCCGGCTCCTCGCGCCTCCCGGCCAGGCGCCCGATCCGACCCGCCCGACTCGCCGCCACCGCCGCTTTCGCCGCCTGTGATCCGCCTCACCGTGTCGGCTTCACCTCCCACCGACCGGTTCGCGCGACTCGGTCTTCCTCGCGCCCGGCAGCCGCGCCGCCACCAGCTTCTTCTTCGCCGACCCGACCGCTTCGCCGCTGCCGCCACCTTTCGGTCGCCCCACCGCACGGCCCGAGCCGCCCGCCTCTCCTCCTCGCCGCCGCCCAGCCTCCCTTGCATCGTGGCGCTCCACCTGCGTGCCGCCTCTCGCTACGGTGCCGCTGCAGCCTTCCATGCCGTGGCCACCGCGACGCGGCCGCCTCGCTGTTCCGATCACGGCGGCAAGCCAATGCCGAGTCACCTGATTTCTTCTTGTTGCCCTCTACATGTTTGTGTAAATACCTCAATGCATGTCTTTGTGTCTCTACAGTGGATCTCGCCGGTCACCCCCGTCCCTTTCACTGTGCTCAACCGCCGCCACTCGCCTACCCGAGCCGCGCCAGATCCACCCCGAGGTCGCCCGCCGTGTCGGTCCCGATTCGCCATTGTCACCATCGCCGAGTTCCTTCGCCGGCGATGAGTCGTGGTCCGAACCACCGGTAGCTCTCTATCCCGCAGCTTTCATCTATGAAACTCTCCTATGTAATCGAGGATAGGACCCATCTGTGAAAGGATTAGTTTTTGCAATTAATAGTTTTGATGAACGAAGTAAATCACTCTGTCTTGTGTTTAGCTTGTGGGATAAATAAATTGGTGGAAGAGGAGCTGATCATTCCGCATAGTCTTTTGGTTGGCAGGATGATTAGAGGAGAAGTAAGTCCAAAATGTTTGTAGTACCCATTTGCTTAATCATAACTCTTTTGATCACTAAATTTTAATTTAGAAACTACATAATTAGTTGTCAGCAGTATAATTTGTTTTGGGTGAGGTTTTGAGCAGAGTAGGTGGTTTAGAAGGACTTGCTGCTATAGGTTCGTGAACGGTAATCTAAGTTAGTTTGGTCAATAGATTAATGGCTTGCTTAGCACAATTGTGGAAAGGTTAGTGAATCGATTAGTCTGCTGGTCATTTAGTTCTTTGTGGCAAACAAATCCGGAAACTTTTATGACTGGGTGTATTCAGGAATCAGTAGAGTGCAATCTGTAGATGATTAGTTTGGGCGAGGTTGATGACCATATAGAGTCTAGTTTAGCGCTTTAGTTTAGCAAAACTCATTGTGAAGGTGTTTGAGCAAGAACTTAAAATTGTCGGCTTTGTCAATAGGTTTTGACCAATTCCAGTAGTTAGTAGTGTTCTTGAATCTTTGACTCGGTTGAGCTTTGCTCCTTTTAGCCTTTTTAACACTTAAGCTTTCAGGAGCAAGCTTAGTAGAAAACAAAAATGGGTGTGTAATTTAAGAAGATGTGTTAACACCAACCTAACTCAGGCAATGTTTCTTAAAGAGGCTTGTGCTAAGAAAGTCTGGAGATGAAATCTGCTCCTGACTTTGAGCTGTTGGCAATTATGAATCCTGGAGTTTTGGACCTTAACACTAGTAGAGTCAAATCAATCTAAAAATTCAAGCATTAGTTGATTCTCCAAAGCCAGCAGTGAAATCCTAGTTGATGAAGGAATAAATGGATTTAGAGTGAGCAGTTAAAGAAATCAGAAGTTAATAAGAGTTTTCAATAGGCCAGTGACATGTCCAAACTAGTAGTTAGAAATTTTATGTTTATGCCATTGAACATTTAACTAACATCACTTCAGTAGATCTTTTGCTAGATAATTGAGCAGAGAAGAGTAGAGGTTAAAATTGGCAGTAAGCTATGTTTTTGTTAAGTCAAGTAGTTAGTAATGCTTTTGTTCTTTTATCCCTTGAGCACTTAACTGTAACATCCCAAATTTCAATATGTGTTTCAAATGTAAGAAAATGTGTAAAAATTAAAAAAAATTCTTGCATCCTGTATTTCCTATTGTACCAAGCCAGTCTTGTACAAGAAGCTATGGAAATACGAAGTCACAAGTCTTTTGATCCAAATCTTGAGCTTTCAAAAACAATCTTGTCGAATCTCTTGATCATCTCCTGAAATGTTTTTCCTAAGTTCTTGGGATGGTATGTGACCCTCCAAAAGTTTCACAATTTTTAGAAGTTGTTGGAATACTTTTGGGGCAAGTCAAACCAATTTTTCAACTGGTCAAACCTTAAATTCAAACGTTCTGGAATTTTGGAAAAGATTCTGAGCATAAAAACCTCTAAAAGTTTTATGTAAGGTTTATCATAGGGTCAAGAACCTCCGGTTAAAATTTCAGAAATTTTGGAGTTGGATTGTTACCTCTAAAACCCTCCAAAATTTCTAGTTCAAACTCAACCCTAACTGCTTTGTCGTTGTTCTGTTCGCACTGGGTCCGCTCATGCCAACCGGGTCGGGCCGATCAACTAAAAGCACCACCTGCAACCTTGCACCCTCGCAGCTCCTTGGATCTCATCCAACCGCCTAGACCACCTCACCGTTGGATTCTTATCCTCACGGTTTAGACCTTCTGGATCTCCTCAAAGACCTCCTCTCGTCTTTGTAAAGACCTCCCACCTGCAGGACCTCCTCCGGTCCTTTTGCAAAGACAACCCTCCCTGACCTCCTCCAAATCTCCCAAGACCTCCCAAACCACGTTGGCATTTTTGCAAAACCGCCTACCGCCGGTCTTTCGCAAAACAACCCATAGGACCTCCTTTGCAATTTTTGCAAAGACCACCTTTAGGCATCCTCGACCTCCTCGACCACCCTGTACCTTGGTGCTCGTGGGCCGCCCATCCTTAGATTTGTGGCTCTGACCTCCTGTGTATTAAGACCTCCGATCACCTCTTTTAATCGGGACCCTTCATTTCAAATCCAACCACCGGACCTCCTACCCGAGCTCAAGTCCACCACAGCGTTATACTTTTGACCACCCTCCTTGAGCTTGTTCACTGCCCGTGGGACCTCCGGATGGTCCTCTCGTTTTTCCCACGCATACGTGTGTGTCGATCTAGAGCGACTTTGAGCAAGGCCTTGTCATTTCTTGCTCTTGTCAACGGCTAGCTCGCCACCCTTTATTGCATGTCAAGACCTTTTTCCCAAAGTCCCTTTCCACTCGCCTGTCATTTCATGTGCAACATGGCGTGGCATGGACCTTGTTCACATGAGACCTTGCCCACACTATTGACGAGCTCCTGTGCTATGTATATCCTGTGGCCTTCTTCCTCCCTTCTTCTTTCTACATTTCTTGTGTGCTTGAACTCCCTCGGTTGTGTGTGTGAGCACCAACTTGAACACTCGAGAGCACCACCCGAAACCTCCATTGTCGGGCTTTGGAGCTCCTTGAAGCCATCCGAGCTCCAGTGGTTCCTCAAGTTCTTGGCTTGTCTTTGGTAGTCTTGATCACCTCAAGCTTTCCCTAACCTCTTTGGTTGATTTCACAGAGGAAGTCTCGTGGGAACTCGTTTTAGAGGTCATCCCCACCTTCTTCCTCGGCTCGGCTATGCGGTCGCCGCCGCCATACCTTCTCCGACCTCCCTTTGACCTCTTCTTTGTCCGTGAGTGCGCAATATCCCTTAAGTGTTGGTGATCCAACTAGTTTAGCTCATGGGTTTGTTTTCTTCGTTTTGGTTTTTGCGAAAACACGTTTCTCCGCTTTCTCGGCTCGCGGCGTTCAAAGGCCGTCGCCGCCGCCGAGAAGCACGTCCTCTAGGTTCGTGTCGTTATTTGGAGCCCAACCATGCCCTTGGTTCCCGCCGACGATCCACGCCGCGGCAAAGTCGTTGAGCGCGCCGAGTTTGCGGTGCAAACTCCGTTTTGCCACTTTCTTAGGACATCATCAATGCCCCATTTATTGCTAATCATTGGGTGCATTAATCCGCTCTTAAGCTGTGCCATTCGCCATCGACATGTGGGCCATGGGCTTAGAAGTTAAATCCGAAGTCTTTGGTGCCCTTTTAGGTTCATTCATTGCCAATCTTCAGAGCAATAAATTTGTCTTAGCGCCTCTTTTTGTCGCTGTCCAGGTGGTCCCGCGCCATTAAAAGAAAACCCCGACCTCCTCTGACTAATCTTGGCCGCTCACGACCTCTCCAAGATTAGATATGGGCCTTAGGTTCTTTCCGCAAAAACCTCGCCTCTAGGACCTCCCCAGATCGATCCTAGCCGCGTAAGACCTCCCGGTTTCAATCCCACCGCTTAGAAGCTCCTCGCTTTGATCTCAGGCCGCTGGGAGTTTTATATGAAAACTCTAGGTCGCAGGACCTCTTCGGTTTTGAATCGGGCCGTTAAGACCTCCCCTTGGGAGATCTTAGCCATCGGGTCCTCCTCCACTAAATCCTCACCCCTAAGGCCTCCTCAGAAATCCCAACCGCTTGGACCTCCTCCTCGAGTTATCTCCACCGCTTAGGACCACCCGGGTTCAATCTGAGCCGTGGCCTGCTTCGTGCAACGTTAAGTCTTGGGACCTCCTCGCAATTCGAGCGAGATCTTGACCGTAGGTCTCTGTCGCAGAAACCTTAAGCGCCACGACTCACGGTTAGATCTCACCGCCCGTGACGCCCCGAGATCTAACTGAGCCACTAGAACCACTCAGTGCAAAAAGACCTCCTCGAGGTCATTTCAGAAACCACCTTCGGATCTCCCGAGGTCCTCGTTGAAAAGACCTCTCGAGGTCCTCTTTGCAAAAAGAGCACCCCGGTCCTTGTTAGAAAACCTCGTGACCTCCCAACCTTGGTCTTAGCCGTCGCGACCTCCCGGGTTAGATCTCGAGCGTTAGATCTCTTTTGTAAAACCTTTAGCGCTCAGACCTCCTCCGCGTTGTTCTCGGGACCGCTCAAGACCTCCTAGGTCTCATCCGAACCGCCCGGATCTCCTCCCGTTAAAACGCTATCGCTTAGGACCTCCCCGAGAAGATCTTGGCCATCCAAGACCTCTCGTGTCAATCCCACCGATCAAGACCTCCCTCGGAGATCTTGACCGTCTAGGACCTCCTCCCGTTGGATCGAGAGCGTTAGGACCTCCTCCTCCGGTCTAAACTGTTAGATTTAGATCTAACGGTTAGACCTCCTCTCGTGGATTTAGCCGTAGGACCTCTCTCTCGGAGATCTAGACCGTTGGGACCTCCTCTCGTGAGAATCGACCGTCCCGACCTCTTTCCTTGGATTTAAAGCCTTAGGATCTCCCCTAGTGCTCGGGACCGCCAGATCTCGATCCGACGGTCACGACCTCCGTTAGCGCAGAGACCTCCTTGCGTGCGCTCAGGCACGCTACCTGGTCATGATCGTTGGATCGATCTCAACGATCCGCACCTCCCAAAGGCGGGAGGAGGTCTTGTGCGCGATCAGGCTTCGAGGCTCGTGAGTCGGACCTTGATCTAACGGCCCACGACCTCTCCTTTGTCTTCCAGCTCGTTGGACCTCCCGAGAGCTCAAAGTTTCCTAAGTCTTTTCTGTTTCAAATTTCAAAAGTGCATAACTTTGTCATTTTAACTCCTTTTGAATGGTTCCATTCTGTTGTAGCTTTGTTATGGTATGAACTTTAACTGAGAATGAAATTAGGCCCCGTGTTGTAGCAGAAAATGATTTTAATAGCATGATCTTGTTTAATGAAAATGAGGTCTAGAAATTCATGAAAATTTGTAAACCACATAACTTCCTCTCAGAGTTGCAAAGTGAGCAAACTCAACCTGTAAATTTGGCCTATAGACATGCTTTAAATTGATCTAGGCTTTGTCTTTATTCATGTTCCTGAGAAATGATATATGCTAGTTGTAGAACTTAGAAAAGTCATAACTAAATCATCTTAACTCCAAATGACCTAAAATTTTATATGGGTTACCACTATACCAGTAGGTAGCTACCATAAAATTTCAGCTTCAAACTCTTTCTAGAAAATATTTTTGCTACAGTGCTAATTATGGCCGAAAATGAGTTTTTAAGTAATATCTTTTGCGCCACAAATCCAAATTAGGTTTTTCCAGTTTCTATGTCTTGGTATATTTGTATTCTACCTTGTGTATAAATTTCGTTGTATTTGGATAATTTTTGCTTGCTCTTTTGTTTAAGTGTTGCTAGTCTTATTGGTTGTTCTTGGTTCTTTTGCCTTTTCGCTTAGGATTCGACATTTAAGGTAACCCCGAGAGCGACCCTCCGCAACAAATTGAGCAACAGCAAGAAGGCAAGCAGTTTGATCATGTTAATCCCAGTATTTTAAGTATTTATGTTGATTACAAATTCTATGTATGCATTGCTACTTTGTTTTAATAGTTGGCCTAGTAGATGCATTTCCTTAGCAAATGATTATCCTCTACTACCATGAGCCTAGGTTACTTGCTGTGATTTAGAGTTCGTGGATGGGCTCTTGTCACTTAGTAGTTGCGAATTAATTGCTTAGCCATGCTTAGCTTCGGTAGAAATGGGTGGTTATCGACTTGTCGATAACCTTGATCACACAGAACTTATTATGATTTATTATTTCCACCTTGTGCCATGTCTACTTATGAAAACTAAAACTGAAAACAAAATGATTTAGACTTGGGCACAATGGTAAGATGGTGTGATTTTGGGTGTGATCGAATGGTGCCCGGTCAACAAGGACCGAACATCTTGTTACACTAAACCAAGCATTTTAGCGCATAACCACATTAGAGGGTATGGGACCTCTCTTGACTTAGTACTTTGGCGTGTATTGGCTCCAGTCGCAGGAGTCGCAGGAGAGGGATGGAGGTGGGAGATTGTAGTGTCCGAAAGGTTTCCCCGTAACGGGTGGTTGTCTTTCGCTTGCAATGTAAGCGTATGGGTTTCTATCCATACGAGCTGCTCGTAGTTAATACACAAGATTGGAAATGTCTCAGAGGACTTAGTCGGGCCGGCATACCTTCTGTAGTGTGCTTGTGGCTTGAAGGCGGTCTCAAGTGTGGGTACATTGGTACACCCTGCAGGTTAAAACTATTCGAATAGCCTCGCCCTAGGTTATGGACACGCTTGGCAAGGTCTTTCAAGAGTTAGACTACAACCTTTAAATTAAAACTGATGGGTGGTACGAATCGTGATTCGTGTTATGTTGTGGTGACTATTGGGATAGTCACTTCTGTGTGGTTACTTGTATGTATCTTTACTTCATGTTACTTTGATAACAAAATAAATTTGCAAACTTGCTTTTAAAATGTATTACATTATTGCAAATAAAGTTGGCTTCATGCAAATGAGACATATGACCTCCACCTAAATAAGCTTGCATGTAGTTTATGAATAGGTCCGCTATTCCACACGTCTGCCTTGCGGGTACAAAGACAATCTTTGTACTCGGTTGCTATGCTTAATTGTTTTGTTGCAGAGGAGGAAGGTGAGTCGAAGGGCCTCACTTTTGTGAGTGTGTTGTGGTAGCTTATGGGCGACTAGCTTATGCCCTGTCGGTTGCCTTGTGGGTGTGTGGCTAACCGGCCGACTTTTGTTCTAGCCATCTTATGGCGCTTTTGCTTCCGCTGTCATTCTTGTATATTGTTCTATTTGGCCGGTCGGCTCTCTTTTGTAATAACTTACTTTATGTATGTCGTTGTTGAACTTAGTGATGTATGTGTATGGAATTGATGTGTAATTTTGTGATGATGTGCATATGCTGCAGTTCTGGGAAGCATATGTCCATCGAGGCTTAGAATGTTTAATTAGTAACGCTAGAACCAATTGGAGGTTAAGTGTTACTAGTTAAATATTCCGGGTCCTCACAAAGTTGGTATCAGAGCCATACTGACCGTAGAAACCCCTAGCTTGGTCGCCTTGTAGGATGTTCTGAAAACCTATTTTCAAGAGTCAAATGGTTTATGAAAATTAAGTAAGTTATCAGATTTTACTCCTTACCTATCTTAGTTTTCTTCTCTCATCTTGTTCTAGTTTGAGTTTTGAAAATTGTTTTCCTCTCATCTTCTTCCAAAGGATAGTCCTTATCGGTTAATTTGGGTTTTGGGAACCAATGAGTTTGGCAAATTGAAGTGTTGGCTGCCCTTCTACAAGGTTTTGAAGCTTCGAATGGAGAATTTCGACTAGGAGCTTGATGCAAAATCTGGACAGCGATCATTCAGCTTCCTGACAGCAAGCTCAAAGGTTTCTAAAATAGGTAGAAAACGAGAGGTTAATCAACTAAAACTTGTGGGAATAAGAGGGTAAGATGTGATACTAGTTAGCTAAGTACCTAACGCTAATCTTGTCGCCTTAACCTTGATCTTTAGTAGTGTTAGACTTGTCGAGTGTGCTGAAATTTTTATCTTCTCACCCTATTACTGCTCATTCAATACGGGTTAATGGCATTGAGAAGTTGAGCTTGTTTTGGAGTTTCCTTGCTGTTTTGGAGCTTCTTTGGAAACATTTAAAGTTTGTATGCTTGCTGTTTTTAGCTTTCGGTTAGGGTGATATCTCATTTCCCCTAGTCGTTAACTTTTCGCTTTCATCAACTTCCAGCCAAAGTGTGTTGCTAACCAAAGTTATTAGTAACGCCCTTGTTTTCTAAACCTTTTTTTAAGGCATTTAAAATAAAATAGAACCATTTGGTTTTGATGAGAGTTCAAAACTTAACCTAAGTTTCCGAAAGAGTCCTAAATGACTAAAACAAACTTCAACAGATCAAATTTGGAATTTCTTTGTGTTGAGTGGATTCTGGAACTACCCAGGCCTCCCTTCTGTTTTGTCTTCTCTAGAACTCTCTTTCGATGCCCCTTTCTCTGGAATATCCATACCGCGTCAACTAGGTATTACCACTATGCGGTATTACCTTCGATCAATTCGTGGTCACACTGCTTCATGAGAGAAACAAACTCTTAAGATCATAGGTTCTGGGGATCCCTTACCGCCATGTAACACCGGTGCTACCGGAGGTGTGATGGTACCGAGTCCTGCAAACTCGCGAAGACCAGCGTTTGAACCTCTTTATACCATATGAGACCTCCTTGATCTAATCCGAGCCATTCAGACCTCTTGTTGGATCAATCTTGACCGTTAAGGACTACCGCATGGGAATTCATTACCATCCGGGCAACACTAGTGTTGTCTCAGATACAATTAGTCAAAAAGGTGTTTTGCAATGCATTGTTGCTCCAGGAACTGCAGCCCGCCCTGCTTGAAGAAATTCAACGTCTCAACTTGGGTGTGGTTGAGCAAGGATCTATTGCTACTTTGGTTGTGCAACCAACCTTGGTGCATCAGATCAAGTTTGCTCAGCAGTCGGATGCTGGAGTGAACCAAATAAAGCAAAATGTCAAGATCGGAACAACCAACTTCAGTTAAGTCGAGATCGATTTCGCGCAGCTCAACCAGACAGAAGGGCTATGCGGATCGTTGTCGTCACAAGTTAAGTTTACTTCTGTGGCCTAAATGGCCATAGTCCATCTAAGATAGCTAGCTGCGGAGGGATGACTCCGTGTAGCTAGTTAGCAGGCTGAGATTCCGTTGTTAGTAGAATTAATCGCAAGTTCGCCCGAGTTAACTGGACAAATTACTCCGAATTGACCGACCATCATTCCACCAACTAACAACTATTATGTACCACCACCCGATCCTCCGTAAAGATCTCCCACCACAATCCTTGTTATATCTAGACCTAGTAAGTTTTCCCGTGTCGCTAAAGTGGCACGTCACGGTCTAAATCCGATTCGTGCGGTCGATTCGCTAATCTTTGCATCTCTAGGCTCGTATGTTGGGTCGAATCGTGACCTAACGAAACAATGCAATAAAACAATAGATCCAAGTACAACAAAAATATTCTAAAATAGATAAAGAATCATAAAGAAAGGTTGTGTCTTTGCGGTTTAACGAAGAGCAACGAATCGCACTCGAATTCGTGAAAGTTCAGTGGTCAACTCGCTCGAGAGTGAGATACTTGGGAACGAAGGTCATCTCGCACGCAAACTACCCTCTTTCGCCCTCGGTGATCCAAATCTCGGGACGAGATTTCTGTAAGGGGGGGAGGTTTGTAACATCCCAAATTTCAATATGTGTTTCAAATGTAAGAAAATGTGTAAAAATTAAAACTTTTTCTTGCATCCTGTATTTCCTATTGTACCAAGCCAGTCTTGTACAAGAAGCTATGGAAATACGAAGTCACAAGTCTTTTGATCCAAATCTTGAGCTTTCAAAAACAATCTTGTCGAATCTCTTGATCATCTCCTGGAAATGTTTTTCCTAAGTTCTTGGGATGGTATGTGACCCCTCTGAAAAGTTTCACAATTTTTAGAAGTTGTTGGAATACTTTTGGGGGCAAGTCAAACCAATTTTTCAATTGGTCAAACCTTAAATTCAAACGTTCTGGAATTTTGGAAAAAGATTCTGAGCATAAAAACCTCTAAAAGTTTTATGTAAGGTTTATCATAGGGTCAGCAACCTCCGGTTAAAATTTCAGAAATTTTGGAGTTGGATTGTTACCTCTAAAAACCCTCCAAAATTTCTAGTTCAAACTCAACCCTAACTGCTTTGTCGTTGCTCGGTTCGCACTGGGTCCGCTCATGCCAACCGGGTCGGTCGATCAACTAAAAGCACCAACTGCAACCTTGCTGCCTCGCAGCCTTGGATATCATCCAACCGCCTAGACCACCTCACCGTTGGATTCTTATCCCACGGTTTAGACCTTTGGATCTCCTCAAAGACCTCCTCCGGTCTTTGTAAAGACCTCCCACTGCAGGGGACCTCCTCCGGTCCTTTTTGCAAAGACAACCTCCCGACCTCCTCCAAATCTCCCAAGACCTCCCCAAACCACGTTGGCATTTTTGCAAAACCGCCGTGGGTCTTTCGCAAACAACCCATAGGACCTCCTTTGCAATTTTTGCAAAGACCACCTTTAGGCATCCTCGCACCTCCTCGACCACCCCGTGTACCTTGGTGCTCGTGGGCAGTCCATCCTTAGATTTGTGGCTCTGACCTCCTCGTATTAAGACCTCCGATCACCTCTTTAATCGGGACCCTTCATTTCAAATCCAACCACCCGACCTCCTACCCGAGCTCAAGTCCACCAGGTTATACTTTGACCAGTCCTCCTTGAGCTTGTTCACTGTCCGTGGGACCTCCGGACTGGTCCTCCTCGCTTTTTCCCACGCATACGTGTGTGTCGATCTAGAGCACTTGAGCAAAGGCCTTGTCATTTCTTGTTCTTGTCAACGGCTAGCTCGCCACCCTTTATTGCATGTTAGCACCTTTTTCCCAAAGTCCCTTTCCACCGCCTGTCATTTCATGTGCGCCATGGCAGGCATGGACCTTGTTCACAGTGAGACCTTGCCCACACCATTGCCGAGCTCCTGTGCTATGTATATCCTGTGGCCTTCTTCCTCCCTTCTTCTTTCTACATTTCTTGTGTGCTTGAACTCTCTCGGTGTGTGTGTGAGCACCAACTTGAACACTCGAGAGCACCACCCCAGAAACCTCCATTGTCGGGCTTTGGAGCTCCTTGAAGCCATCCGAGCTCCAGTGGTTCCCTCAAGTTCTTGGCTTGTCTTTGGTAGTCTTGATCACCTCAAGCTTTCCCTAACCCTCTTTGGTTGATTTCACAGAGGAAGTCTCGTGGGAACTCGTCTTAGAGGTCATCCCCACCTTCTTCCTCGGCCAGGTTGCTATGGCCGCCGCGCCACCGCCTCCGACCTCCCTTGGACCTCTTCTTTGTCCAGGTGAGTGCGCAATATCCCTTAAGTGTTGGTGATCCAGCTAGTTTAGCTCATGGGTTTGTTTTCTTCGTTTGGTTTTGCCGAAAACTCGCTTCTCCGGCCGGCGCGGCTGCTCAAGGCCGCCGCCGCCGAGAAGCACGCCCTCTAGGTTCGTGTCGTTATTTGGAGCCCAACCATGCCCTTGGTTCCCGCCGACGAGATCCACGCCGCCGGCGGCAGCCGTTGAGCGCGCGAGTTTGCCGTGCAAACTCCCGCTGTCATACTTTCTTAGGACATCATCAATGCCCCATTTATTGCTAATCATTGGGTGCATTAATCTGCCTAAGCCGTGCCATTGCGTCATCGACATGTGGGCCATGGGCTTGAAGTTAAATCCGAAGTCTTTTGGTGCCCCTTTAGGTTCATTCATTGCCAATCTTCAGAGCAATAAATTTGTCTTAGCCGCCCCTTTTGTCGCCGTCCGGTGGTCCCGCGCCATTAAAAGAAAACCCGGACCTCCTGACTAATCTTGGCCGCTCACGACCTCTCCAAGATTAGATATGGGCCTTAGGTTCTTTTCCGCAAAACCTCGCCTCTAGGACCTCCCCTAGATCGATCCTAGCCGCGTAAGACCTCCCGGTTTCAATCCCACCGCTTAGAAGCTCCTCGCTTTGATTCAGGCCGCTGGGAGTTTTCTATGAAAACTCTAGGTCGCAGACCTCTTCGGTTTTGAATCGGGCCGTTAAGACCTCCCTTGGGAGATCTTAGCCATCGGGTCCTCCTCCGCTAAATCCTCACCCCTAAGGCCTCCTCAGTAAAATCCCAACCGCTGGACCTCCTCCTCGAGTTATCTCCACCGCTTAGGACCACCCGGTTCACCCGAGCCGTGGGCCGTTTCGTGCAACGTTAAGTCTTCGGGACCTCCTCGTGCAATTCGAGCGTAGATCTTGACCGTAGGTCTCTGCTCGCAGAAACCTTAAGCGCCACGACCACTGGTTAGATCTCACCGCCCAGACGCCCCGAGATCTAACTCGAGCCACTAGAACCACTCAGGCAAAAAGACCTCCTCGAGGTCATTTCAGAAACCACCTTCGGATCTCCCGAGGTCCTCGTTGAAAAGACCTCCTCGAGGTCCTCTTTGCAAAAAGAGCACCCCTGTCCCTGTTAGAAAACCCTCAGACCTCCCCAACCTTGGTCTTAGCCGTCGCGACCTCCCCGGGTTAGATCTCGAGCGTTAGATCTCTTTTGTAAAACCTTTAGCGCTCAGACTCCTCTCGCAGCTCGGGACCGCTCAAGACCTCCCTAGGTCTCATCCAACCGCCCAGATCTCCTCCGTTAAAACGCTTATCGCTAGGACCTCCCGAGAAGATCTTGGCCATCCAAGACCTGCCAGTGTCAATCCCACCGATCAAGACCTCCTCTCGGAGATCTTGACCGCCTAGGACCTCCTCCTTTGGATCGAGAGCGTTAGGACCTCCTCCTCTCGGTCTAAACCGTTAGATTTAGATCTAACGGTTAGACCTCCTTCGTGGATTTAGCCGTAGGACCTCTCTCTCGGAGATCTAGACCGTTGGGACCTCCTCTCGTGAGAATCGACCGTCCCGACCTCTTTCCTTGGATTTAAAGCCTTAGGATCTCCCTAGTGCTCGGACCGCCAGATCTCGATCCGACGGTCACGACCTCTGTTAGGCAGAGACCTCCTTGCGCGCGCTGTGCACGCTACCGGTCATGATCGTTGGATCGATCTCAACGATCCGCACCTCCCCAGCGCGGAGGAGGTCTTGTGCGCATCGTGCTTCGAGGCTCGTGAGTCGCCGACCTTGATCTAACGGCCCACGACCTCTCCTTTGTCTTCCAGTTCGGTTGGACCTCCCGAGAGCTCAAAGTTTCCTAAGTCTTTTGCTGTTTCAAATTTCAAAAGTGCATAACTTTGTCATTTTAACTCCTTTTGAATGGTTCCAGCTGTCTGTAGCTTTGTTATGGTATGAACTTTAATCTGAGAATGAAATTAGGCCCCGTGTTGTAGCAGAAAATGATTTTAATAGCATGATCTTGTTTAATGAAAAATGAGGTCTAGAAATTCATGAAAATTTGTAAACCACATAACTTCCTCTCTGTAGTTGCAAAGTGAGCAAACTCAACCTGGTAAATTTGGCCTATAGACATGCTTTAAATTGATCTAGGCTTTGTCTTTATTCATGTTCCTGAGAAATGATATATGCTAGTTGTAGAACTTAGAAAATCATAACTAAATCATCTTAACTCCAAATGACCTAAAATTTTATATGGGTTACCACTATACCAGTAGGTAGCTACCATAAAATTTCAGCTTCAAAATCTTTCTAGAAAATATTTTTGCTACAGTGCTAATTATGGCCTGAAAATGAGTTTTTAGTAATATCTTTGCGCCACAAATCCAAATTAGGTTTTTCCAGTTTCTATGTCTTGGTATATTTGTATTCTACCTTGTGTATAAATTTCGTTGTATTTGGATAATTTTTGCTTGCTCTTTTGTTTAAGTGTTGCTAGTCTTATTGGTTGTTCTTGGTTCTTTTGCCTTTCGCTTAGGATTCGACATTTGCGGTAACCCCGAGAGCGACCCTCCGCAACAAATTGAGCAACAGCAAGAAGGCAAGCAGTTTGATCATGTTAATCCCAGTATTTTAAGTATTTATGTTGATTACAAATTCTATGTATGCATTGCTACTTTGTTTTAATAGTTGGCCTAGTAGATGCATTTCCTTAGCAAATGATTATCCTCTACTACCATGAGCCTAGGTTACTTGCTGTGATTTAGAGTTCGTGGATGGGCTCTTGTCACTTAGTAGTTGCGAATTAATTGCTTAGCCATGCTTAGCTTCGGTAGAAATGGGTGGTTATCGACTTGTCGATAACCTTGATCACACAGAACTTATTATGATTTATTATTTCCACCTTGTGCCATGTCTACTTATGAAAACTAAAACTGAAAACAAAATGATTTAGACTTGGGCACAATGGTAAGATGGTGTGATTTTGGGTGTGACTGGAATGGTGCCCGGGTCAACAAGGACCGAACATCTTGTTACACTAAACCAAGCATTTTAGCGCATAACCACATTAGAGGGTATGGGACCTCTCTTGACTTAGTACTTTGGCGTGTATTGGCTCCAGTCGCAGGAGTCGCAGGAGGGATGGAGGTGGGAGCATTGTAGTGTCCGAAGGTTTCCCCGTAACGGTGGTTGTCTTTCGCTTGCAATGTAAGCGTATGGGTTTCTATCCATACGAGCTGCTCGTAGTTAATACACAAGATTGGAAATGTCTCGAGGACTTAGCGGGCCGGCATACCTTCGGTAGTGTGCTTGTGGCTTGAAGGCGGTCCAAGTGTGGGTACATTGGTACACCCCGCAGGTTAAAACTATTCGAATAGCCTCGCCCTAGGTTATGGACACGCTGGCAAGGTCTTTCAAGAGTTAGACTACAACCTTTAAATTAAAACTGATGGGTGGTACGAATCGTGATTCGTGTTATGTTGTGGTGACTATTGGGATAGTCACTTCAGTGGTTACTTGTATGTATCTTTACTTATCATTACTTTGATAACAAAATAAATTTGCAAACTTGCTTTTAAAATGTATTACATTATTGCAAATAAAGTTGGCTTCATGCAAATGAGACATATGACCTCCACCTAAATAAGCTTGCATGTAGTTTATGAATAGGTCTGCTATTCCACACGCTGCCTTATGGGTACAAAGACAATCTTTGTACTCAGCTGCTATGCTTAATTGTTTTGTTGCAGAGGAGGAAGGTGAGCTCAAGGGCCTCACTTTGTGAGCTGTGTTGTGGTAGCTTATGGGCGACTAGCTTACGGCCCTGGCCGGTTGCCTTGTGGGTGTGTGGCTAACCGCCGACTTTTGTTCTAGCCATCTTATGGCGCTTTTGCTTCATTGTCATTCTTGTATATTGTTCTATTTGGCCGGTCGGCTCTCTTTTGTAATAACTTACTTTATGTATGTCGTTGTTGAACTTAGTGATGTATGTGTATGGAATTGATGTGTAATTTTGTGATGATGTGCATATGCTGCAGTTCTGGGAAGCATATGTCCATCGAGGCTTAGAATGTTTAATTAGTAACGCTAGAACCAATTGGAGGTTAAGTGTTACTAGTTAAATATTCTGGGTCCTCACATTAACCAACATTAGCACTAGGTCAGTATGATGGATAGTACCAAGTGGTAAAGCCTTAAGACTAAAAATCTTTAGTATGATCTTTAGCTTAAAGTCTTAAGATTATGCTTCCATTCGAAAATCCAAGATAATTTGTTACAGCATGAAACTGGTTAATCTCCACAATTACAAAACTAATTGGCAGGGTGATTGTTAACCAACTATGTCAATTGCAGTATATTATCAATATTTAGTTCCTTGTGACTAATAAAGATTACTAAGTGTCAGTCAGTTGTCTTTGGCATTAGACCTCAACCTTTTTGTGATTAGTTGAAATAATAATCCGTCAGGTTTTTGTCCTTGGTAGTGAGCTTGGTAGAACCAAAAAGAAGATAGTAGTAGCTTGTGGATCGTATAATTAGTAAAGGAAGGCAGGTATCTAAATCAAGTAGTTAGTAAGTACCTTTACTGTAATGTATGCTAGCTTGGTGTTCCACTTTATCGGGTGATTAGTAGGATAAGTGAGTCAATCCAAGCAGTTGGTTTAGTTAAGTTGGTTATGCATAACCTTCTCCCGCAAACTCCAAATCCATTAGTTTATGTCTCCAATGTAACCTGAAATCATTATTATTTTTTTTGTATCAATTTCTTAATTGTTGGAGACTTTTTGAGCATTCTGGTGTTTATTCGTTGTTTTTCGCTTTGGCAGTTTTATCGTTAGATGACGCTGTTTACGAGAGTGATCCTCTGCAGCAAGTCGAATGTCTCTAGCAAGGCAAAGGCAAGCAGTTTGATCATATCCAGTTCATTCCCATTATTTTCAAGTCTAATATTTTGTTTAACTTGTATGTATGCATGCTTTTGTGTCAAAGTTAATTTTATCGATTAGAGGTAGTTAATCCCATTGCATTGTTGCCCTGAAATTGTTCACCCCTGCCACTACCTTAGGAACATTATTCTCACTGGTGAATTAGAGCCCGGTGAATGATTTAGGGCCTTTTATTTATCTTTGCGATGTGATGCTAGCAATGCTTAGATACCGGTAGAATTGGGCGGTTATTGACTTATGTCGGTAACCTTGATCACACAAAACTTGCTATTACTTATGATTCATACCTGGAGTTTTGTTTATTTGTGCAAACCAAAAACTAAAAATAAAATGGTTTGGACGTGGCTAAACTTGGTTGTTTTCTGCTGGTGCACGGGTTCAGCGTGCACGGGGCTGGTTCATCAGCTCCCGGTTTGAAGGATGTCGCCATGTCATGTAAGGACCGAGTTACTTGTGTCACTAAGCTGCGCATTTGCGTGGTAACCACACTAGAGGGAAATGGGACCTCTTTTGACTAAGTACTTTGGGGGTGTTAATTAATGAGTCACCGTGGGTTGCATATGGGGTATATGCAACATGGACGTGTTTAGGGGAGTGGAGCACCCGCCGAGGCCGGTGTCTCCCGCTCCACGTATGGGTCCTTGTGATCCATATTTCGCCGGCAAATCACTAAGGGTTAACCCCATACGTATGCTCTTGATTAGCTCATTCCATTGGAAATGTCTCGTAGGACTTAATGTGCAAGACACCAAAAGTAGTGTGCTTCATCCGGTGGCAAAAAGGCGGTCTGAAGTGTGGGTACATTGGCACACCCCTGCAGGGTATTAAATCTATTCGAATAGCCTCGTCCTAGGTTATGGACATGCTTGGTAAGGTCGTGCAAGAACTAGACTACAACATTTAATTAAAACTTGATGGGTTGGCATGAACGGGTAGTTCATGTTATTGTTGTGGTGACTATTGGGTTAGTCACTTCTAGGTTGTTTTTATTGTCGTTATTATTATTGTATCGTAGTTATTTCAACTATTACAAAGAGTTTGTCAAATTGCCTTCAATCTATTACATTATTGCAAATGAAAACTTGCTTTATGCTAAAAGTAAGTCCAGAGCCCCCTCCACTTAAATAAAGCTTGCATGTAGTTAATTATAGTTCTGTTACCCTTACACGTCAGTCTTGCGAGTACAAAAACAATTTTTGTACTCAGTTGCTATGCTTTATTGTTTTGTTGCAGAGAAAGAAGGTGAGCCCCAAGGGCTTCCCTTTTGTGAGATGTGCTACGGGTTTGACGACTAGCTTATGTCCCGGTTGGTTGCCTTGTGGGTAAAAAGGCACACTAATTGGCTTTTATTTATCGCCATCTTATGGCACTTTCGCTTCCGCTGTTTAGTTGTTATTTAGTTGTTATTTGGCCGGTTGGCCCTTGTTGTAATAAATCTCTATTGTATGTCTTTTATTGTTGTGCTTCGGTTCTATACGATTGAATGGAATTGATGCATAATTTTGTAAAAGGGTGTATGTACAAAGATTTCTGGATGTACATATTTTCCCGAGGCACGGGATATTTTATTTGTGATGCTAAACTAAGCATTACAAGTTAAATACCCCGGGGTCTCACAAAGTTTGGTATCAGAGCCATTCCAACCGTAGTAACCCAAGTTTGGTCGTCTTTAGGATATTTGGAAAATTTAATTTCGAAGTATCAAATGATTTATGAAAGCTTAAGTAAATTCTCATATTTTATTCCTTACCTATCTTAGCTTTCTTCTCTCATCTTGCTCTAATTTGAGTTTTAAATAGTTGTTTCCCTTTCATTCTTCTAAAAAGATAGTCATTATCGTTTAAATTGGGTTTTGGGAACCAATGAGTTTGGCAAATTGAAGTGTTAGCCGCCCTTTTCATGGTTTTGAAGCTTCCGGTTGAAGATTTCGCTTAGAGGCTTGGATGCAAAATCTGACAGCGATCATTCAATTTCCTGACACCAAGCTCAAAGGTTCTAAATAGGGTAGAAAATGAGAGGTTAATCAACTAAAACTTGTGGGAATAAAAGGGTAGGATGTGATACTAGTTAGCTAAGTATCCAACATTGTTTTTATCGTCTTAACCTTGTTCTTGAGTAGTGTTAGACTTGATGTAGTGTGCTGAAATTTTGTCTTCTCAACCAATGACTCGCCTGCTCAATACGGGTTAATTGTATCGAAGTTGAGTTTTGGCTTGGTGTTTCCTTTGCTGTTTTGGAGCCCTTTTGGAAGCATTTAAAGTTTATATACTTGCTAATTTGGTTTTCGCTTAGGGGTACCTAATTCCCTAATCGTTAGCTTTCGCCATCAACTTCAAGTTTCAAGTGTGTTGCTAACCTGTTAATGACAACGCTTTGTTTTCTAAACCTTTTAAGGCTTTTAAAATGAAATAGAACCATTTGGTTTTGATGAGAGTTCAAAACTTAACCTAAGTTTCCGAAAGAGTCCTAAATGACTAAAACAAACTTCAACAAATCAAACCTGGAATTTCCTTGTGTTGAGTGAGTTCTAAAACTACCCAGGCCTCCTTGTTGGTTATGTCTTCTCTAGAACTCTCTTTCGATACCCCTTCTCTAGAATATCCATATCGCATCAACTCGGTGTTACCGCTTATGCAGTATTACCTCCGCTCAATTTCACACCGCTTCATGAGAGAAACAAACTCTTAGGAACATGAGTTCTAGGAATCCCTTACCGCCGTGTAGCAACAGTGCTACCGGAGGTGTGGTATTACCGTTTCCTGGGTACTTGCAAAGACCAGTGTTCGAACCTCTTTATACCATATGAGACCTCCTTGATTTAATCTAAGCCGCTCGCACTCTCTTTTGATTTGATCTTGACCGTTATGACTACGATATGGGAATTCATTACCATCCGGCAAGACTAATGTTGTCGCAGATACAATTAGTCAAAAGGTGTTTTGCAATGCATTGTTGCTCCAGAACTGCACCGCCTCCTTGAAGACTTCTATTGTCTCAACTCGTGTGGTTGAGCACGGTCTCTTGCTACCTTGGTTGTGCAACCAACCCCGTGGATCGATCAAGTCGCTCAGCAATGATGTCGGAGGAACCAAACCAAGCAAAATGTCAAGATCGAACAACCAACTTTAATTAAGTCGAGATCGATTTCGCGCAGCTCAACCGCATGTAGGGCTATGCGGATCGTTGTCGCCACAAGTTGTTTACTTTTGTGGCCTAAATGGCCATAGTCCATCTAAGATAGTTAGTCATGAGGGATGACTCGATAGCTAGTTAACCGATCGTGGTCTTGTTCGTTAGTGAGTAACCAGACAAATTGCTCCACCAACTAAGAAAGGTCATGGCCCCTCTAAGATAGCTAGCTGTGGAGGGATGACTCTGCATAGCTAGTTAGCAGACTGAGATCCCGTTGTTGGCGGAACTGACCAGACAAGTCGCTCCACCAGCTAACAACGGCCTTGCTCCATAACCATAGAATCTAGAAAGATCTCTCACCACAATTCTTGTCCTATCCGACTGCAAGTTTCGGTGTCAATTAAAGTGGCACATCTTCTATCAGCCGGAACCAAGATTCGTACCGATCACTTGGTTGGGTGTTATGTCTCAAGGAACGAGCTGGGAACAATATGCAAGTAAACAAAGTGTCGATTGGACTGAACAGAGTTCGAGAATTAGATCCAAGTACAACAAAAATATTGTAATTGGATATGGAATCATAAAGAAATTTTCGCATCCTTGAAGAAGCTGAACGAAAATCAAGGAATCGTGTCCTCAAGACCCTAAAAGACCAGTGGTTACATCATTCCAAGGATGAAGCTACTTGGAAGCGGGACAACCGTCTACGTGCGGACTACCCCTCCTTCTTCCCCGAGCCAGCCAAATCTCGGGATGAGATTTTTGTAAGGGGGGAGGTTTGTAACATCCCAATTTTAGACTTGTGTTTCAAATGTAAGAAAATGAGTAGAAATTAAAACTTTTTCGTACATCGTGTATTTCCTGTAGGTAAAATGCCTGCGTGTCCCTTCTTTTTCGTTCCTCGCTAACTCCCTTCGCTTCTCCTTCTAATCTCATCCAAAACTCAAAACCAAGTTATGCATGTCGATCGTTGTGATCGTCATCGCACGACCAACCCATTCGCAACCTGCTGCATGCATGGCGTTTGAGCAAGTTGGAAAATGTGAGAGAAATACACGCTATTTATTCCATCGCTAATTTTTCTCATCGCCCATTCTTTAGTCCAAATAACCACCCTTCCACTCATGCAATCTTTCTATTGTTTGTGTGGTCACCTCACCACCGCCATTTCTCCTTTCCCAAGAGAGCAACCCCACTAACCATTTCTTTTTTTCACTCCCACCAATCATGTCACCATCCCGACAGAGCACCACCGCCCATTTCCTTATTACACTTCCCTCGCCATCGCTGTCCCCAACTCCACGCCACTTCATTGCCCCAACCATCCTCTACCACCGAGCCGGGCAACTCCATTCCTTCCTCGCCCATCGGCCTCTCGCGCCACACCGCAGCTTGCCCCGCCTTCACGCGCCTCATCGGTGCCGCCGCCTTCCGCTTCTCACCCGGCCATCCCGCCCAACCCGCACTGCCGCTCCCACCGAAGCCCTCTTCCACCACTTGCCGCTCCACCTCCCGCCTTCCCCACCCCGGCTCTCCTCGCGCCCCGGCCGTGGCGCCGGATCCGACCCGCCCGATCGCTCGCGCCACCGCCGCTTTCGCCGCCAGATCCGCTCGCCCGTGTCGGCCACCTCCCCACCGACCGGGTTCGCGCCGACTCGGTCTTCGCGCGCTCGCGCGGCAGCCGCCCGTCACCGCTTCCTTCGCCGACCCGATCGCTCCGCCATTGCCGCCACCTTTTCGGCCGCCTCTACCGCACGCCCGAGCCGCCGCGTCTTCTCCTCGCTGGCCGGCCAGCCTTTGCATCGGCGCTCCACCGTGCCGCTTCCTCGCTACCGTGCCGCAGCCTTCCACGCTGCGGCCACCGCACGACGTCGCCTCGCTGTTCCGACCGCGCAAGCCAATGCCGAGTCACCTTCGGTTTCTTCTTGTTGCCTCTACGTGTTTGTGTAAATACCTCAATGCATGTCTTTGTGTTCTACAGTGGAGCTCGCCTCGGCCACCCTCGCCCTTTCACCGTGCTCAACCGCCGCCACCACCGCTCGAGCCGCGCTGCTCCACCTCGAGGTCGCCGCCGTGTCGGTCCTGATTTCGTCATTGTCAGCCACTGCCGGAGTTCCCTTCGTCGGCGATGAGCCGTGGTCCGAACCACCGGTAGCTCCTCTATCCCGCAGTTTCATCTATGAAACTCTCCTATGTAACTGAGGATAGGACCCATCTGTGAAAGGATTAGTTTTTGCAATTAATAGTTTTGATGAACGAAGTAAATCACTCTGCCTTGTGTTTAGCTTGTGGGATAAATAAATTGGTGGAAGAGGAGCTGATCATTCCGCATAGTCTTTTGGTTGGCAGGATGATCAGAGGAGAAGTAAGTCCAAAATGTTTGTAGTACCCATTTGCTTAATCATAACTCTTTTGATCACTAAATTTTAATTTAGAAACTACATAATTAGTTGTCATCAGTATAATTTGTTTTGGGTGAGGTTTTGAGCAGAGTAGGTGGTTTAGAAGGACTTGCTGCTATAGGTTCGTGAACAGTAATCTAAGTTAGTTTGGTCAATAGATTAATGGCTTGCTTAGCACAATTGTGGAAAGGTTAGTGAATCGATTAGTCTGCTGGTCATTTAGTTCTTTGTGGCAAACAAATCCGAAACTTTTATGACTGGGTGTATTCAGAATCGTGAGAGTGCAATCAGAGATGATTAGTTTGGGCAGAGGTTGATGACCATATAGAGTCTAGTTTAGCATTTTAGTTTAGCAAAACTCACTGTGAAGGTGTTTGAGCAAGAACTTAAAATTGTCGCTTTGTCAATAGGTTTTGACCAATTCCAGAGTTAGTAGTGTTCTTGAATCTTTGACTGCTGAGCTTTGCTCCTTTTAGCCTTTTAACACTTAAGCTTTCAGAGCAAGCTTAGTAGAAAACAAAAATGGGTGTGTAATTTAAGAAGATGTGTTAACACCAACCTAACTCAGCAATGTTTCTTAAAGAGGCTTGTGCTAAGAAAGTCCGAGAAGAAATCTGCCTCCGACTTTGAGTCGTTGGCAATTATGAATCTGGAGTTTTGGACCTTAACACTAGTAGAGTCAAATCAATCTAAAAATTCAAGCATTAGTTGATTCTCCAAAGCCAAAGTGAAATCCTAGTTGATGAAGGAATAAATGGATTTAGAGTGAGCAAATTAAAGAAATCGTAAGTTAATAAGAGTTTTCAATAGGCGGTGACATGTCCAAACTAGTAGTTAGAAATTTTATGTTTATGCCATTGAACATTTAACTAACATCACTTCAGTAGATCTTTTGCTAGATAATTGAGCAGAGAAGAGTAGAGGTTAAAATTGGCAGTAAGCTATGTTTTTGTTAAGTCAAGTAGTTAGTAATGCTTTTGTTCTTTTAGCCCTTGAGCACTTAGCCAACATTAGCACTAGGTCAGTATGATGGATAGTACCAAGTGGTAAAGCCTTAAGACTAAAAATCTTTAGTGCGATCTTTAGCTTAAAGTCTTAAGATTATGCTTCCATTCGAAAATCCAAGATAATTTGTTACAGCATGAAACTGGTTAATCTCCACAATTACAAAACTAATTGGCAGGGTGATTGTTAACCAACTATGTCAATTGCAGATATTATCAATATTTAGTTCCTTGTGACTAATAAAGATTACTAAGTGTCAGTCAGTTGTCTTTGGCATTAGACCTCAACCTTTTGTGATTAGTTGAAATAATAATCCGTCAGGTTTTTGTCCTTGGTAGTGAGCTTGGTAGAACCAAAAAGAAGATAGTAGTAGCTTGTGGATCGTATAATTAGTAAAGGAAGGCGGTAGCTAAATCAAGTAGTTAGTAAGTACCTTTATCAGAATGTATGCTAGCTTGGTGTTCCACTTTATCGGGTGATTAGTAGGATAAGTGAGTCAATCCAAGCAGTGGTTTAGTTAAGTTGGTTGCGGCATAACCTTCTCCTGCAAACTCCAAATCCATTAGTTTATGTCTCCAATGTAACCTGAAATCATTATTATTATTTTTGTATCAATTTCTTAATTGTTGGAGACTTTTTGAGCATTCTGGTGTTTATTCGTTGTTTTTCGCTTTGGCAGTTTTATCGTTAGATGACGTTGTTTACGAGAGTGATCCTCTGCAGCAAGTCGAATGTCTCTAGCAAGGCAAAGGCAAGCAGTTTGATCATATCCAGTTCATTCCCATTATTTTCAAGTCTAATATTTTGTTTAACTTGTATGTATGCATGCTTTTGTGTCAAAGTTAATTTTATCGATTAGAGGTAGTTAATCCCATTGCATTGTTGTTCTCAAATTGTTCACCCCGCCACTACCTTAGGAACATTATTCTCACCGTGAATTAGAGCCGGTGAATGATTTAGGGCCTTTTATTTATCTTTGCGATGTGATGCTTAGCAATGCTTAGATACCGTAGAATTGGGCGTTATTGACTTATGTCGGAACCTTGATCACACAAAACTTGCTATTACTTATGATTCATACCGAGTTTTGTTTATTTGTGCAAACCAAAACTAAAAATAAAATGGTTTGGACGTGAGCGAAACTTGGTTGTTTTCGGTGGTGCACGGGTTCGCGTGCACGGGGGGTGGGTTCATCAGCTCCCGGTTTGAAGGATGTCGCCCATGTCATGTAAGGACCGAGTTACTTGTGTCACTAAGCTGCGCATTTGCGTGGTAACCACACTAGAGGAAATGGGACCTCTCTTGACTAAGTACTTTGGGGTGTTAATTAATGAGTCGCGTGGTGGGTTGCATATGGGGTATATGCAACATGGACGTGTTTGTGGGGGGGAGCACCGCCGAGGCGGTGTCTCCCGCTCCACGTATGGGTCCTTGTGATCCATATTTCGCCGGCAGATCACTAAGGGTTAACCCCATACGTGCGGCTCTTGATTAGCTCATTCCATTGGAAATGTCTCAGAGGACTTAGCCGTGCAAGATACCAAAGGTAGTGTGCTTCATCCGTGGCAAAAGGCGTCCAAGTGTGTGTACATTGGTACACCCGCAGGTATTAAATCTATTCAATAGCCTCGCCCTAGGTTATGGACATGCTTGGTAAGGTCGTGCAAGAACTAGACTACAACATTTAATTAAAACTTGATGGGTTGGCATGAACGGTAGTTCATGCTATTGTTGTGGTGACTATTGGGTTAGTCACTTCCTGTTGTTTTTTATTATTGTTATTATTATTGTATCGCAGTTATTTCAACTATTACAAAGAGTTTGTCAAATTGCCTTCAATCTATTACATTATTGCAAATGAAAACTTGCTTTATGCTAAAAGTAAGTCCAGAGCCCCCTCCACTTAAATAAAGCTTGCATGTAGTTAATTATAGTTCTGTTACCCTTACACGTCAGTCTTGCGAGTACAAAAACAATTTTTGTACTCAGTTGCTATGCTTAATTGTTTTGTTGCAGAGAAAGAAGGTGAGCCCCAAGGGCTTCCCTTTTGTGAGATGTGCTACGGGTTTGACGACTAGCTTGGCGGCCCGGTTGGTTGCCTTGTGGGTAAAAAGGCACACTAATTGGCTTTTATTTATCGCCATCTTATGGCACTTTCGCTTCCGCTGTTTAGTTGTTATTTAGTTGTTATTTGGCCGGTTGGCCCTTGTTGTAATAAATCTCTATTGTATGTCTTTTATTGTTGTGCTTCGGTTCTATGCGATTGAATGGAATTGATGCATAATTTTGTAAAAGGGTGTATGTACAACATTTCTGGGATGTACATATTTTCCCGAGGCACGGGATATTTTATTTGTGATGCTAAACTAAGCATTACAAGTTAAATACCCCGGGGTCTCACAACAACCTCATTCTGTTGTGGAACTCGTGGAGAAGAAAGTTGATGATCTAAACCCTTTTCAGAGCAAAAAGAAGCAAACAAGGAATTCTTAAATTCAGTACCATTGTCACTTCTTATAAATTTTACAGCGCCATTCAACTCATTATTAAGTCTGAGAAATAAAATTTTGAAATGACCAAATGCCTCATCTTTAGATACCATAAAATAAACCCATGAGTATCTAGAGAAATCATCAACAATCACAAGAATATACCATTTGCCTCCAACAGATTGAACTCTTGAGGGACCTACAGTATCCATATGCAACAATTGTCCACGACCATCTGTGAAGATTTCAGAAATAGTGAAATGAGGGGCAACAGCCATCTTACCATGACGACAAGGAGAGCAAACCAATTCTTTTTCACAGTTAAGCTTAGGTAACCCCCTAATGAGATCCATTCCACTGATTCGAACAAGATGATCAAAACCAATATGTCCTAACCTACGATGCCAAAAGAATAGATCCTTGGATACAGAAGCTACTAAACATCTAACATTAGGTGAAAAGGAATGATCGAAATCAGCTTTAAAAACCTTCCCTAACCGAGAGATGTTGAACACAAGATCACCTGAAGCATCTAAAACTCTGCAAGCATGTTTCTTAAAGCTTACCTCAAGATTTTCTTCTATCAATTGTGAAACCGAAAGCAAGTTGTATTTTATTTTACTTACCAAAGCAACATCTTTGAAAATAAACTTGTCATTTACACGCACAATACCTTTTGCCATCACAACTCCAATTGAAGCATCTCCAAAAGTAATCAATTCATTACTAGATGCCTTAGTGAGGGAGGAGAACCATTTTGAATCACCTGTCATGTGTCTTGAACATCCTGAATCAACTAGCCAAATGTTCCTTCCTCAACCACAGACCTACATTAAGCAAGTATCGGTCTCACAAGATCAAGTTAGTAAGATATGATTTAGGAACCCAATATCGTGATACACGATTTAGTAGGAACAATGAAGCAATTCTCTTTTCTGGATGCTGTCGGTCAAACCGCAGTTTACGAGCCGGTCTGACCGATGATTGTGCAAAAACTCCTAAATGTGCAGTAGTTTGTTTAGTGAAAACAAAATGAGCTTGAAAAACCTTTCTTAGCCTATCTCTCTTTTCTTTCTTAGCTTTTCGAAAACAAAACTGAGCCAAGTGCCCTTCTTTTCCGCAATAAGTGCACTGATACTTATCTTGATGAGAAATAACAGTTTTTCCCTTTACAGTTCTTATCTTGGTGGAAGGATCCTTTGCAAAGCCAGCAGATTTAAACAAAACATGTTTAGGTTCAGTTTCAGTTTCAAACTTTCCAGGTTCAAGAACCTTAAGAATTTTGGGAGGATGATTCTTGGCATATTCAACAACATTAAACCCTAGACCTTGGCTTTTAGTACTCACTTTTGATCTGTCTAGAATCATGTTCAGATTTTTCTTGCCAAAAGAGAACCTCTCCAAAGTGTCTTTAAGTTATTCAACTTCTTTAGCAAGAGTAGGACAGATTGTGCACTTAACAGTTCCATTCAAAGTTTTCTTAGAAGCACTAGACAGAGCCAATTTTTCTTTTTCAGCAAATTCATTTAATTGTCTAGTGAAGGCTTCTATCTCAGTTGTGAGTTTGGGACAATTTGTGCAAGAAAGTGTCTCGTGATAAAGCATTTGTTGTTTAGATTCCTGAGATGATATTAGTCTAGCTTCTAGTCGTTCACAATTAGAGCAAGTTTTAATTTGAGCATCCACAGTAGTTAACTCTAAACAAATTGAACTAGACTTCAGTTTTTCAATTTCATCATGTGCAAGTTTTAGCTTATCATTACAACAGTTATGAGCCAGTTTTAGCTCTTCAAATTCAGCATGTATTGACCTAGCAATTTTCAGTTCAGAATGCAAAACTTGACATGATTCACACGATTCATCATCAGGAATAGCAGCCTTAAGCCTATCAATTTTAGAATTCAAGCTATCAACAACAAGGTCATGTTTCTTTACTTTCTTCTTGTACTTTTTAAGCTCATTTGTTAATTTAAGCACAGCACGAGATAAATCAACATAAGAGGGTTTTACCTCATCAGGGTCACTATAGAGATCATCATCATCATTAATTTCTTCACTGCTTGCCATAAAACACATCCCTGTGAAGTCCACCTCTTTTGCCTTCTTTTTATCATCCTCATCGCTTTCAGAATCGACATCACTCAGCCCAATCTCCTCAAGTGCTGAGAGCACCTTATTGACAGCTTTACGATAATTTTGCTTTTTACTTGAATCAAACTTGAATTTTGAACGCCGAGCTGGTGCTTTGTCATCTTTAGCTTCCTTACCTCTCAGCTTGGGACAATTCACCTTAATGCGGTTTGGCTCACCACATTCAAAGCATCTGATTGGACCTCCTCTTCTCCTTGATCTGACATTATTGATTGCTTTAGTCACCCTATTGGAGAAGAGTACAAGTTGTTCTTCCGAATCTCCTCCAATTGTTCATCCAAATAGTTCCCAAAGCGCATAAGGAAAACTAGAAGAACTAGATGAGCTATCAGTTTGGTTAGTCACTAAATTCAAAGAATTTGACTTATTTTTCCTGGCCAAAATATCAATCTCATGTGTTTTCATCATGGAATAAAGATCATCCAATGTGAGTGTTTCTATGTTAACAGACTCCTTGATAGTAGTAACTAACACTTCCCAGACAGTCATATCCAAAGCATTCAAAATTTGACGTGCATTGTTAGAATCAGAGTAGATCAAATCAATAGATTGCAAATCACCAATGATTTTATTGAAACGATCAAAAAGAGCATCTACTGACTCACCCGGCTTCATCTCAAATTTAGAGTACTCCTTTTTGAATTGGTTCTGACGAACACCTTTAACAGATTTTGAACCTTCATGATAATCATGTGTAGTCCAAATTTTGTTAGCAGATTTAATGTTGGCATTTCTAACAAACTCGTTTCTACTCAAGCCTTGCAACAAAATATTTCTAGCCTTTGCGTTAGCTTCAACATCAGCAATGTTGTTGGTAATCACAGCAGGCACCTCATAAGGATTTTCAACTTTTTGCCAGATGACATTACCTTGTGCTTGCAGAAAGACCTCCATGCGTGTCTTCCAATAGATGTAGTCCGATCCATCGAAATATGCTAGCTTACCTGAGAATCGATCTCGATCTGCCATTGCAACCTCGCTCTGATACCACTTGTAGGATCGTAATGGCAATCAGAAGGGGGTTGAATGATTGTATCGAATTGACCCCCCGAATTCTAACTTCTTCTTGTGTACAAGAACACCAGAACCACTCAGTTGACTTCTTGAAGAACTTCACAGCAAGGACACCCTCAGGCGCACAACAAGAACACCAAATCAAGAATCAAAGTTGAACGAATCTGAACTTTATATATCAAACTTGATTTGTGTCTACAAAGCACTCAAAGAAGAACCCTCAAAGCCCCCAAATGAAGGACCTCTAAACCGTAGCAAAACAGAAGAAAGCTACGGTCAAGAAACTACCAAAACCCGAATAAAAAAAAACTCATGCGTAAGCCGCACCCCTCTGCCTCCTCTTATAGGCAGGATTCTATCCGTGTTAGCAACAAACACGAAATCAAACTCTCTGAAAATCAAGGGACCCGAAACCCTTATCAACACAGGTTTTACAAAAATTACCAAAACTTTCCAAAACCGAACTTCCACGCCGTAAGCCTCCAGGAATCCGTTTCCGTAGCTTCAACGTGATCCACTTTGATCTCCATGTGCTCCAACGCGATCCAAACCACCTCGTGACATCCACGACCTCCAAGACCTCAGATTCTCCCCATCCTAGTCCGAGTCCACATCATCACCGACTGTGATTCGTCCTCACGCTCAACCTGCACATGCAAAGACCAAAGAAACCAAATCTTGGCACAAGTTCTCCAACTTGATCATCCATTAGCTCACTCACACCCATAAACACTATCATGCATCATGCAACAAGATAAAACACATGAATTTAACTTTTCCTCAGTCAAATCCTCAAAACAACAACTTCACAGAGCATAATCGGAACTACCGCCATGATACGCCCGGTATTACCGCACAAGCGGGCGTACCACTCAAAGCACTGCGGAACTACCGCTCCTCGGGAAATCTCAAGATCTTCCAAAAATATGCTCTCTGAAAATTCCTTACCGCAACATTGCGGTCATACCTTTGTGCAGTACTATCGCCGTTCAAACTGCGGTATTACCGTCCTGCGGTCGTACCATTTCACAGCTACGGTATTACCGATTTTCACTTAACAGTGCTTGTCATAAACACTCTCTCTGAAAAACCAAGCGCGGTACTACCGCCGGCAAACCAACAGTACTACCGGACAACGCGGTACTACCACTTTCACAAACGGTACGAATGTTTGTCAAAACATTTCATCCCATTGATATCAGCCGTCAGATTTCAGATCAAGGACTCATAGTCCTTGAGGAGTTCGGACGATCCAAATGTTCATCTCAAAATCAGCCGTCAGATCAAGATCTAATGGTTCGAGCAAAACACCGTTCGGAACCTTGACAAGCGGTACTACCGCTGCACACCCGCGGTCATACCACACTCTGGTAGTTCCGCAAATACAAAGCCGGTACTACCGCAAAACCTGACACATGCTGATTTTCGACAGAACTCAAAAGCAGGTTAGCAACTAAGATCACAAGCATGTTCCAGAGATAATGTAATCATCATTTAAACACCAGAACTAAGTCTTCCTTATTGTCAATGTGTTCATCATCAAATATCATGAGCAAAAACCTCCTGGTCTTACAGGGAGAAATCCTAGAAATGATCGCTCTCCATTAAGGCGAGCTCAAGCAGCGTCAGACATGGAAGATCCTGAGACTGCCCGGAGAAGAAGAAAGACAGCCCAGAGAACTTTTCCTAGGCACATTCAATATCAATCTGAGGAGGCTCTGGAACTTCAATGTATAAATGACCTGCTCGAAAACCCAACTCCAGAGCTTGGGCAAGCACCGGGTTACGACCGCTTTGCTGAAGAAATGGCTCAAAGGCTTCGAAGCATGATGGCCAGGCTTGAACAATCTCGTCGACACCATTCTGGAAGTCGTACTGGTACAACTCCGTCGAAAACTAGTCATTCGAACAACTCACCGCATGGAGATCGACACGACAATAGGTCATGTTGTTCCCCTAACCATAACTCCAGTCAGAGGGGAGTTCTTCAAGCATCTGATGATCGACAAGCCCTCAGGGGAGGTGATCGCTTACCACTTCAACCCAAAAATCTGCAGCACCAGATGGAATGCGAGGATTACCCTCGAAGGGCTAAGACCTATCACAGGTCGGGTCCACCAACCACTGGGTATCGTCGAGTATGATCGCCTGGTGATATCAACCCTTCTTTCCTGCAAAGAATGCATTATGATGTCATTACCGGATGTTGGGCGTTCTCACCCGATCTCCGAGCAGTTCGCTGGCCACTATGGTTTCGACCAGTGAACATGGAGAAGTTCGATGGGTCACAGAATCCCAACGAATTTCTTCAGATCTACATCATCGCTATTCGAGCAGCAGGAGGACGAGAGCACGTCATGGCGAATTACCTCCCAACTGTACTCGAAGGATCCCCTCAATCGTGGTTGTTAAATCAACCACTCGAGTTGATCTATTCATGGCAACATCTCTGCGACCAACTTCTGGCTAATTTTCAAGGCACCTACAACCGTCCTGGGAAGGAGGACGACCTGCATAGGATGAGGCAGAACAACCATGAGACCCCATGTCAGTTCATCACGCGTTTCAGTCAGGTTCTTAATTCCATACCTGAAGTTTCTGATTCTTCTATCATCAGAGCTTTCAAGTAGGGAGTCCACAGTAGAAGGATTACAGAATATTTCTCTTTAAATCCTCCAGTTATTGTCGCCGAGCTCTTCGAGATGGTCAATCGATATGCAACTACCGTTGAAGTAGTCGAGTGGAACAAGACCATTGATCAAGATGACAAAAACCCTCAAGAAGCAGGCGAAAGTAGCAAGAAGAAGGCCAAGAAATCCAAGAACAAAGCCAAAGGCCAGAAGCCTCAGGCCAATAGTTTGAAGGAAGTCTTGACCGTAAACGATAAGGAGCCTCGAGGTTCTAGGTCGTACTCCGACCGGGGCAAAGGTAAGCGCCCCGAACGGAAGAACGACAAGCATATGTGGTGTCCTTTCCATAAAAAGGAAGGGCATGAACTTTGCAATTGCCGAGTTTTCCAACAAAAAATCGAGGACTACTACACCGGCAAAGGGCCTCTTCCTACCCTCAAGGAGGTAGGACAAACAAGTGGTCAAAAGCAGTCGGATGACGATGAAGAGATGTCGTTCCAAGATCCAAAGCACACGATCGACCACATTTTTGGGGATCTTCGACATACGAGTCAAAGCAATAGCTCAAAGCTGTCACACGTGAGGTAAACTCCATTGACGCTCCTCTTGTCAATAAATTACCGAAGTGGTCGGAAGTTGTCATCTCATTCGACAAGGCAGACTGTCCGATCCCTTCCACTCGACCAGGTCAGTTCCTAATCATAGTTGAGCCCACCATCAACAACTGTTAAGTAAATCGAGTGTTAGTTGATAGTGGCAGTTCGTTAAATATTTTATTTACAAGTGCCCTAGACGAGATGCAAGTTCCACGGAAGAGAATAAAACATGTACGATACTCATTCCATGGGATCATACCAGGGTCTTCGGCCAAACCAATTGGTCAAGTTTCTCTTCCTGTCACATTTGGTTCTCCAAGCAATTTCAGGACAGAAAAAATCTCTTTTGATGTGGCCAATTTTGACATGTCATATATGTAACATCCCAAAGTTCTATTACCAAAATAAAATCAATAAAGTTATTATTTTATTAGATTTTCTAAAATTTGAAAGTTTCATTGCTTTTCTTGAATTTCCTAAATTTTAAAAGTCAAAAAAAAATTTTATTTGAGTTTTCTGAAGTTTTATTGGATTTAAAGTTGACAAGGAAAATTTTATGCAATTTATGCAATTTTCTGGGCTTTTTAATAGCTTTTCCATAAGTATTTCAAAGTTAAAATAAATTTTCTGCAAAATTAATTACCAATTGTGAGTTGGGATTATTTTATTTAAATCCAAAATAACTCTAGGAATTTCTGTGAATTTTTTTAGAATTTTGGATCTAATTCGCTATTTTCTAAAGCCTTTTTGAATTATCTGGATTATTTTAATTGCTAAATCAATTAGAATTCCCAAACCCTCCCTTGGGCCTAAACCTCGGCCCACTTCTTTTCGCACACACGTGCACACGGCCCACTTGGCCCACTCCTCACGTGTGTGCGCCCTTAACACATCAAACCATCTCGGCCGTTGGATCAAAATTGAACGGCTAGATCTTGACGACACTTTCGGAGGTCCGAACGTTCCCTGCTTCGTGGATCGTTCCATCTTAATCTAATGGCCCACGTGCCACCCTCCACTTCTTTAGCTCAGTCTGATCATCCAAATCTATTTGGACCGTTCGATCTAAATCGAACGGCCCAAACATCAATCGCCCCTTTCCTTTTTTGCTGTCACTGACATGGGCCCACGCCTTCGTCGTCTACCTCCCGCTTTCCTCTCTGCGCGAGTCACACCTTTGACTTCCAAGGCCGCCCTTCTCGAAGCTTTGACTCGACCGCGCCTTCTTCCCCGTTTTCCGCACGTATGTGTGCACGATCTCTGCGCCACCTCGTCGCACACGTTCTGTAACATCCCTAATTTGCAGAGTTTTTTAAAAGTTTCAAAATTTTAAAAACAACCATTTGGTTTAAGTAAGTTGCAAAAGCTTAACTTGAAATTTTGAAATCAAAAACTATTTAAATTGAATTAATCCAACTTCAATTAAATTAAAAATTTAGTTTATTTGAGTTTTCTGGATTTTATTTGGATTTTAAGTCTTTTCTTGCTTTTTCTAGAATTTAGAATTGGTTTTTCCTTTTGCTTGAAGTAAAAATCTATTTTGTTTGCAAAATTAAAAACGAAAGTATAGTTAAAAGTATTTTTATTAGGTTCTAAATAATTCAAGGGACTTCTTGAATTTTCTTAGAATTTTTAGACCATAATAGCTATTTTCTAAAAGTCCTTTTTGTTTTTCGGGATTTCTTTATTCAGAAATCCTCTTAAAATCCTCCTTTGGCTTTTGGGCTGAATCTCTCTTGGCCCATTTCCCTTTTTCCCTCCCCGTGGCCCACTCCAGCCCACTCCCGCGTGAGCCCGCACCTCCCCCGATTGTGAGCCATCTGATCTCAATCCAACGGCCAAATCGCGTTAGCCTTCGCGCGGTCTAAGATTCCAAATCTTTGTCAACCGTCCGATTAGAATCCAACGGTCACGATCGCATCAGTGCATCCGAGGTCCGATCACTCGCCCATTTTGAGCCGTTCGACGAAAATCAAAAGGCTCGCTTTGCAGCTCCGCGCGCATCTCTCTCTCTCACTCTCGCTGACAGGTGGGACCCACTTGTCAGATTCGTCTTCTTCCTCCCCTTGTCTTCTTCCTCGCGCGAACGCGCGCGTGCACCTTCGCATTTTGCGCCGCCCGTTCATGCCTATCCCGCATGTCACCGCTATGCGCTCGTCATTTCTCGCCTCACGCGCCACGCGCTCCATTTCCCGTCCCATCACTCCTTTTTACCACGTCTCCTCTGTCCTCGCCGCTGCAAAAGCCGCCACCCTTGTCTCCCTCTCTCAGCCGTCACGCGCCTATTTAGGGCGAGCACCGAGTGCCCCGCATCCTCCTCTCACTTTTCCCCCTTCTCCCTCGCCCTCTCTCGCCCTCCTCTGGCCGCAATGGAAGCTTCTCGCCGTCGACCATCGAAGAGCGTTGTCGCCATTTGTGTCGCCGCCAAGCCTCCTCCATCATCTTCGTCTCCCGCTTCGGCTTCGCAAGACCGCCGCCTACACCATGCGCACCTCCCCTTCGCTGGAAACCTCCCGGAGCGCCGTCACCGCTTTCAACCTCCACCGCCACCGCTTTTCTTCCTCCCCGTTGGCCTTCCCATGCTGCCGCGTCCACAAGACCATGAGCATTAGCTTCGCCGCGTCGCCCTCTTCCTCTGGATACCCCCGTTGGTCATCGGAGCCCAGCCAAACGCCGGTGACCATCGGGCCGAAGCGCCGCCGCTCGGTCCGACGTGGCCGCGACACGCGCAGCCCACGCACGCCACCTCGCCACGCCACCTCTTTGTCGACGCAACACCTACCAAGACCGTGGACTTTTCTTTATTTTTCCGTTGAAAAATAATTCGGCCAAAAATTTAAATCCCACCGCTGACATCAGCTGGTGCAATAAATCCCTTTTCCTTTAGAAAAATAATTCCAAAAATCAGGAAAATCCCTTTTTCTCGATTTTCAAACTTCCGGAGGCCATAACTTCTTCGTTCGAACTCCGATTCGAGTGATTCAAATTTCTAAATTCATCTAAAATCCTCCTCTTATTGTTAGGGATAATTTGGTATTTATTTGGAATTTATTTGGAGTTGCTTTATTTGTTTGGCTTCGTTCAATGTGTAGATTCCTGTATTTCAAAGATTTCTGACACGACAATCAAGCACCTCAATTCTTCAACGAAGGCAAGTCATAGACCTTTGATCATATTGAACCCACTTTATAAAACTACATTGTTTGATATAAACATGCATTGCTAGTATTATATTAAATAGTTTCGGGAGTAGATAATTACCTAATTGATGTATGCCCCCTTGAAAAATTGCTATCGACATGTACCCTTGAATGACATAAATCCTTGGACACCATAGGATGGGTTATTTTAGTTGGACATTGATAAACCACCAACACGGGTATCGTAATATGCTTAGCCATGCTATAGTTGCACGACGGACTCATGATCACATGCTCATATGAATAAACATGACCTAAATGAGCTATGGAACTGTGGCATGGCCACTATTATTAAAAGATGTTGTGCCATGACAGGGATTGTCATTGGGCCAGGTTGAACAAAAACAATTTATCCTCGGACGAGTGGGCGGTGGTTAGTGTGGGTGCGGAAGCACATTGGGATGTGGATAGTCTCGTCTGAGCAGATCACTAAGGACTTAACCTTGTATGCCATTGATCTGGGCCATACCGTGCAACCACATGCCCAGGATGGGGCGGACTGGGCCAACTAATTAGCAATATTTTGATTTGGTTCTGTTTGGGTTGAAAAGTGGCGCAAGAGGTGGCATGAATCTGGCGGGAGTTGAACCCCTTAGAAGCAAATCCTTAGCGAGCAGAACCGAGTCAAAACAGAGCTTTGTAAAAGCCTTGTGATAATGACTTAGTCGCACACCTTCGGCAGTGTGTCAGACGGACATTATAAGTCAATTATCTCTTGTGGGTCAAGATGTACAACCTCTACAGAGTGTAAACTATTCGAATAGTTGTGTCCCCGGTTATGGACATGCCTAGAGATTTTAGAAGTTTTTATCAAAAACGGTGGGATTGATGGTTTGGATGGACTGGTTGGGAAGATCTCTAGTTGTTTTAAAGAACTGAATTACTTATGTACTAATCTTTTAAAATGTGTTTTTCAATCTACTTACTGTATTTACTGTAAATACTGCTTTCTGCAAAATAAACATAAGGCTATCCTTGTCAAGCCTAACATGAATAATAATTGCATACATTTTCCTACGGCTTGCTAAGTACATTCAAAGTACTCACGGCTTTATGCCCTCTGGTTTATCAGTCACTGAAGAAGACCCAGGAAGCTCGGAGTTCTATGAAGAGAAGTACTTCGAAGGTTATGCGAACTAGGTCGCGTCCTCCACTCGAATGCATGTGGGCATGTCGTGTGGTGTGAGACCCCGGGGTATTTAGCTTGTAATGCTTAACCTTCTATTGACTGTAGCATCACAAACAAAATATCCCGTGCCTCGGGAAAATGTATACTTCCTGACTGCAGATACACACCGCTTACAAAACATTGCATCAATTCCATACAAGTTCCATACAACCGAACCAAAGCTTTACAAGCAAAAGACATACATAATAGTTATTACAAAAGGGACCAACCGGTCACAAAACAAGCTAAAGAGCTAGAATAAACAACGGAAGCAAAATGCCATAAGATGGCTACGAACAAGAGCCAACCGGTTTGCCACACACCCACAAGGCAATCCGACCGGGCCACCAAGCTAGTCGCACGCACCGCAGCAAAACTCACAAAAGTTGACCCCTTGGGATCAACCTCCTCTGCAACAATTAAGCAATCCAAATGAGTACAAAAATGTACTTGCAAGACTTACGAGTAACAAACCTAGATATTACTACATGCAGGCTTTAATCAAAGGAGAAGGCTAAAGGTTCATTTTCAGCATAAAACAGATTTTATTTGCAATAGATAATAGATTGAAGGCAGTTTTTACAATCTGATTTTATTTGTTCAAATAACAGCGAGACAATAAGCAATAATCATAAAGACATCCTGGAGATGACTAACCCAATAGCCATCACAACAATAGCACGAATTACCCATTCGTACCACCCACATCAAGTTTTAATTAAAAGGTTGTAATCTAGTTCTTGTACGACATTACCAAGCATGTCTATAACCAAGGACGAGGCTATTCGAATAGATCAAACCCTGCACTGCAGGGGTGTACCACTGTACCCACACTTCAGACCGCCTTTTTGCCAAGCTATTAAGCACACTTCCTTTGGTATGCCAGTATGGCTAAGTCCTACGAGATATTTCCAATGGATTGCATTAATTAAGAGTCGCACGTATGGGGGTTAACCCTTAGTGATCCGTCGACGACGAAGATCACAAGGACCCATATGTTGAGTCAGAGACACCGGCCCAGCCGAAGCAACTGCGGGTGCTCCTGGGTATGGAGAACCTAACCGGAAACCCATCCCTCTCATCCCAAAACGAACATTTTTCTCTATCACTATCACCAGCGACTCATTAATTAACACCTCCTAAAGTACTTAGTCAAGAGAGATCCCATATCCCTCTAGTGTGGTTAGCACACAAATATCGCTTAGCTTAGTGACACAAGCAACTCGTTCCTTGATGACCCGGGCACCATTCCAGTCACACCATAAGATCACACCATCATACCAATGTGCCCAAGTCTAAAATATTTTATTTTCAGGTTTAGATTTCACAAATAAACAAAGCACAAGGTATTGATCATAAGTAATTGTAAGATTTGTGTGATCAAGGTCATCGACTAAGTCGATAACCGCCCAATTCTACCAGTAGCTAAGCATCATATCGTAAAGACATAAAAGAGCATAACTCATTCACCGGGCTCTAATTCACCAGTGAGAATAATAACCTATGGCAGTGGCAGGGGTGAATAATTTCAGGGCAACAATACAATAGGATTAGCTACCTCTAATCGACAAAATTAACTTTGACACACTGCCGAAGGTTTGACAAAATTACAATAGGATCACCCGTTTTGACTGGCCTCTTAAAATATTCAAACAATTTCTAAAAATTGTGAAATTTTTCAGAGGAGTCACACAACATCCCTAGAACCAAGGAGAATTATTTCCAAAAGAGGATCACAAGATTAGCTAGAAGTTTTCAAGGGTCAAGACTTGGGCTAAAAGAGGCATGTGATTTTGAAATCTCCATAATTCCTTTACAAGAATTACAGAAAAGTTCAGAAACTTCAAGTTGCAAGAAAAGTTTTAATTTCTACACATTTTCTTCCATTTGAAACACAAGCCAAGACTTGGGATGTTACATGTGGCCACCACGAGATATTTTGGTTCCGCTACAAGTTGTCTTTTGTTGCTAAGCCCTGCGTGGCGCACTCTATAAGACTTGACCATAAGGTCCTTTTGCTACTTAGTAATATTAATTTGTCTGCTTCGTCGTTATTTTGGTTGTATGGTTGTGATTACATCTATGTTGAAACTGTGCGAGCTAGCTACTGATCTGGGACTAGTTCAGAATGCATAGAGGGTTCCGGGGTTGCATACCTAGGGTCTCAACAGGAGGTGGTATCAGAGCCATATTGACTGTAGGATGTGACCATAGTTAGTATGGTCGTTTAGTCAAAATTTCAAATTTTATTTTCTAAATCAAACCAACAAAATTAATCTGAACAGTTATTCTTCTCTTACCTTATTCTATTCTTTTCTCGCCTATTCTAAATCTTTTCTCATCTCATTCTTAGATTCGTACATCTTATCTATTTTGAAACCTTGTTTTCAAATCTAAATTGATCTCCCTTACCTCAGTAATCTCTATAGGATCGAGCCTTGTCTCTGGTCGACCATCCATAATAAGTTAAATTAGAAGTGTTTTAGTAGGATTACCCTTCTAGTTGTAGTATCGTTTACTAGGGCCTTTAGGCTCGAGTTTTGTTACTTCTTGGTAGCTTTTCGGCTATCTGTTTCTCGGGTTTAACCGATTATCCCCAGTTAGGTTGTTCCATCTTCCTCTCTTGTTCCCTCTCGTCCTTGTGCTTTTCCCCCTTATCTATAGTGCTTTCTCCCTCTCGTCTATTAAACCTGGAAAGATTTGTGCAGATGGTTCAGACCCGCAACTCCGTAAGCCCAGTTGACCCTGTGGAGTTCAGTACACCACCACCACCGCCTCCTCTAACAGCCACAGCAGATCAGGGTTTGGGTCAGTTCATGGCAGCCCAGACTCAGCTGATGAGTACAATGATGCAGAATATGAACCAGATGATGACTCAATAGAACCAGACTACTGCTGCCCTTCTCGCAATGATGAACCGTAACAACTGCAAGCTGTCGCGACACCGCCACCACCACCAGCCTTCCCTCAATCAAGGTTGGTAGAATTCATGAGGACTCACCCACCTACCTTCTCAAGCTCCTCCGAACCATTAGACGCAGATGACTGGCTACGTTCAACTGAAAAGAAGCTTGTCATTACCCGGTGTGATGATCGTGAGAAAGTTCTGTATGCTGCACACCAACTTGAAGGTACCGCCATAGAATGGTGGGAGAACTACTGCGCCACCCATGAGAACCACTAGAATATTGGTTGGGCTGAGTTTTCTGAAGCTTTCCGCCACTCCCACATCCCTGATGGAAAAGTGGAAATGAAGAAGAATGAGTTCCACAAGCTGAAGCAAGGAAACATGTCTGTGAGTGAATACCTCAATAAGTTCACTCAACTCTCGCGATATGCTCAAAAGGACGTCACCACCGATGATACACGTCAGAAGCGCTTTAAGCGAGGACTCAACCCTAGCTTGAAGGTTCAAGTCATCGGCAACGACTATGCAGATTTCCAACAACTAGTAAACAAGGCCATGCTCATAGAAGAGTCTCGCCACGAGCTGGTAGAGTCTCATAAGAGGAAGATAATGCAGTAAAGTACTCATCAAGGCCATTCACAGAGAGCCAGGATGAATGTGCAACACCCTGCTCATTTTGCTCCTCCTGTCACATTCAAGACCTCAGTAACAGCACCTCGCCCAATTGCACTAGGATTTCGTAGCCCTGGCAACAACAACACCAACAACCCAGAAATAGCAATCATGCCGCAGGAGTCACCTGCTTCAACTGCCAGCAATTGGGGCACTACGCTAGTAACTGCCCGCAGAAGCAAGGCCCTTCACCTGTCAGATTCAACTTGGGAGCTACTCCAGCCAGAACCCCCATGCCTGGAGCCGGACTTGGAGCACCTCAGACTCCAGCTGCACCAACTAAAACCCCTTAGCCTTATGGGAGAGGCCGTGTGAACCACATCACAATGGAGGAAGCCCAGACAGCCCCGGACGTCATGCTGGGCAAGTTCCTAGTAAATTCAGTACCAGCTACTGTTTTGTTTGATTCTGGAGCTTCGCATTCGTTTGTTTTGTGGATTTTTGCTGCAAGGCATCAGTTAAAGGTCTCAAATCTTAAGACTGCCTTGTTGGTTCAATCCCCCGGTTCTGAGTTAAACACGAACCAGGGTTGCCCACAAGTTAAAATGATCATAAAAGGGGTAGAATTTCTAGCCAACCTGATAATCATTGACACCAAATCTTTAGATGTGATTTTGGGTATGGATTGGTTTGCCGATCACCAAGCAATTTTTGATTGTGGTGGAAGAAGCATCAGCTTGATCAATCCAGTTGGGATTAAAGTAAAATTTGAAGCCCCCGTGAAGAAGCATGATGGAGCCTTAGTCTGCAGTATCAAGACCCTATCCTTGGAAGATGTACCAGTAGTCAGAGAATTTCCTGATGTCTTGCCTGAAGAATTACCTAGAATGCCACCAGACAGGGACCTGGAGTTTGTCATCAACCTAATTCCAGGAACTGCACCAATTTCCAAGCAACCCTACTGTTTGCCTATTGACGACCTAGTCGAATTAAAGAAGCAAATTGAAGAGATGCAAGGTAAAGGATTTATCCGACCAAGTTCCTCACCTTGGGGAGCCCTAGCTATCTTTGTTGCAAAGAAGGATAGTACCCAAAGAATGTGCGTGGATTATCGCTCACTCAACGAAGTCACCATCAAGAACAAGTACCCTCTCCCTAGGATCGATGATCTGTTTGACTAGTTAAAGGGAGTTGGAGTATTCTCTAAGATAGATTTAAGGTCGGGATATCATCAGTTGAAGATTCACCCAGAGGATATACCCAAGACAGCTTTCTCAACCCGATATGGACTATATGAGTTCACGGTCATGTCTTTTGGACTGACCAATGCCCCTGCTTACTTTATGAACCTGATGAATAAAGTATTCATGGAGTATTTGGATAAGTTCGTCATTGTCTTCATTGATGACATTCTGGTATATTCCAAGAGTGGAGAAGAGCATGAAGAACATCTTCGCTTGATTTTGACTAGGCTTAGAGATCATCAACTCTATGCCAAATTCAACAAGTGTGAGTTTTGAATGAAGGAAGTTACTTTTCTGGGACACGTCATGTCTGTAGAAGGAGTCGCCGTTAACACCAGTAGAGTCAAGGATGTGCTCAATTGGGAGTCACCCAAGACAGTACCTCAAATCAGAAGTTTTCTTGGTATGGTAAGATACTACCGCCGGTTTATAGAAGGTTTCTCCAGGATAGCAAGACCCCTCACTCAGTTGTTGAAGAAGGAAAAGAAATTTTCTTGCACACCAGATTGTGAGCAGAGTTTTCAAGAATTGAAGAAGCGCTTGACCACTGCTCCAGTGTTGACTTTGCCAGATGTCCGAAAGGATTTTGAGATTTACTGTGATGCATCGCGACAAGGTCTCAGTTGTGTTCTGATGCAAGAAAGGAAGGTAGTAGCATATGCTTCACGTCAGTTGAGGCCTCATGAAGTAAATTACCCCACCCATGACCTAGAATTGGCTACAGTGGTGCATATTTTGAAGATATAGCGTCATTACCTCATCGGTAATCACTGTGAAGTCTACACTGACCATAAGAGCTTGAAGTACATTTTCACTCAAGCTCATCCCAATATGAGGCAAAGAAGATGGTTAGAGTTGATCAAGGATTACAACATCAGAATCCATTACCATCCAAACAAAGCTAATGTTGTAGCAGATGCTTTGAGTAGAAAGGTCTACTACAATACTCTGATGATCAAGGAAAGTCAACCAGCACTATACGAAGAATTTCAGAAGCTCAAGCTTGAATTGGTTGAAGAAAGTTTTTTGGCTACTTTGGAAGTGCAACCCACTCTACAAAGTCAGATCAGGGGAGCCCAGATTGAAGATGCAGGTATCAAGGAGATCAAGAGTAACATGAAGAAGGGTAAATCCCTAAGATTTTCAAAAGATGAGCAAGGAACCATTTGGTTCGATAAGCGTATTTGTGTACCAGACCAAAAGGAACTTAAGCAGTTGATACTCAAGGAAGCTCATGAAACCTTATATTCTATTCACCCCAGAAGTGCTAAAATGTATCAAGATCTTAAGGAACTGTAATGGTGGCCTAGTATGAAGCGAGAAATCGCTGAATACATAGCACAGTGTGATGTTTGCCAGCAAGTTAAAGCTAAGCATCAGAGACCTGTTGGACTCCTACAACCCTTGCAGATCCCTGAATGGAAATGGGAAGAAATTGGTATGGACTTCATCACCGGTCTGCCAAGAACAAGAGCTGGATACGATTCTATTTGGGTAATCGTAGATCGCCTCACAAAAGTTGCTCACTTCATCCCTGTCAAGACTACCTACTCAGGAGACAGACTTGCAGAATTGTATATGGCAAAGATAGTATGTCAGCATGGAGTACCAAAGAAGATCGTGTCAGATCAAGGATCTCAATTCACCTCAAGATTTTGGCAGAAGCTGCACAACGTTTTGGGCACAAATTTGAATTTCAGCACAGCCTACCATCTACAGACAGATGGACAAATAGAAAGAGAAAATCAAATTCTTGAAGATATGTTGAGAACCTATGCTCTAGAGAACCAGACCAGTTAGGATCAAATGCTACCTTATGCAGAGTTTTCCTACAACAACATTCATCAATCAAGTCTACAGATGTCCCCATTTGAAGCCCTTTATGGAAGAAAATACAGAACACCCTTGTATTGGACTGAAACAGGGGAAGGATAAGTACTTGGACCTGATATCCTGAAGGAAGCTGAGGATCAAGTTAGGTCAATCCGAGAAAAGCTGAGAACAGCTCAGACCAGGCAGAAAAGTTATGCTGATAAGCGTCGCCGAGATTTAGCTTTCATGCCCGGAGATCATGTGTACTTGAAAGTTTCACCTCTCAAAGGAATGCGTCGTTTCAGAGTAAGCGGGAAGCTTGTGCCAAGATACATTGGACCTTTTCCAATCCTAGCTCAAAGAGGAGAAGTTGCTTACAAATTGGAGCTTCCGCCCCAGCTATCATATGTGCATGACACCTTCCATGTGTCTCAATTGAAGAAATGTCTGTGTGTACCAAAAGAGCAGATGCTGCTGGAAGCAGTTGATTTGCAGGAAGATCTCACCTACAAGGAGCAACCCATCAATATTTTGGAAGTATCCGAGCGTGTAACCAGAAGCAAAATCCTCTGTTCCTGCAAAGTTCAGTGGAGCAACCACATAGAAGAGGAAGCCACCTCGGAATGTGAAGAGGACCTGAAGACATAATTCCCGCACCTATTCTCTAGTCAGCCTGAATCTCGGGGTCGAGATTCCCTTTATGGGGTGTAGGTTTGTGACATCCCTAATTTGCAGAGTTTTTAAAAAAAATTCAAAATTTTAAAAATAACTATTTGGTTTAAGTAAGTTGCAAAAGCTTAACTTGAAATTTTGAAATAAAAAACCTTTTAAATTGAATTAATCCAACTTCAATTAAATTAAAAAGTTAGTTTATTTTAGTTTTTTAGATTTTATTTGGATTTTAAGTCTTTTCTTGCATTTTTTGGAATTTAGAATTGGTTTTTCCTTTTGCTTTAAGTTAAAATCTATTTTGTTTGCAAAATTTAAAACTAAAGTATAGTTAAAAGTATTTTTATTAAGTTTTAAATAATTCAAGGGACTTTTGTGAATTTTTGTAGAATTTTTAGAACTTAATAGCTATTTTCTAAAAGTTCTTTTTGTTTTTTGGGATTTCTTTATTCAGAAATCCTTTTAAAATCCTCCTTTGGCTTTTGGGCCGAATCTCTCTCGGCCCATTTCCCTTTTTCCCTCCCCGCAGCCCACTCCCGCGTGCACCCGCGCCTCCCCCAATTGTGAGCCGTCCGATCTCAATCCAACGGCTAGATCACGTTAGCCTTCTCGCGATGTGAGATTCCAAATCATCGTGGACCGTCCGATTATAATCCAATAGTCACGATCGTGTTAGTACATCCGGAGGTCCGATCACCTCGCTCATTTTGAGCCGCTCGATCGAAATCTAATGGCTCTTGCTTCGCAGCCCGCGCGCTCTCTCTCTCTTCAGCCGACAGTGGGACCCACCGCCGATTCGTCTTCTTCCTCCCCTTGTCTTCTTCCTCACGTGACCACACGCGTCTGCACCTCCGCGTTTTACGTCATCTCCCGCCTCCGTCGCGCTCGCTGCCGCCACCATTTCCCCATCCTATCGCTCCTTTTTCCCACGCCGCCTCTGTCCTCGCCGCCGCAAAAGCCACCACCCTTGTCTCCCTCTCGCCTCCCGCGCTATTTAAGGCGAGCACCGAGTGCCCGCCTCCTCCTCTCTTTTCCCCTTCTTACTCGCCTCTCTCGCTCTCTCCGCCGCAATCGAAGCTTCTCGCCGTCGACCACGTAAGAGCACCGTTGCCATTTGCGCCGCCACCAAGCATCCTCCTATATGGTTACGGATAGGCTACGCAAGCAACAATTCAAAAATTCTACCACGTAAACCAGGATGCCATGCAAGATAGATGATCACAGATCATTACCACCAGACGCGCAGTGTAGCGGAAGTAAAGTCGGAGCAGCCTAGTCCGACGAAGAACGTGCCGATGTAGTGGTTGTAGAAGATCGTCCAACGTCCTTGTCGTCGATCGCTCCTCCAAAGAACCTCTCGTAGTTCCTTGTGAAGATCGCGGATCGCCTCGCCGCAACAAATGATCGTAGTAGCGCCTCTACGGTATCCACACGCCCGGAGAAGGAACAACCGACACGACGTGTGCTAGCACCATGTCGCACGGAAGGCTCTCTCAAGAAGATGGCGGCTAGGGTTTCGGTGGAAACAACTCTCGTCCTTGCCTTTAGCCTCAAGCATCTCCTTATATATAGTGCCCCGTGTTGGATTCTATCCAAACACGTTTTACGAATTGTATTCGTACTGGTTTGTTCCATCCCATTAAGTGTGTGACCCATTAGGTTTATGTGTAATCGGTTGTGACTCAGAAATCCTTTCCGACCACGAGTCGTAGCGGTCCCTAGCAGGACATAACGATTCCCGAGTACACACAAATTATATCGGACAAACCTTAATGCTATATGATCTACGACTAGGTCCTCATCATTTACGACCAGGTCCTATCTTTATACGACCAATTCGCACTCGGCCACGACCAGTTCGTAACTCCTTATGACCAAGTTTCGACCACTCAGTGATTTCATTCGATCAGTCTATGACTTGCCCGTATCACCATACAACTTGTCTAGATCTGATCGAACTAAGCGACTTACTCTAGTATTTTCCCTTTGCCTCACGATATCTAGTTTGAACTCCAGGTGAGATTATGTGTCATCCATGGACTGTTCAATATTTTCTCGATCGAGTCGTCGGATAACCTTACGTGGTCGAACACTTCGACCACTAGTGGCACGGCCATGCACTTTCTTTATCCGACTACTCGAGGCCCAGACATCTCTCCGTTATGCTAGGAGGGGCAAATCCCATATCCGACCAGTCACATCCCTCTGCATGTTTCATAGCATACCCAAAAGCTACCTTTATAACTGTAACAGCCCAAATTTCAAATTTCAGTAAAAATTAAAATTTATTTATTTTTGTGGAATTTTCTGAAATTTTAAAAGCTTTTTATAAATATTTTAAAGCCAAAACAAATTTATTTACAAAATTAAAAGCCAACATAAAGTTGGAAATAATTTTATTAAGTCCAAAACAAGCATGGGAATTTCTGTGAATTTTCCCATAATTTTTGGAATTATTTTGCTATTTTCTAAAGCCTAAATGAATTATCAAGAATTAAGTAAATATAAAAGTAAAAGAAAAATCAAAAACAGCTTTGGACCGAAACCCAAAGGCTTCGGCCCAAAACCTCCCCGTGCACGGCCCACTTCAGCCCGAACCACCCGCGCCCTCCCTCTCTCTCTCTCCTACCGTCCGATTCAAATCGGACGGCTACCAATCACCCACGCATCTCTCTCTCAATCTCTCTCCCTCTCGGCCGTTAGATCTCAGGTCAACGGCCAGATCGTAATGCTCATTCGGGAGGCCCGAATGTATCGGTTATGTGAGCCGTGCGATCTTAATCCAACGGCCAGAATCATCCAACCTCTTCCACGTCACCCTAATGATCGTGACCGTTGGATCAAAATCCAACGGCCCGCGTTCTTTCTTCCTCCTCTCCTTCTTCTCCGCGATGCTCACGCAACCGCCGCCATGACCGGGTCACAGGAACTCCGATTTCTTCGCTTTTCCAACCTCCTCTCCTCACGTGGTCGTGCGCAACGGCTCCGCCACCTCACGCCGCCCCCACTCCTCCCTCATCCCCCTCTTCTCGCGCACGTTCTGGCCGCAACCGCCGCCGTTGTGTCGTGACTGCCGCCGCACACGATTTCCCCTTCCTGTGCCCCCCGACCCCTATAAAAGGGAGCAACGGGAAGCCCTCCTCCTCCTCCACATAGTGCACCCACTCATTCTTCTTTTCTTTCCCCGAGCTCGCCGTAATCGAGATTTTCGTGGCCGCCAAGCCGTACGCTTTCGCCGCCGATTTTCGTGGCCGCCAAGCCGTAAGCTTCGTCTCCGCCGACGCCTTCATCGCCATCGCCACCTCCCCGCGATCCCGGTGCGCGCACCCACTCCACCGGAGAATCGCCGGAACCCCTGCTTCGTCGACGACCGTACCTGCGCCGCCGCCTTCTCCACACCGCCGGCCGCCTCCGACCTCCTCTCGACGTGTGGGTGAGCGCAACATACTCACCATCGCCCCCTCTTTCTCCTGGTATACTCGTCGGACACCGCCGCGCACCACAACGCCGGCGACCCTGGCCCCGACGCCGCGCCGCCGTGCCTACATGGCTCGCCACGTGGATGCCACGACGGTGCCACCCACCCCAAATGCCTAGTCACCACACGCGTGGACACACACGTGGCTTACGCGCCAAAGACACCGCCACGCATGCATCGCACCGAGTCCACCGTGGTCGTTGACCGACCATGGACCTGGTCTTTGACCACCGCCCACATGTCGTTGTCTCAAAAGAATTTCCTTTAGGAAAATAATGTTGGAGATATGCCCTAGAGGCAATCATATTGATGATGATATTTCGTTGTATCCATGATTTAATAAATGTTCCTTGAATATTACCTTTGTGTTGATTAACAAGTATGTGACTTGTTTGTGAAACTCTTTACTTGTATGGTTATTCTAAAGTTGTCCCTAGTCGGAGTTCATGTGAGGACACACGTGAATGATGGATTAGCACATGTATCGGTTGATGACCATGTTTCATGTGTCATAGACATGGAGATGTCAAACCAATAATGTGGACACAAGTTTAGAACATGGGGTTGGACCGACCCAACATGAGACATAGTAATTATTCTTATGGTTCTCTCTACACAATGTGTATGCCTTGTCCTTAGACCTGAGATTGTCGCATGTACTTGAGATGTGAATCGACCTACTTAGGGGCTATCAAACGCTACTCCGTAACTGGGTAGTTATAAAGGTAGCTTTCGGGTTTGTCATGAAGCATGTTGCGAGGCATGGTCAGTCGAGATGGGATTTGCCCCTCTCTACCTGAGAGAGATATCTCTGGGCCTCGAGTGATCGGATCCGAAATGCATGGCCATGCTACTTAAGGTTAAGAGTTAACCTAGTAAGGGATTCGGATCACAGATCGAGAAAGAGTGGTCACTTGGAGCTCGACCGAATATCGTGAGGCAAAGGGATTGGCATGTACATAACGCTGTGATGGTTCGTCCGATATGATCTTTACGTGCGCTTAGGAGTTGGCACGCCTTGCTAGAGGCCACTACCAACTATTGACCAAGTATGTGTACTTGCGCCATGTCTAAACATACGTGAACCATAGGGTCACACACTTATGGGTGAAGCCTAATTCGGATTGGATCCGATTAGATCGGGCATTGAGTCCTAATGAGCCTCTATTCGTAGAAGCCCATTATAAGGACGCCTATAAAGGAGGGCAGGGCGCATGGTTGGAGGATGAGTTTTTGTGACATCCTCAAACCCCGCCGCCACCCTCCCATGTCCTAGTCGCCACGCGATCTAGTAGTCCCCGCGGCGCCGCTTCTCCCGCACGTGTGGATACCTTTGAAGGCGCCGCATCCGTGGCGCTGGGACGAACCGCAAGAAAGGAGCTGCACGGGACGCCACGACGAGGACGAGGAAGTAGTACGACCACTCGCCCGACGCATCGCATCAATCGAGTACGACTACACCGCCCGACGCGTTGCATCAACTTCCGCACGCGCGTCTAGTGGTAAGACCGTGATCTATAATCGCAGTGATCTTGGTTTACGGGTAGAATTTTTTAATTTGCGCTAGTGTAGCCTACCCGTTGCCCTTCGTGGTATCGAGCGTTCTTCGTCATGTTATAGGTTCGGTGATTTGCATATGGCGATATGTAAATCGGTATGATCGATGTGATCGATTGTATAGTTCTGGTAATGAATTGATCTGGTTTCTGTGATCATGCTGCTAAGGTCGTGAAACAACATACCCCTACCGGTCGGATTCGCCATCGGGGTAGACAGTGACACGTAAAACCGGTTGCGGAATGCGAAGACCAATATGATTGGTCGAATCGGAACCTAGAGTAATAATCGATGTACCATGATCGTGCGCTCGGGCTCCATGAGCCGAGAGTTGTCTTGGTTCTCAAACCACGGCATGCTACACACGAAGATCAGTACAAATTAGTCGAATCGGAACAGTAGTCGATTTGTGGTAAATATGATTTGCCGATCAAAATCCTAAGTAAAAATTGCATAGATACCGCGAGGGGCGCTGCCCCTTCGAATCCCGCGGGGGGAAACCCCCTCGACCCCCTATCCGGTAGATTGCGATTCTATGCATAAACTTGTTTTTGCAGAATGTATGTGACCAGTATGGCCTAATGTGTATGTGATGCATGTTTGTAATATTTCATGACCTGCGTGTCATGGGTTCGGCAACACGGCTGGAGCCAATGTGTTGTCAAAGTATTGTATTAACGGCCTGCGTGCCGACTTGTGATGATTCCTAGTATCCATGTATTTTATTATTAGCTGTTATGAGTAATAGCTTATATTAGTACTCGGAGGACACATCACTTGGAGGATGGCACACATGAACCATGGAGATGGAGATCATCATGGCGATGATTCTATGGCGATGGAGATCACCATGAGAAAATAGGCCATACTGAGTCACAACTGTGTGAATGCTATTCCTGTTGTTTTACTCCTATGCATGTTTGAATGGTAGAAGTATAGCGATCCCTCACAAAATGTTAAGTTAAACATATGCCCTCCCAATTAAACTTTGCACCATCCCATGTCTTGTAAATTGATGGTGGGTCTATAAAATTAGGCACCATCAACTTTCCTTGACTAGATGGGTTTTGTATCGGATACATACATGCATAAGGATTAGTGAACTTAACAAGGTTATCATAAAGGTTATGGGCCTTGGGGCATAAAGGTTGGCGCTGGGCATAGAGATGTCACCCAACAACAAGAGTCATATAGAGATATGATTAGCAGGTGTTGCTTATCGAATTACCTTGTCTCCTAGCGGTGATGCAAAAGCTCACTAGTAGACTCGTTAATCATGGATCTTGAATCGCTAAGAATCAACAGAGGGATGTTGATTTTAGTGGGAGTACATTCTATTAAATTTGTTTAATACAGTTTACTCTATCATGGTTTTATTTGTCTTAGTATTTTGCATTTCCTATTGTAGATCAATGGCATCTAGCAACCACGCACACCCTTTTGCTTTATGATCGATTCTTGAGAAAGAAAAATTAAATGGAACAAACTATTCGGATCTGGTCCGTAACTCGAGAATTGTTCTCGTGGCGATAAAAGGAAAACGCTCGACACCCCAATCCCGTAAGAACTCGCTAACAATGCGCTCGTCATAAAAATGCCTACAAGAAAGCATGTGATGACTCTCTTGAGATTAGTTGTCTTATGCTTGCATGCATGGAACCCGACCTTCAAAAGCGTTTGAGGATCGAAGCGTATGATATGATCATAGCGCTTAAGGACATGTTCCGCATACGTGCCAGACTAAATGGTTCAATGTCTCTAAGGCTTTTCTCGAATGCAAGTTAATGTAAGGTGCACCAGAGGCCCACATGTGATCAAAATGGTTGGTTACAATGACTTTGGATAAACTTGGTTTTCCAATTGGCCAAGAGTTGGCAATCGATTTTATTTAGCGTCTCTTCCACCTAGCTATGGACATTTCATTTCGAACTACCATATGCATGGAGCGGATAAGGGCCTTAATGAGCTTTGTGGGATGCTCAAAACAGCAGAGAGTGACATTAAGAAGTGTGCAGGGCCTAGCCATGTGATGGTTGTGCAGAACAAGTCTAGCTTCAAGAAAAGGGTAAGAAGCCATGGCCAAAGAATAAGGGCAAGGTTAAAGATATGATCTCGGCCAACGCCTAAGCCTAATGCCGACTCGAGCCGAGACAAGATGCTTCTATTGTAAAGAAACCGCCACCGGAAGAGAAACTGCAAGAAGTACATGGATTCCGATGAATGCAAGAAGAAGGCCGGAAGTAAGACTTCCACCCATGGTACACTTGTCATAAATATTTTAGACATTTTTCTCTGATTCTCCTATTAACTCTTGGGTATTTGATACCGGATCGCTTGCTCACATTTGCAACTCGATGCAGGCTAATAAGAAGTAGAGGAGTCGCAAGAGGTGAAGTTGATTTTCGCGCGGAAATAAAGCAAGGGTTGTCTGCGTTGACCGTCGCACCATGCAACTTCACTTCCTTCAAGATTTATTATGGAATTGAATAATTGTTATTATGTTCCTAGTATGAGTTGAAACATTTTATCCCCTCATGTTTGATGAGAGATGGTTATTCATTTGCAAGTAAAGACAATGGTTGTTTGATCTCTAAAATGGAATGTTTATATTTTTGCGCCCATTGTGAATGGGTTATTTATTTTAAATCTTGATGATGCGCCTATCTTTAACATAAATGCTAAAAGACTTCGACCTAATGATTTGAATCCCACCTATATTTGGCATTGTCGTTTGGGTCACATAGTGAAAAGCGCATGAAGAAGCTCCATGTCGATGGTCTTCTAACTTCGCTTGATTTTGAATCATACGAGACATGTGAAGCTTGTTTGCTTGGTAAGATGACCAAATCACCTTTCAAAGGTTCTTTTGAGAGGCGCTGACTTGTTGGAAATCATACATACCGATGTATGTGGACCAATGAGCACGATCGCTAGAGGTGGATTTCATTACTTCATAACTTTCACCGATGATTTTAGTAGATATGGCTATGTCTACTTAATGAAGCATAAGTCCAAACTTTTGAAAAGTTCAAAGAGTTCCGAATGAGGTTGAAAATCAACGTACAAGAAAATTAAGGCTCGCAATCTGATCGTGGTGGCGAGTATTTGAGTCATGAATTTAGCAATCATCCAAGAGTTGCGGAATTGTTCCACACTAACACCGCCCGAACGCCTCAAAGAAATAGGGTATCCGAGCGCGAATCGGACCTTGTTGGACATGGTTCGATCGATGATGAGCCATCAGATTTACCATTATCCTTTGGGGTTACGCCTAGAAACGGCAGCTTTCACACTTAATAGGTACCGTCTAAACCAGAGTTAAGACACCATATGAGATATGGACTAGGAAGAGTCACGCTTTGTCTTTTCTAAAGATTTGGGGATGTGAGGCGTTTGTCAGCGACTACAATCGGACAAGCTCACACCCAAGTCGGATAAATGCATTTTCGTGGATATCCGAAGGAAACCTTTGATATTACTTCTACAACCGACTAGAGGGCAAAGTGTTTGTCGTCAAGTGGTGTTTTCCTAGAGAAAGAGTTTCTCAACAGGAGACAAGTGGAAGAACGGTGCGGCTTGAAGAGGTTCAAGATGAACCAATCGGGAAGACTCGACGAATGATGCCCATGTAGCGTAACAAGTTGAGGAACCCATGGCAAAGGAAGCACCACCACCACGAAGGTCCGAAGGCTCCGCAATGCGCGAGATATGTTATTGTTAGACAATGATGAGCCCACGACCTATGCGGAAGCAATGATGGACCCAGACTCGAGAAATGGCATAGTGCCATGAGATCCGAGATAGCATCCATGGGAGACAATCAAGTTTGGAATTTGGTTGACCCACCGATGGTGTCAAAACCATAGAGTGCAAATGGATCTATAAAAGGAAGATTGATATGGATGGAAATGTTCATATCCATAAAGCTCGACTTGTCGCAAAAAGGTTTTCGGCAAGTTCAAGGAGTTGACTACGATGAGACTTTCTCACTCAGTAGCGATGCTTAAATCAATACGGATCATTCTAGCTATTGCCGCATATTTCGACTATGAGATATGGCGATGGATGTCAAAACAGCTTTCCTTAATGGAAATTTAACCGAGGACGTATATGATACACCCGAGGGTTTTGTCGATCCAAACAATGCTAGAAAAGTATGCAAACTTCAAAAATCCATTTATGGTTTGAAGCAAGCATCTCGGAGTTGGAACATCTGCTTTGATGAAGTGGTCAAAGGGTTTGACTTCATCAAAACGAAGAAGAATCTTGTGTTTACAAGAAGACAAGTGGAGCTCACTGTATTTCTAATCTTATATGTAGATGACATATTACCGATTAGAAATGATATTCCTATGCTCGAGTCCGTTAAGACCTCACCAAAAATAGTTTCTCAATGAAGGACTTAGGGAAGCGGCATATATTTTGGGTATTAAGATCTATAGAGATAGATCAAAAGGCTAATAGGATTAAGCCCGAGTACTTACCATGACAAAGTGTTGAAACGGTTCAACATGGAGGAGGCAAAGAAAGGGTTCTTGCCCATGTCTCATGGCATAAATCTTAGCAAGACTCAGTGTCCTTCGACAACTGATGAGCGAGATCGCATGAGTAAGATTCCATATGCTTCGCCATTGGATCTATCATGTATGCTATGATATGTACTCGCCTGATGTTTCCTATGCTCTAAGTGTTACAGTAGATACCAGCTGATCCAAGTGAGAGTCACCGACAAATGTTAAAAACACCTCAAGTATTTGAGAAGAACTAAGGATGTGTTCCTAGTCTACGGAGGTGAGGAAGAGCTCGTTGTAAATGGTTACACCGATGCAAGCTTCCAAACCGACAAAGATGATTACAAATCGCAATCGGGTTTTGTGTTCCTTTTGAACGGTGGTGCGGTAAGTTGGAAGAGTTCCAAGCAGAGATCAAGGTCGACTCTACAACGGAGGCCGAGTACATTGCGCTTCAAGCAAAGGAAGGTGTTTGGATAAGGAAGTTCATAATCAACTAGGTGTGGATCCTAGTGCGTGCAGTCCTCTGGATCTTTACTGTGATAACAGTGGGGCCATTGCGCAAGCCAAGGAGCCGAGGAATCACCAAAAGATATACTGCGGCGGTTTCATCTCATTCGAGAGATCCTTAATCGAGGAGATTTAAAGATATGCAAAATACACACGGATTTAAATATTTCAGATCCTTTGACGAAGCCTCTCCCACAGCCTAAGCATGAGGCGCACACAAGAGCTATGGGTATTAGATATCTTCTAGATTGACACTAGTGCAAGTGGGAGACTATTGGAGATATGCCCTAGAGGCAATCATATTGATGATGATATTTCGTTGTATCCATGATTTAATAAATGTTCCTTGAATATTACCTTTGTGTTGATTAACAAGTATGTGACTTGTTTGTGAAACTCTTTACTTGTATGGTTATTCTAAAATTGTCCCTAGTCGGAGTTCATGTGAGGACACACGTGAATGATGGATTAGCACATGTATCGGTTGATGACCATGTTTCACAGGTCATAGACATGGAGATGTCAAACCAATAATGTGGACACATGTTTAGAACATGGGGTTGGACCGACCCAACATGAGACATAGTAATTATTCTTATGGTTCTCTCTACACAATGTGTACGCCTTGTCCTTAGACCTGAGATTGTCGCATGTACTTGAGATGTGAATCGACCTACTTGGGGCTATCAAACGCTACTCGTGAATCGGGTAGTTATAAAGGTAGCTTTCGGGTTTGTCATGAAGCATGCGAGGCATGGCATGGTCGTGATGGGATTTGCCACTTTCACCGAGAGATATCTCTGGGCCCTCGAGTGATCGGATCCGTAAATGCATGGCCATGCTACTTAAGGTTAAGAGTTAACCTAGTAAGGGATTCCGGATCACACGATCGAGAAAGAGTGGTCACTTGGAGCTCAACCGAATATCGTGAGGCAAAGGGATTGGCATGTACATAACGTTGTGATGGTTCGTCCGATATGATCTTTACGTGCGCTTAGGAGTTGGCACGCCTTGCTAGAGGCCACTACCAACTATTGACCAAGTATGTGTACTTGCGCCATGTCTAAACATACGTGAACCATAGGGTCACACACTTATGGGTGAAGCCTAATTCGGATTGGATCCGATTAGATCGGGCATTGAGTCCTAATGAGCCTCTATTCGTAGAAGCCCATTATAAGGACGCCTATAAAGGAGGGCAGGCGCATCGGTTGGAGGATGAGTTTTTCGTGACATCCTCAAACCCCGCCGCCACCCTCCCATGCCCTAGTCGCCGCGCGGATCTAGTAGTCCGCGCGGCGCCGCTTCCTCCCGCACGTGGATACCTTTGAAGGCGCCGCATCTGTGGCGTTGGGATGAACCGCAAGAAAGTAGCTGACGTGGGACACCACGACGAGGACGAGGAAGTAGTACGACTATCGCCTCGACGCATCGCGTGCGTCAACTTCGCACTCAGAACACCCCACCGACATGAGCCCGAATGCTACTAAATAAAACACTAATTATTCTAATCAAGGCAATTTTAGTAATTTTGGCGTAACCTCCTTGTAAAGTTAATTACACGGAGGTTCCAACATACGATAATTCATAATTTAACTAACTATCATCCGAGACATCAAAAGATAATCAAAGATATGCTAAGTATCTCGCAATCCAATGAAGCATAAAGTTCCACTACTCATCATTATTACACTTAGACCACCGCAAGAAACAAGACATAATAAACCTTGAGCATCTTGCCCAAATAACTAAAAACAATTGCGATCCAAGATCATTCAACTTTATTTAGTTCAAGTGGCTTGTGTGTGACTAATGCACTACTTTCCCCATGCATGTCGTTCTTGGCTCGGGTACCTAAAACAACAATAAAGCAAGAGTGAGTCAACAGACTCAAGAAGTACATAATAAAAGTTATAACATCAGCATCCATATATAGGAGATCAACAATAACACGTCTCACATGCAAATGCAATGCTCAAGGATCATTTCTCTTTATCTTTCTTTGTGCATTACACCGTAATGCAAAGTATGCAACCGTCGCCGATACCCATGCTCTGCAGGCGCGCACATTGTGGACCAATTGCCCAATACTCCGCAAGTATTGGGACCTCAAGCCCACACTCCACGAGTATGGGGATCTCGGCCCGCCACCTTCATGACGGGATCTCAAAGGAAATATACCGGTCACCACGTGACCAAGCCTCAACATGATCTCAATATGCACATGCTCATCATTTATTCATCATCAAATTACTAAAAGACGATAACAACATACAACAATAGAGCATAGACATATTTGGTGCATACACCAATCTTAAAATTCACCATGCCAACAATCTCGCTATGCTATCTCATATCAAAAGCACACAAGCATGACCAATCAATCACAACCATGAATCGCATAATCGCACTTGCCTTAACCGTGAGAGAATGGAGGACGTGAAGACGGTGCTGCCTCCGTACCAATTCCCACCTAATACATTAAGAATATAAACTAAGGCCACAGAACGAAAAACATGAATTAAATGAGCGAACTCATCAAGTAGCGATTGCAACGCGATCCCAACCCCACAATCCTAAGTGCTGAACTACCCTCTGTGAACAGTCAAGTTATAAAATTCATATCTTTCTGTACAGAGGTCCAAATTAGGTGTTCTTGGACTTCATTGAAAGGTTATCAAATTTCCCAACTAAACCTAGTTGGTGAGCTCCCCTGATTCGGCCATCTAAAATCACTTTTAAGCCGATTAACAAGACATCGATTTCACGTCAGACTTTCTGGACAGAGCACTAAAACTATCATAACTTTCAGCTCGTTTATCCAAATTTTGCGTTCTTGTGCTTCCCTAAAAGCTACAACAATTATCTACAACTTGCGTTATACTGAGATCCTCTAATTCTCTATTTAACTGATCGCAAAGGTCAGATTACTAAAACCTGTCCAGAAACTGACAGGGTTGTAGAACAGCCACACCATTAAATTCATAACTTTTGCTACAGAGGTCCAAAAATTATGTTCTAGCACTTCATGAAAAGCTATTGACGTCCTCTACAACTTCTAGCAGACACCCGAGACTGAATCCATACTTAACTATATCAAAACGTCCCTCTAACGCGATCTGCCCTGAGGCGACAGAATTACCGACATAGAACAATTAAGCGCTAAAGCATCTAAACGAGGGGAAAACGAGGTTACCCTTGATGAACCAATTGCCGGGCACGATGAGAACCCACGTACGACCTCCCCCCATGAAGATGGTCTTCTACCCCAAGCTTCTTCTTCCTCTTGATCTCCGATAGCAGCAGGAAGGAGCGCCGCTTTGGGCAAAGAAGGAAGTGGTGCCGGTTTTGGGCAGCAGCAGGAGGAACACCATGAGAAGGGGTGCAGCAAGGTGCTGGCGAGGGGAGGAGGCGCAGGAGGAGAGAAGTGGCGGCCAAGGGGAGGGGTGGAGGCGCCTAGGGTTTGCCCCCATATGGCCGCCACCACCCCACCAATGGGTGAATGCAAGTGGGCTTGAAGCCTTGGCCCAGTTGTCCAACCTTACAGAAAACCCTCAAACTGCTGCTAATTCTATTTTCTAATTGGTCATTTTCTCTTTAATTATTCTCACCAAATGCGCGCCTAGTGGTAAGATTGTGATCTATAATGTAACATCCCAATTTTCAACCTGTGTTTCTAATGTAAGAAAATGAGGGAAAATTAAAAATTTCTTACGTCATGTATTTCTTGTATGTTCTAAACAATTTCAGACAAGAATTATGGAAATACAAAGTTACAAGTCCTTTTGACCAAAACCTTACCCTTCAAAACTTTCTTGTCAAATTTTGTGATCATCCTCTGGAAATATTTTTCCTAAGTTCTTGGGTTGATGTGTGACCCCTCTGAAAAGTTTCACAATTTTTAGAAGTTGTTGGAATATTTTTGAGGCAAGTCAAACCAATTTTTCAATTGGTCAAACCTTAAATTCAAACATTCTGAATTTTGGAGAAAGATTCTGAGCATAAAAACCTCTAAAAATTTTATGTAAGAGTTATCATAGAGTCATCAACCTCCATTTAAAATTTCATAAGTTTTGGAGCTAGTTGCTATCTCTAAAAATCCTTCCAAGATTCAGGTCATTTTAAAACCCTAAGTCAAACATAAAGAGCATACACTTAACATAATTTTTGGGAAGAATTTACTTCAAGTGAAACTCTGGGAAATAATTTATTTAAATCTTATAATAATTATCATGAATAAATATAATTTTTCCAAAATTTTTGGAGCTAAACTCGATCCACATAAAATTCAAACTTGCTTCAATAACCTATTGTAAGTTTGAATTTAAAATAAGCAAATGACTCACGAACAAGAAGGTTTAAAATTTTATTTGGTCACTAGGTTATCCCAGGAACCTCCCTGAAAAATTTCAGAATTTTTGAAATTTAATTGCTATATTTTGTAGCTCGGTCAAAGTTGGGGTTGAATTAAAACCCACCAAAACCTCTTTTCACTGCTCATAGGGTTCAAACCCAACACCGACGGACCCAACCCCGACTTGACTCGATCGAACCGCCTAGCTGCACCGGGCTGAGTCGCACCGCACGAGCGCATCGCTAGCCGTCCGTTTGGAAATCGACAGCCCAGATTGCTTGAGCATTCGGACTGCCCGATTGCCCCATCACCGTCAACCTCCGATCTCGATCCAACGGTCAAGAATCGCCCACCCGCTTTAAAACTCCAACCCGAGCCAAACCCACCGCACCGTTCCATCTCGCCGCCTGCTTTGAAATCGGCGCCCCGATGGTGCCACGCTCGCGCCGCGCTTCTTGCCCTCTTTCTTCCTCCGCGGCGCACTCGCCGCTGCGCTCGCGCTCGCGCACGCCACCGCGCCGCCACCGCTCTCGCCACCGCCAACCACCCGCCAACGGCTAGATCGCCGGTGGAGCACCTCCACCTTTATAAGCACCTCCCTACCCTCCCGTGCCCTCCTTTCGCTCCTCCTCGCTCAACCGCCTAAAACCCGAGCTCGCCGCTCGCTGCTTTCACCGACCTTCGCCGCCGGTGATCCCGTGGCAATCCTCTCCTCCTGCAGCATCCCTGCATTTTTCTACCTCGAGCACCACTCACCGGCGCCTGCTTCTCTCCAGTTACGCCACCGGTGGCCCTCTCGCTCGCTACGGACGCCGCCGCCGTGCACCTCCGCCACGCCCGCTCCGCTGCTCCATCAAGCTCCCGAGCCTCCGTGTATGCTCGAGCACCGTAGATTAGCTCAATTTTGCTTGAGTCGGCCGCCCCTTTCTAGCCCCGCCGCCGCAATCCGCCGCCACCTAGCTCCGCGACTCTCTCCGATTCCTCCTCCCGAGCACCCTCTAGCTCCTCTACCTCCCGTAGCACTCACCGGTGCCCCTTTCTCTCCAGCCCCCGCCGCGGTGACCACCTCGCGCCGCCGCGGGTTCGCTGCCGCCGCGCCACCCGGTGCATCTCCGGCCACCCCGCGACCACCCCTAGCTCCCTTAGCACCCTAGCAACCCATTTTCGCCCTCACCGGAACCCCCGCTGTAATATCCCGTTTAGGTACGAGAATATAAGGAGATTGAGAGATCCCTTATTTGCCTCGCACAGAAACATGACAGAATCTGTAATCATCTTGCAACGTAATTTTTGCGATCGAACGACTTCAAAAGGAAAACCTCATAACTACAAAGTTGTAGATCATTTTCTATAGTACAATTTAGAGTCCTCATTTACCTAATTTGGAGTTCTAAGGTTTGAGATATGGGGCCCGCAAGGCAGGTCGTACAGAGAATCAAGGTCCGAATGAGTCAACTTCCAAGGCAAATTTCGTAATGAAGACGGCATTTTAAGAAAAACTCCACAAATAGAAAGTTAAAGTTCTATGAGTTATCTAAATTTGAAGACAAAAATCACCCATTCCGAGTTCGGGAGAGAAAGTTACGACATCCAAGTGTTCGCTGCACAGAAATAAAGTAGGAGAACTCGGGCCTCGGGCCTTTAGCCCAGAGGCCCATGTGGAGGCCGGCCAAGTGGGATAGAGGGGAGGACGGCTGAAACCCTAGAGCCCCTCCTTACCCTCCTTCCCTAGAGCCGCCGCTCTCCTCTCCATTGACACCTTGGTCCAACACCTCCTCCCCTTGCGCTCCATTGATGTCCTCCCCTTCTATGCAAAGAGGAGAAAAGAAGGAAAGAAAGGAAGAAGAAGAAAGGAAGAAGAAGAGAAGGGAGAAGAGAAGGAAGAGGGATCGCCATCCGTGGTTCGCGACCTTCAGCGGGATCAAGGGTAATGCGTTGTTGTTGTTGGGTAATTAGTCATAGAAGAGTAATCGGGTAGTTTTTGGCTAGGTTGCAATCTGCCTGCTTTTCGTGCAGATTCGTCCAGAAGCTTGCGGGGTTAATTTCATGTGGTTAGAGGCCGAATCAGAGGTTTTGGCCTCCTAGAGAATTGTAGGTTATGTTCTTAGCTTTCGTTGGCCGCCAAGATCACCCAAATCCGATTAACGGTCTGGGAGTTATGAATTTTCTAGTATTGCTGTCCTGTTGTTCTGTCAGATTCTGGACAGTCTGTAGAAAACTGGTTAGAACTGCTAATTAAAGGGAGAATCAGGGGACCTCAATATAACGAAAAATGTGGGTAATTTCTGTACCTTTTCATAGAGATAAAGAACACAAGATTTGGATTCTCGTAGCAAAAGTTATGGAGGTTTTAGTGTACTGTCCAAAGAACCCGACGTGAATTCTGATGTCTGATAGATTGGTTTGCTAGGGCAGTAGATGGTAGAATCAAAACGGCTCCCAACTAAGTTTATTTAGATAATTTCATTACCTTTCAATGAAGTCCTAGAACACCTAATTTGGACTACTGTACAGAAAGATATGAATTTTACATCATGACTGTTCACAGAGGATACAGATCAGTAATTAGAAATTGAGAGTCGGGATGGCGTTGCAAGTTATGGCTAATGTGATTACTTGTATAATTCTTGTGGTTCATTACTATGGTCTTAGTTTATGTTCCTAATTGATTTAGGTGGGAGAGTGGTACGGGGCAGCACCGTCTTCACGCCCCACGTTCTCTCGCGTTAAGGCAAGTGCATTGTTTGATTCGTGGTTGTGATTGATTGGTTATGTTTGTGTGCTTTTTCGATATGTGGTGGCATAGTGAGATTGTTAGCATGATGTTGGTTAAGATTGGTGGATGTTTCAATTATGTCCATGCTCTATTGTCGATGATGTTATTGTCTTGTGGTAATTTGATGATGATTAAATGATGAGCATGTGCATATTGAGATCATATTGAGGCTTGGTCACGTGGTGACCAAGTATGTTTTCCTTTGAGATCCTCGTCATGAATGTGACGGGCTCGAGATCCCCACACTCGTGGAGTGTGGGCATGAGGTCCCCATTACTTATGGAGTAATGGGCAATTGGTCCCTGGCGTGCGCGCATGTGCATGGGTATGCGGCGACGGTTGCATACTTTGCATTACCGTGTAATGCACAAAGAAAGATAAAGAGAAAGGATCCTTGAGCATTGCATTTGCATGTGAGATGTCTTATTGATGCTTTCTTGCTTTGGATATCGATGCTATAATCGTTGTTTTGTACTTGCTGAGTCTGTGGGCTCACTCTTGTTTTATTGTTGTTTTAGGTACCGATCCAGAACATCATGCATGGGAGGGAGTAGATTGATATTCACACACACCTCACCTCAATCAAATAAAGTTGAATGAACTTCAGATCGTAATTTAATAATTGAGCAAGTCACTTAAAGGTTTTGTTATGTTATATCATGCGACATGTTAAGTGTAATAATGATGAGTAGTGGTACTTCATACCTCCTTGGTTTTGCAGTTACTTAATATGCTATGAATACTTATTGATGTCTCGTGATGGTGGTGTAGTTAATTAATACTTATTCAGGTGTTGGAACCTCCATGTAGTTAACTCTACAAGGGAGGTTCATTGAAATTGACTAAAATTACCTTGGTTAGGTTTGTCTAAGGTTAGTTTAGTAGCATTCCGTGCTCATGTCCGGTGGGTGTTACACCCCGCCGCTCCTTCTCCGGCGCCATTTCCGCCGAGCGCTCCAAGCCCTCCTCCGCCGCCTCTCTCTGCTCTCGCTCTCTACTCTCTCTCACTCTCTCTGTCCAGTGGGGCCCACTCTCTTAAACCAAGCCATTGCTGTTAATCCTCGATGTGAATGTATTTAGATCACTCTAAATGGTGTAGCAAATTGGAAGTTGAGTTTTGAAATGAGTTTAGACAGTAGTTTAATTTCTGAAACGGGTTTCACTGTGTTGACAATGAACTGAAATCATGTTTAAGGTGAAATGCATTTGAGTCTTTTGAATGACTAAATTGATTACTCAAACCGAATTGGCACTCAATTAAGTGTTTTCCAATAAGAAAATGGATTGATTAGCACCTTAATTCCAGAAGTTGTTCTGTTGTTCTGTGTAGGTATATGAACAGTAACCTGACAAATGGAAGAGTTGTCAACAGGCTAATAACATAACTAATTCTAGTAGCTAGACTTCTTGATATAATTAGTTAGTTGGACAATTAACTAATAGTAGTAACCTAAGCTGAAGAACCATTAAGAAAATGAATACAATTAATCTTGTCTATAGGCTAATGTCATTGATGTTTCAGAATTCAGAAAAAGCCTTGTAGGAGAAAGTGTGATCAGAGACCACAATATAATGATCATCATAGTTTTAGTAGGACAATGTCATGTCTAAACCAGTAAGTTAAAGATGTTAGTGATTCTGGTAGTCTGTAGACAACTACTTAATGGAAGTAATCAAATCTGAAAGTCAATAATGGATTGCATTTTCAGAAAACCAACAGAGTTTCAGAAATGGTTAAGTCTCAAAACTGAAGTGAGTAGGTGTTTTCTCTTTTTCATATCTTTTTCATTGTAAGTCCAAATTAGATGATTCCAATTTTGTTAGCTTCATTATAACTTGAGCTTAAATGGAAAAATAATTAGAGACCATGATCAAACGTGTAAAACCATTTTCAAAAATAGTAAACAAGTGAACTTAATACTGTTTTTCAGAACTTTTAGCAAACTTGTAAAATGCATAACTTTTAATCTGTAGATCCTTTTTGTATGAATCCGATTGGATTAGCTTCCACTGCTAGTGTATTTGCTAGGAAAATTGGTTTCACAAATTTTACTGTTTTTAAAAATCATAAGGATCATATTTTAGTTTAATACCCTAAACAATTTAGACAAATCATAACTCTTTCAATATAACTCCAAATGACCTAAAATTTTATATGGATTATCACTATACCAGTAGGTAGCTACCATAAAAGTTTCAGCTTCAAAATCTTTCTAGAAAATATTTTTGCTACAGTACCTAATTATGGCCAAAAATAGGTTTTTAGGGAATATCTTTTGCACCACAAATCCAAATTAGGTTTTTCCAGTTTCTATGTCTAGGTTTATTCCTATTCTACCTTGTGTATAAATTTCGTCGCATTTGGATGATTTTTACTTGCTCTTTTGTTTAAGTGTTGCTCGTCTTATTGGTTGCTTTCGCTCTTTCGCTTAGGCTTCGACATTTGCGGTAACCCCGAGAACGACCCTCCGCAACAATTTGAACAACAGCAAGCAGGCAAGCAGTTTGATCATTTCCCATTGATCCCATTACTTTTAAAGTCTAATATTTTGTTTAACTTCTATGTATGCATTGCTAATTTGTTGTTAAATTGATTAGTTAATCCTCTAGTTGCATAATCTGTAGGTAAATGATTATCCTCTACTACCCGAGCCTAGGTTATTTGCTGTGATTAGAGTTCGTTGGATGAGCTCTTGTCACTTAGTAGATTTCGAATACATATTGCTTAGCCATGCCTAGTTGTCGGTAGTATTGGGCGATCATCGACTTAGTCGATGATCTGGATCACACAAATACTTATACTACTCCATTATGTCCAACCCTTGTGTTTTACCATTTTTGCAAATCAAAAACTGAAAACAAAAATTATATCTTGGCTTGGGCACAATGGTATGTTGGGTGATCTGTTGGGTGTGATTGGAATGGTGCCTAAGTCCCTAAGGACCGAGTTACTTGTGTCACTAAGCCAAGCGCTTATTGCGTGCTAACCACACGAGGGGGATATGGAACCTCTCTTGACTAAGTACTTTGGGAGGTGTTAATTATGAGCTGGTTGGTGGGTGTGTTCTTGTGTGTGTGTTTGTGGTGTTGGAGGGGAGCATTAGCAGCCTGTTAGGCTGTCTAATGTGTCTTTCTCCGTGGGTTGCGGCTCTTAATTAGCATCGTCCATTGGAAAGCGTCTTGTTAGGCTTAGCCATGCCTGCATACCAAAGGAAGTGTGCTAACCGTGGCTGGTGGAAAGGCGGTCTATCGTGTGGGTACATTGGTACACCCCTGCAGGGTTAAATCTATTCGAATAGCCTCGTCCTAGGTTATGGACATGCTTGGTAAGGTCGTGCAAGAACTAGGCTACAACTTTTAAAAACTTAAACTTGACATGGTTGGTATGAAGGGGTACTTCATGCTATTGTTGTGGTGACTATGGGTTAGTCACTTCTAGGTTGGTGTTGTCATCTATCTATTGTTATAATTGCTTTTCTTTTATTTGAACAATAAAAGTTAATTGCAAACTTGCTTTGAATCTATTACCTTATTGCAAATGAAAACTTGCTTTATGCTGAAAATAAGTCCAGAGCCTCATTCACTTAAATAAAGCTTGCATGTAGTTAATTATAGTTCTGTTATCTCACACGTTAGTCTTGCGAGTACAAAAACAAGTTTTGTACTTATCTGCTTTGCTTAATATTAATTGTTGCAGAGGAAGAAGGTGAGCCCCAAGGGCCTCACTTTTGTGAGTCATGTGTTGTGCGCTGCTTGGGACGATTAGCTTGGCGGTCCGGTTGGTTGCCTTGTGGGTAAAGGCACACCGATTGGCTTTTGTTTATCGCCATCTTATGGCCATTTTGTTTCATTGTTTAAATTAGTTACTTATGTGTTATTGGCCTCGGCCCCTCTTTGTAATAACTCTCTTTATATTATCTATGTCTTCCAGCTTGTTGCTTTGCTTCGCTCTATGTGTATGAATGGAATTGATGCATGATTTTGTAACGGGTGTGTATACTGCACTCGGGAAGTATACATATCTCGAGGCTTGGTTTATTTGATTTGTACTGTTAGGACCAAGTGGATGGTTAAACAAGATGTTGAATAAACCGGGTCCTCACATATAATCGCAGTGATCTTGGTTTACTGTAGAATTTTTTAATTTGCGCTAGTGTAGCCTACCCGTTGCCCTTCAAATAAATCGCGTAAATTCTTTTTCCGAAGTCGATGTCAGATTGCGCAATAAATAGCTTTTTCAAGAGAAAATAATTCGGAAATTCAATTAAATTTCAGATTTAGGTTTAAAACTTCAACAAATCATAACTTTTGCAAATGAACTCCAAATTGGGTGATTAAAATTGCAAAATTTATATAAAATTATAATCTAGCTAACTAAACCAAAATATTTCAATTTGGAGTTAATTTGAATTATGTTTTGAATTTATTTGAATTTGAATATTGAATTTGTCGATTTTCGCGTTTAGAATTCGACGACCGAGAGTTCGATCAATCTGAAGATTTAGAATTCTAAGACATCGACCAAGGCAAGTTACACCATTGACCATATTGCCCCCAATATTTTAAGTTATTTTCAGTTTTTAAATTCTTTATCGCATGCATATGTTTGTATAAATATTTTAATGTCCTGTTTTACATATAGTTAATTCCATGTGTTTTTGTATGGCCAATTTGAATGTTGTATCTGACTACCTTGATACCATAGGCAAAATATTATCAAAATTAAACATATGCTTAGCCAGGCTTAGTTCACACTTACAGAATTTGGGAGGGTTTTCACCAAATTTATACAAATTTGTTTCAAACTTGTTATTGTGGTATTGTCTTACCACATGGGTTATAAATAGAGTTTTATTCAAAATAAAATAAAAAATGGGTTTGGACTTGGGCGAAATGGTCGGAATGGTGGGTGCAGGTTTATGCACGGGATTGATCTGGTTAAGATTAAGGCCCACGGTTTGTAGGAATGACGCCCAAGTCAATTGAGGACCAGTCTTTGAGCCACTTATTGCTATGCCATATCGTACTACCACATGTCCTGTATGGGCAGGATTTGGCTAATTAATTTGTGATGTTCTAGTGTATTTATGTCATGTGATTGTGTGGGTGTCGGTTAGATGTTTTATTCCCACTTGGCGCAAGAGGGGGCTTTCGGAGGACGGTTAGTCCAAAGGGGCGAAACCTTAGCGGGCATGAACACACTAGTGCAGAACATTGTAAAGGCCGCATGGTAATTGCTCAGTCACACGCCTACGGAAGCGTGAATTGGCCGACATAACGAGACATAACGAGCATGTCACCTCGTGTGGGTAAAGTTGTACCAACTCTCCAGAGTAGAAACTATTCGAATAGCCGCGTCCGCGGTCATGGACATGCTAGAAGGGCCACTTAAAGTTAGAATTATTTTTGGTTTTTAAATGCTTTATTAAATGCTGGGGATGGTTAATCTTTATGAAAAATTGGGCGGGAAGCCAAGTGTTAGGAGGGGATCCTTCACTAAATCATTGGAGGTCATCCACATTGTAATATTGTCATTTTAAAATATGATTTTAGTCTTAGTATAAAACTGCCTTAGAAATTACTATGATTATTTACACTGAAAATGCTGTTTATGCAAAACAACCCCTACCATACTCACTTGTTACCTTATGCATGCATTGTAATTCAATATTGGGTGTGACTTGCGAGCACGGAAGTTGTGCTCATCCTTGCTGAATAAATCTTATTCAGGAGAAGATTTCTTCCCCGATGGTGAGGATCCGGACGAGTAGGCCTTGACCCAGACGATTGCCTGTGGCGCATCGTGTGGCTAACCTCTATTATCATGTTTTCGCTGTGTTTATTATTTGATATTTGTTATTGTTGTTCAGAACTCAGTTGTATTAAACAATTATTTATTTAATGTCATTTACGTTTTCGTGATATGAATGTGATATCCATTTTGTGAGTCTGTGTACGCTGGAAATCCTGGACCGGTGTTTGAACACAGAGAATTCGGGATCCTTCGCTCTCGGGTTCGACAATAACTACCCAGTTACGAGCAGCGTTTGGCAACCCCTAAGAGTGCTATTACACATGTAGGGAACCATGTTGATCTCAGGTCTAAGGATTATACATCATCATTGCTTGAGACCAACTAATGATACACAGAATCATAACAATCTCAATAGTGTCTCAAGGTGGGTCAATCCAACCCCATGTTCTCTAACATGTGTTCATATTGTTGATTCGATATCCCTATATCCATGATCGGTGAAACATGATCATCAATCAATACATGCGCTGGTCGTGGGGTCACTGGTGTTCCGATCAGTGACATTCGACCAGGGATACTTCTAGAACGACATCATATAAGTCGAAGAGTTTCACCAACAAGTCACATACTCATTGATCTTCAGAACTAATGATTCATTCAAGGAACAGAATAACATTTATTCAAGAACTCATAAACATAGACGTGATACAATCATCTCCATGATTGCCTCTAGGCATATCACCAACACCTCCATCATCATCGTCTCCACCAGCTTTCGCAAGACCGCCGCCACACCGCACACCTCCCTTTGCTATAAACTTCCCATCGTAGCTTTCAACCTCCGCCGCTTTTTTTTCTTCCGCCGCCTTCCCGTGCCGCCACGTCCTCAAGACCGTGAGCACTAGCTTCACCGCATTGCCCTCTTCCTCCGATACCTCATCGGTCACCAAAGCCCAACCAAACGTCGGCGACCATCGCCGAAGCGCGCCGCCGGTCCGACGTGGCTGCACAAGTGGCAACCACGCACGCCACCTCAAGACCACGCCGCCTCTTTGTCGATGCGCAGCCTCGGCCGCTGCGTGGACTTTTCTTTATTTTTCGGTTGAAAATAATTCGCCAGAAATTTAAATCCCACCACGACGCCGGTGGTGCAAAAATCCTTTTCCTTTAGAAAATAATTCCAAAAATCAGAAAACCCTTTTTCTTGATTTTCAAACTTCCGAGGTCAGAACTTCTTCGTTCGAACTCCGATTCGAGTGATTCAAATTTATAAATTCATCTAAAATCCTCCTCTTGCTGTTGGTGCTAATTTGGTATTTATTTGGAGTTGTTTTATTTATTTGGCTTCGTTTGAACGTAGATTCAGCGTTTTGAAAGATTTCTCATACACGACGACTGAAGCACCTCAACTCTTCAACGAAGGCAAGTCGTAGACCTTTGATCATATTGAACCCACTTTATAAAACTACATTGTTTGATATAAACATGCATTGCTAGTTTTATATTAAATAGTTTCGGGAGTAGATAATTGCCTAATTGATGTATGCCCTGTTGAAAATTTTCTATCGACATGTACCTTTCAATGACATAAATCCTTGGACACCATAGGATGGGTTATTTTAGTTGGATATTGATAAACTACCAACACGGGTATCATAATATGCTTAGCCATGCTATAGTTGCACAACGGACTCGTGATCACATGCTCATATGAATAAATATGACCTAAATGAGCTATGGAACTGTGGCCTGGCCACTATTATTAAAAGATGTTGTGCCATGACAGGGATTGTCATTCGACCGGGTTGAAAGAAAAAGATTTATGCTCAGATGAGTGGGCAGTGGTGAGTGTGAGTGCGGAAGCACATTGGGATGTGGATAGTCTCGTCTGAGCAGATCACTAAGGACTTAACCTTGTATGCCATTGATCTGGGCCATACCATGCAACCACATGTCCAGGATGGGGTGGACTGGGCCAACTACTTAGCAATGTTTTGATTTGGTTCTGTTTGGGTTGAAAAGCGGCACAAGAGGGGGCATGAATCTGCCGGGAGTTGAACCCGTTAGAAGCGAATCCTTAGCGAGTAGAATCGAATCAAAACAGAGCTTTGTAAAAGCCTTCTGATAATGACTTAGTCGCACACCTTCGGCAGTGTGTCAGACGGACATTATAAGTCAATTATCTCTTGTGGGTCAAGCTGTACAACCTCTGCAGAGTGTAAAACTATTTGAATAGCCGTGTCCACAGTTATGGACATGCCCGGAGATTTCACGCAAGGGGTAAAAGTTTTTATCAAAAATGGTGGGATTAATGGTTTTGATGGAATGGTTGGGAAGATCTCTAGTTATTTCAAAGAACTGAATTACTTATGTACTAATCTTTTAAAATGTGCTTTTCAATCTACTTCATCAGATTTATCAGAATGCCGCTTTGCAAAATAAACATAAAGCTATCCTTGTCAAGCCCAAAGATGAATAATAATTGCATACATTTCCTCGCTTGTCGAGTACATTCAAAGTACTCACGCTTTATGCCCTCCGTTTATCACCACTAAAGAAGACCCAGGAAGCTCGGAGTTCTATGAAGAGGAGTACTTTCAAGGTTATGCGAACTAGGTCGCGTCCTCCACTCGATTGCCTGTGGGCATGTCGTGTGGCCAACATGAGATATTTTGGTTCCGCTGCAAGTTGTCTTTTGTTGCTAAGCCCTGCGTGGCGCACTCTGTATGACTTGACCATAAGGTCCTTTTGCTACTTAGTAATATTAATTTGTCTGCTTCATTGTTATTTTGGTTGTATGGTTGTGATTACATCTATGTTGAAACTGTGCGAGCTAGCTACTAATCTGGGACTAGTTTAGAATGCACAGAGGGTTCCGAGGTTGCATAGCCGGGGTCCCGACACGTTCTCACCCTTATCCCTTTCTCCATGACAGTTCACCCACGAAATCGCAACCGCCGCCACGCACGATCTCCACGATCTCGCTGCCCCAGTGCTCCCCGACCCCTATAAAAGGGAGCACGGTGAGCCCCTTTCCATCCTCATCAAAACCCCTCAAAGACCCCTCTCTCTCCCCCACTTAATCGACGACAATCAGAGTTTTTCTCGCGCCATCGAAGTTTTCTTCGCCATCGCCTCCGCGCCGCCAAGCCGCATCGCCGCCATCGACCCGATTTGACATCGCCGGTCCCGCCTACTCGTGCGCACTCACTTGGCGCGAGGACCACCGGAGCTCCTCCTTCACCGTCGACCTAACACCGCCGCCGCCAACATTCGTCGCCGCTGCTCAATTCGTCATGCCCCGCCGTGTACTACACCATCGCCACCGCCATCACGAGAGCTACCCGAGCACCTCTCCTTGCCGTGGAGCAACTTTGGCTGCGCTCGACAATAGCCGAACGGCGTCCTCTGCTCCGACGATAATTCCGGCGATCTCCGATGACCTCTTGAGTCAAGACAGGTACCATCGTGTTCGCAATAGCCATAGCTACCTTCTAGTACCACCCACCGCTGGCGAAACCCCGCCGCTCACCGCTGCCAACGCGCCCAAGCCACCTCGCCGCCGTTGTCGACATGTTTGTCCATGTGGGCGCCACGTCATCTGTTTCGCTGAGGTGTCACCCTACGTGGTGCCAAGTCATGTCCCTCATCAGCGCATGCGTGGCACGGTCCACCCCTCACCAGGTCCAATCGTCCACAAACCTAGTCCACCGTGGGCCGTGTCTATGACACATGGGCCCCACATGTTAGGGTTTGCTTTTTACCTCTTTTATTTTCAAAAATCCTTCGCTAACGTCAGCGTTGCATCATAAAACCCTTTTCCTTTAGGAAAATAAATCCGAAAAATCAAATAATTACTTTTTTGGGTTATTTCATATAATTTCAATCTTCCACAGCCCATATCTTTTGCATCCGAACTCCGATTGAGCCCATTCAAATTTCTAAATTTGTATAAATTCAAGATCTAGATATCTAAACCAAAATTATTTAATTTGGATTTAATTTGAATGTTATTTGGATTTTATTTGAATTTGGCTTATTTTCGTGTATAGATTTCGACGACTTCGTAGAGTCAGATTTCAACGCTGTTTGAGAGCGACCAGTCAAGCAAGGCAAGTTATACCTTTGATCATACTTGAGTCCAGTATTTTAAATTATTTAAATTATGTTTTAAATTATTATTGCATGCCTATTTAAATGCATGTAATTTAAATCCTTGTTTTAAAACTTTACAGTTATTCCCTATTCCATTGTATAGCCATTTATTGTCAACATAGACCATATGGAGAACCATTCCAAATGTGATATATACATATTGGAGGTAGAAAGTGAAAATATTGGATTATGAGATTACATGATTGTTGAATATCGGAATATAGGAATAGTCTATTGATAAATATTGCGAAGATGGAATTGTCAAAAATTGAATTATAGAGATATATATTGAATGATTTATAGAATGACATGATCATTGGATATTAAATTATATGAATACATGATTCTTAGATATTGATTATACAATTAAGCAATTGTTGATTGATTGGATTGTAGGGTAGAATAATTGTTGAAGGTTGAAGCATAGGAATACAATATTGATGGATGTAGAAATAAGTGATCGATGGATATTGAATTGCAAAGATAGTTAATTGTTGATATTGGATTCTTGAGATCGAATTATAGAAATAGTCCTTGTAGAATATTGATTTGCTTGGATGTTGGACTATAGCATTAAAATCTTGGTGAGGTTTTAGGAATAAAGCTTAATTAGATTCTAGAAGTAGATAATTGTTGATAATGGATTATCAAAGATTAGATTATAGAAATAGAAAATCATTGGATATAGAATTATCGAAAATTGGATTGTAGGATTTCATGATCATCGGATTGATGGGTGTTGAATTATTAAAAATAATTTATTAAGGAATAATGGATTAGAGCATTGCTGAATGTTGGATCGATGGATGTCAAATCATAAAAATAGATTGATATGGTGGATATTGGACTAATTGATATTGGAGTATAGGATTACATAATTGCTGGAGATCGGATTATTGGATGATGATCACAGTACGGATGGTTTACTTATTGGTCATGTATTTGACAATTCTTAAACATTGAATCCCTTACACTTTGTCACCCTAGATAAAACTCTGGTTAATACAATAGTACTGACTAGATGTTCTTTGGAAAAATATATACTTAGCCATGCGTAGACCAAAAATATTTGATTTGGGGAATTTCAGCCAAAAATCAATTGTTGTTTAAATTGTACCCTTGGCATTGGTGTGTCATGGGAGTTTTATAAATGACTTTGAAAAATGAAATAAATCAAATGGTTTGGACTTGGGCATAATGGTTGTTTGGATGGTGCATGTTTATGCACGGGATCGATTCATTTCCATGATCGAGGCCCATGGGTTTAATAGAAAGTTACCCAAGTTAGTTAAAGGATCGGTCTTCGAGCCGTATCTTGCTAAGCCGTATCGTACTACCACATGTCCTGAGAGTGAGCAGGGGACCTGGCTAACTAATTTGCAATATTTCACCGTGGTCGTTCCATCCGGTTGTGTGGGTGTTGGTCAGACAGTATTCCCACCTGACACAAGAGGGGGCTCTCGGAGGACGGTCAGTCCAAAGGAAGCAAAACCTTAGCGAGGCAGGACTACGGTGGAATGGCGCATTGTAAAGGCCTTGTCACGTGCTCTAGATAGCTTACCTAAGGTAGTGAGCGGTGGTATCGACGGATGCCAAACAAACTAGAGAAGTCGTGTCTTGTGGGTAAAGTTGTATAATCTCTATAAAGTGTCAATCTATTCGAATAACCGTGTCCACGGTCATGGACATGCTGGCAAAGCCACTCAAAGTTAGACTTTGATTTTGTTTTCAAAAATGGTTTTGACAAATGATTTTGGATTTCTATCCAAATGGGCATTGGACGGGAAGCCATGTGATAGGAGGGTATCCTTCACCATTCTGGTGTGAATGTTATCTAACTATAAAACTTAAGAATTTCTAAAATAAATTTTAGTTATATAATAACCGCTGGAATTTAGTACAAGTATTTAAAGAAAACATTGCTTTATGTAAATTCAACCAATAAGCCTTCCTTTGATATATCCTCGCATGCATTATCATTTGTTAATTTTTGTGTAACTTGCAGCACAAGAGTAGTGCTCATACTTGCTTAATGCAAATAAATTTTAGAGGAGAAGGACTTCACTACTGTGTGGATCGTGATGACTAGGCTACTACTCCAGTCGATTGCCTCGGCGCATCACCTGGACCCTACTACTACTTCTTCATATTTCGCTGTGTTATTTTATTGTTGGCCTGTAAGCCTCTCTTGTAATAAACTCTGTTGATTATTAATAAAGTTATACGAATTACGGATGTTACCATATTTGTTACTGTGTGAACTAGCTACTGATCATAGGACTAGTTCAGAAATGCAGAGAGGATTCGGGAGTGCTAATCCCGGGTCTTACATATAATGCCATACTCGGATGACCAACTTTGGGATGATTCTTAATGGCTGCTCATTATGGGTATCATTGTCTTAAGATGCTAGGTCCCAAAGGGGTGATCATAGTCCACTGTGACAAGAAGATGGCGCTTACGTGCGACCACAAATCCCTCGAGATAGTTGGCCAGATACCAACTCGAGAAGCAAGCAAAAGTTAGCCTTCGACCAAGCAGTTGAAGCCTAAAACTGCACCGAAGCCGAATGATGAAGTCAAAGAAGTTCCTCTGAATCCAGAGGAGCCCTCAAAGAGTATTCGCATTGGGGTCACTTTTGACCGTAAATAGGGAGATGTCCTCGTCACTTTCCTCCGAGCTAACGTAGATGTCTTCGCGTGGCAAGCATCCGACATGCCCAAAGTCTCTAGGGAGTTGATCGAGCACAGGCTAGCTCTACGGCCTGACAACAAACCCATAAAACAAAAATTACAGATATTTGTATCTGATCGGTGAGAAGCTATTAGGTCAGAATTGGACGAGCTACTCGAAGCAGGCTTTATAAGAGAAGTCGACCACCCAGAGTGGTTGGCCAACCCTGTAATGGTTAGAAAGTCTAATGGTAAGTGGCGTATATGTGTAAACTTTAGCAAAAGAAATCATGATTAACCTTTTATTAATCATAATAAATACTTTTAAAATTCAGAAAAAATAGAAAAGGTTTTTATAAAGCAGAAAAATTCCACAAAAATAATCAAAAATAATAAATGACATTTTAAATTAATTTTAGCAAAAGAAGGTAGGTTACAAGGAGAAGGACGAAGCAGGGAGAGATGTATTTTTTATTTTTTTAAAACCATTTTGTGCCAAGGGAAATTAGACATTTTGTGTATTTTCTCTGTCCTGCTTGCTAATATAATTGGTGGCTGTTGTATGTTCTAGCAAGTAGCCACAATTTTATAGTGTCTGTTAGTCAAACCACGATTTTGGAGTGTCTTACGACAAATGACAACAATTTACGCAGTCTGATAGCCAATTTTGCCCTTCTTGAAACTCTGCAACGTGAATAAAGCAACCAGTATTCCAGTTAATCATTTTATAAATATTATTCCAATAAAAAACAATCAACAATATATTTTACATAAGGAGCACATGGAGAAGCACTTGGGTACTCTTGTAATGTCTAGATAAAAATGGAAAATTGCAAAAGAATTAAATCGCTCACTTCTTAGCAATTAATTTAGTAAAAGATAGCATCTAATGTACATGGAAAATACTCCAGAAAGGCTAATCCCATTTAGCTAAGTTTCTTTCTATCTATGATTACCTTCCTCACAATCATTTTAAGACAAGAAAATGCAGGCAAAACCCACAAGGCACATGACCTATAAGCCTCACAATAACAGGCACAACATTGGTGTGACCGGTGTCAAATCCTCACCCAAGAGCCACCAACTTGAACAACAGAACAGATCGGAATTGAGATCCCAGTTGATAAGACCTGCAATGATCAGGTCCCCTTGAGCAGAGCAGATAAGTGGATAAGCACCCCGGGGCACCTTTGTCTCCCAAATGCCATCACATCACCTCACTGGCAATTCCATTCCATGTATCCAGTCAAAGACACATAGGGCCCAGCATGTCCCCCTTGCTAGCATCTTCTTGTTGCTTAACAGGTCGATGCATGGCCGGCACCGGCAGCAAGAAGAATTGTTAATCTATCAGTCTCGACACTGATGGACACAGGTTTTGGATCATGTTTGTTTGGGTCCCATGGTTCTTTGCTGAAGAAGAAACCTGAAAAATGTTACATGAGTGAATTGTGGACCACTGATATTGGCTGGATAAATGTAGTCACCCAGGCAAGTTTAGGGCATGTTCACGACCTGGCAAGATTCTGTTCGGCGAATCTGATCCAAGCTTGATGGACCGGGTTTTATGGTTCGGTTCGAACAGGTTGGACTCTGTAACCACAGTCTTAAACGCCGAGCTATCATATCATCTTTTAAGCAATGTTACCTTCGCTCTAGGCGTAACCATTTCCATGTTGGAAATTGCATGCCCATTGTTGCGCTGCGCACAGACGGAGCAAAGTACAGGAGGTCGCAAAGGCTATGGGTGGCCAAAAGAGCTCGAACCTTTTAGACTTCCCATTTGCACGTAGGGTGCTCAATTGGGGGTACACGGTACACCAACACAGGGGAACATGACATAACGCAAGATCCATTCAGGATACGAGCTTTCACAATGTAAGTCACTCGCAACCGCAGAATCATTAGTACTGGAACCCAAGTGAGTTGCCCTGAATGAAACTAGTACTTCCAGCAATATATATGTACTACAGTTTTCAGGATGGGAAAAGCTTCACATAAGACGCTTTAGCTAGGAGGCTGGTACGACGTGCCCGAGCCAATTCAGTGTGCTCTACTACTGCAGTTTTCTAGCTGGGAGATTGCACGAGGATAGTATTGAGTTGCATCCATCAACTAATTCATCCAAAAGCTTAAGTTGATAAGAAAAGACGGACTTATATTCACTCTCCTCTCACAGTAGGCTCCTCGTGTCTAAGACGTGGAATAGAAATAGGCTGCAATTATTTTTTTAATTGCAGCAGCCGGGTCTTGAACTCAAGACCTCTTGGCTCTGATACCATATTGAGTTGCATGCACCAACCAATTCACCCAAAAGCTTAAGCTGATAAGGAAAGACGGACAATTCACTTATACTTCAACAGATAGAATGCCAATTCGTCGTATATATAACAGACCTCTTTTAGGATTCACGCATTTAAGTGGTTCTTATGACAAAACTGTGACATAGATATTGGCGCAATTGATCAATGGTGGAATTGATTATTTGCCCCTTAGATGGATTTCAAGATTATACTCTTACTCCCGATATAATTGTTTTTTTACCCTTGATCCTTGATAAAATACCCTATTTTCATCATTATTATTATTATATCCGGTGTTTTTTTTCTGTTCTAGCCACACGAAAAGTCCAAAATACCCTTGCATGTGTGCTTATCTCCTCCCAATCTTCCCCAACCCCACTCACCACCCCGTCGGACCCCCTTCTTCTGTGGTTGCCTCCTCCCGTGTTCCACCGCCACGAGAGAACGAGGGAAAGAGAAGGAAAGATGAGCCAGCAGATTCTAGCGAGATCGGGAGTGGGGATGGGGAAGACGAGGAGGAGATGAGCATAAGGGGCAAGGGCATTTCAGACTTTTTGTGTGGTTGGAACGGGAAAAACACCGTATATTATTATAATAATGAAAACAGGGTATTTTATCCCAAATCAAACTAAGCGAAGAGTAAAATAACAATATTACATCAGAAATAAGGGTATAATCTCGAAACCCATCTAAGCGGGGGTAAATAATAAATTCCCATTGATCAATTTTAGGGCACTAAATCTGAGCACGTACAAACGCCTCTTTCCAAACGTACAAGTCGCAAAAATTTTGCAGTATCTTTTGCTGCGTACAGTTGGTCATGACTCATGACTAGCCAACAACAATATTGTGATAGTATAGACAAAAGGTTCTCGTGAACGCACCCGTTCATCTGCATTTACTGATGTGCACCATATCAAAGCTAACCAAAACATTTTCCAAAAGCAATTGCTATGAACTATGGTTTGTCTAGATATGGTTGATGAGCCGTGCCAACCGGATCGGGTCAAGCACGCATCGTTGACCCGTTCGAACATGACACGCCACTCGGTCGTGATACTCGCCCAGCTACGCTTGGGTCCGCACTCGCCGCAGCTAGCCCGACACGACGGGGCAGGGTGGGGTAGTGCGACGCAAAGGTGGCGTGGGCAAGACATGGGGCCTACACGGCGTGTGACGAGGCACAAAGGGATGCGGCGCGCGTGGCGGGCGCAAGGGGGAGGCGGGCGTGGCGCATGGAGAAAAGAGGTGGGTAGGCGAGGCGCGGTCGTGTTCGACACCGCATGCGACACAATGTAGCCCACATATTGTCGTTGGGCCCTTGTTGGCACGTCGGGTCATGTCTGGCACGCACACACCGCCCAAAAGGCATGACTAGCCCGCTTATTCGACTAACGCTTGGATTTTTAAAAAATCTAAACGTTTTTTAGCGGTTGGGGGTTTAAACATAGCAAACAAATTCTAATTGTTTTTATAAATAGCCACCATAAAACCCCCTCCCTATTTAGTACCCATTCATTTCTCAATCTCTCTTACGAATTTTGTTGTGCAAATTTAGATTTCTTGTGAGATAATTTGGCAAAATTCAAAAAACAATATCGCAAATTTTGAAAAATTCAAATTCCAGCTGCAAGTCAATAAAATAGGTACAATAGTATTTTTTGCATATTATTATTATTATTATTATTGTTTGTTATGGTAAGATGAAATAAATAATAGTGTAAGTTTCAATTTTGTACTTTTCGTTATGGTAAATTATGATTGCTTTGCTCTTAGTGATTACAAATTTCACTGGAGAATATTGCATCCTTCGAGAATGTTGCTGCCTCAAATCAACTGGAGTTATTACCGGAAGGGCAAGGAGGAGTACTGTTATCGGGCTCTACGACAGCATCTTGGTCGCAACCACCGGAGCAAAAAGATCCAAGACGAGTACATCGGGAGTCTGGGAGAATTTCAACAAGACAACCTAGGAAGACGCACAAGGAGTTCAGGTACCATATGTTGTTTGTAAAATTTGTCATCATAAATTGTCTTCAAAGTCTTCAGATGGAACGGAGCACTTGCTTAGACATATTGCAAGATGTAAGGCTAATCAAGGATTGGCGATGAGGCAAACGCGGCTGCAGTACAACCCTGACGGTACGGTACGTAGCTAGACTACAATCCTCAGGTAGCCCGTCAACCTCTTTGTTGTTTAATTGCTTATGAGAATTTACCTTTAGGTTTTAAGGAATCTACAACTTTCGAAACTTACATAAGAACTGCGCATAATCTTAGATTTTCTACCATTTTTATATAGACAACAACTAAGAATCTAGTTAAATACTATAATGAACATTTTGATAAATTAAAGGAACTATTTAGTACATGCACATTTTCGGTGGCCCTAACCTCGGACCTATGGAGTGGTTGGGCTATGGAGGATTATCTTAGTGTAGTTGCTAATTATATTAATGATAACTGAGAGATGGAGAAAAGAATTATAGATTTCAAGTTAATTGATGTAGCACACATGGGTGAGAATATTACAGACTTTATTATCAAAGTCGTGGAAGATATTGGTCTTACAAATAAAATATTCTCAATTACTTTAGACAATGCAGCTTCAAACTCTAGGGCAATAGATATTCTTACTCCAATATTGAGTATATATATCGATTTCTTCTTGCTACATCAACGATGCACTCGTCATATGTCGGGACCCAGAATTACGATTCTGGAACCCTCTGTGTATACTGCACTAGTCCAGGATCACGCTAGTGCACACAGGGTTAACATAGGTAAATATCGATCCACACAAGCGATAAATAAAGTAAACGATTAATTTGAATAACAAATAAGGGTTTTGACCTTATGGTCGAGTTTACACTTATTAAGCCACGCAGGCTAACAAAGAATAAAACAAAGAATGAACGGAAAACTCCACGAGATCCCACTAATTCACCACAGCAACCGATCGATCCGGACTTAACGAACGATCGCCTTCGCGAACTCCTCCTCAAAAGCAAAGTAGACTCCTCCTCTTCAGTAGGTTTGGGCGCAAGTTTTACAACAAGCGTGAGTACACAACCGTACTCGCAAATCATACCACAGAATGCAATGTATAGATGCAGGCTTATTCCAAAGAAAAGGCTTCTGGGGTTCTTTTGCATAAAAGTAACATTTGCAATTGAATACAATAATAGATTGAAAACATAATTCAAAACAAATAGACAATATTAATTTAATGATTATTTCCACAAAGACACACACTAAATGATTATTTCACATAGCCATATGATTAAGGTCACACAGCTCCCATTCCCACATTTTATGAAAATCTACCCCTCGTGTGAAATCCCCGAGCATGTCCATGACCGTGGACGCGGCTATTTGAATAGATTGTTTAACACTCTGCAGAGGTTGTACACTTTACCCACAAGATACAACTAGTGTAGCAAGCACCAATCGTAATAAAACAGTTCGGAAACTTCATCTCAAACATTGACGCTCCCAGTGTGCTTACAAACCGCTATACCACTCACATAGAATTGGTATAACACACACCGCCGACGGGAAGACGAATCGCCCCGCGATGCAACCACTAAGTAGTCACACCTCCACCTGTCACATAGCCTAACCTATCCACCGAACATCAATGCCGAGAATCCATAACTTACTAAGTTAGCCCGTCCCATACCGTGCATGTGGTCGACACAGAAGGCTCGATTCAATGGCGCACAAAGTTAAGTCCTTAATTGACCAAGGCAAGACTTCCATTTTCTAACTAAGTCACAAAGACCATCATTCCTCACATAGACCACCATGTCACATAGTCTCCACCACTTGCCTCGGCCTAAATCCTTTACCACCCAGTTGGTTTTAGTGCAACACATGCCATCATGAAGTAATAACACATAGCACATGCTTTTACACAAAGTTCCATAGTCACTTAGTCATAATTAATATTTGCAACTTACATATGATGTGAGACTCGTAGCATGGCTAAGCAATCTGACTCGCATCTAACCAACCCACGTTGGTGCTACATTATTACCAACTAATAAACCAATCTAGGGTGACAAGGAAATATGACATACAAGGCCAAGGTGTGATAACAATTTGGATAATAACTATGCTTAAAGTATTTAAATAAATAATTAAAGTAGAATGCAATAATCTAACACAAAGTAATTTGAAAACTGGTTCAAGATGATCAAAGGTATGACTTACCTTGGAAAAGGTCTATGTACTGGTCTTGATCTTGGGTGCTCCTTCTTCAACGAAATTCCCAACTAAACGACGTCTATTCGCAAATGAGACACAAACAAACAAAACAAATAAATAACAGAGGCAAAACAAACTCCAAAAATTAAATAAAAATCTCAGATAAATAGAGTTTGAATTTAGACAAATTTAGAAATTTGAACGGCTCAATCGAGTTAGGATGCAAAAGTTATGGGCTTTGGAAGATTGGAAATCTAAAAGAAACCCTAATTTGATTTTTCGAATTTCCGAATTATTTCTCTAAAGAAAATCGAATATTGCGCAATTGACGTCGTCGAGGATGTTCGGACGGGTGACAAAGGCTCGACAGTGGGTCCCACTGCCGCTGACTCTGCACCGTGGACCAGGTTTATGTAGATTGGATCTGAGGTGATGCGGTTAGGTGGCATGCTCGCGCACGTGGATGCTGACGATGCCGCCACCTGAGCGACACCTCAGCGGAAAGGGTGAGGTGGCGGGTGACTTGGCGATGAGATGGCTGCCACGGTGGCTGGTGATGACGACGTTGCCGGCGAGGGCTTCGGACCGCCAAGAACGGCTAGCGGCGCAGCACGCTACCGCACCGAGGCGCACAATGGGTAGGGGGCGCTATTGCGCACTACCTGGTACTGGTCTTGGCCTTGATGGTCACCGGAGATGGCCGGGAGTGGCGCCGGAGCGGAGAACGAAGGTCGGTTTTGTCGGACGAAGCCTCCGGCGACGACTTGGGGCAAGGGATGGGCGCCCGAGGTAGCCTGGGCGACGGTGAAGCTTCTGGTGTGGTCAACGTCTCCAAGGTACTCCCGGCGGTGACGGAATTGAAGCTTTAGGGTTTCGGCTCCGAAAACCCAATCTAGCAATCGCGGCCGCTCTAGGGTTCCTAAGGCACAAAGGGGTGGGGTTTCGAGATGAGTAATCGATCGTGCACCTAGGGAGCTATTTATACCCAGAGGGCGGGCTCAGATTAGGAAACCCCCAAATCGGGATTTCTTCGGGTTCGTTTGAACTACGGGATAGAGTTCGACTCGTCCCCGATTGACTGCAGATTGTAAGGTCCAATATTAAGCTTTTGAATTAACTTCAAATAAAATTCAAATGGTGAATTTTTCCCTACTAACTATTTAAAAGATTTTTAAACCCAGAAAATTGGGATGTTACATCATATTATTAACCTTATAGTAAAATATAGTTTGAAGAGGTTCGGTTTGTCTTTTAAAGCTTTTCGCGATGCAATATCTTTCTTGAATAATTCTAATATTAGAATAGCAGCATATAAGAACTTCTGGAGGGCAATGGGTGTATGTCCAAGAAAAATTGATTTGGACATGCCGGTAAGATAAACTCTACTTACTTGATGCTTAAGAGTCTTTTACCATATAAGAGTATTTTCCCTGTTTTTATTCAAACACATTATTAGAGTGTTGACGGTAGTGTACTATTGACTGAGCAACATGGATTGGTTGCCGAGAAGATACTTCAGTTTTTGAAAAATTGTATGAAGTTACTATTGTGTTTGTCCGCTGTGTATTATCCAACATCTCTTATAATTATACATAGTATTCTACATATTGGTACTCAGTTGAAGATATATGAAAATGGCATAGTTTTACAAGAGACTATTATTGCTATAAAAACAAAATACCTGAAATATTGGAGAGAAATCCCTTTCCTATATGCATTTACATTTATTTTAGATCCTAGAGCTAAAATTTAAGGATTTACTAATGTTATTGATCTTCTTAGTGATGCTACATGCCTAGACTATTTTGCAGATGTTCTTTCTAGATTCACCGATGTTTTTTAAAGGCATGAAAATAAGTTTCAAGAAGTTTGCTTATAACGACCTCCACTACCACCCACCTCACGTAACAAGACAAATTTGTGGGGCAAGATCTGGGGTTCAGGTTCTTCCTCCATGTCAAGGGGTTCTACACCGGCACCTTCTCAACCAAGACCAACCTCCCACCCAAGGAGTGGAGAAATATCCGTCTATTTGGACAACAATATGGTGAATTTCAACTCAGAAGGTTTCAAAATTTTTGCAATTGTGTTATATTCATAAGTTAACATATCTCATGCTATCCATATTTGTACGTGTTGTGTTAATTGTTCCTGTCTCGACGGTTTCCTCCAAGTCTGCTTTTAGTCTTTTTGGAAATAGTTTTGGAGGAGAGAATAACACATCTCACGAGTGAGATGGTGGAGATACTTAACCGTGAAGGTCTAGAAACAAACTGATGCACGAACACAAACACAATACTCTGTAGAAAGTCCAGAGTTGTCGGAGGTATTCGAAAATCTATACCTAGATAACGACACTTAGAACATGGATGTATGCAAAGTTATAGGTTGTACTTTTTTTTTCTTTGACAAAGTTTTCTCATGTTGAGTTTTTACTTGGCAAAGGTTTTAACGAGACAGTCATTTAAACATCAAGAAAGCTCTTTATTACATTTTCAATATGTTTATCTCTTTTTTTTACAATTTTCATATGTATTTCTGAATTCTGCATATTTTATTTTGGAATTATTTTGAATTTTAAAAAAAATTCGAGCCAAAACGGGCTACGCAGGTCGAGCACGACCTATCAGGCTAACGGTGCCCAGACCGACCAGACATGGCTTGAGATGCCAGTGTGTCGTGCTTAGGTCAGCACCTCAGTCTACGGCCGATATGACCTACACAGTTAAACGGGCTGACTATGCCGAGCCGACACAAGCCAAGGCCGAGGTCATGCCGGGCGGCCATGACCAGGTTTGTCTACCCTCTTGGGGAAAAGAAAAACCTATAATCTGCCTACACTTGTAAACCTCTGTCAGCAGAAAAGAGCATTCAGTATTAATGAAGTTAGCCATCATCCAAACACCCTAATGCAGCTACAAATGGAATCAAACCATATCGCTGCAGTGCAGTTCAGGCTCCTTAAATCAGATTTTAATGCAATAAGAAGGATCACCAAAGAAACCATGCATAAAGAGCTCATCAAAGTATGAACGTCATTTATGTTCATACTGCCCTGCAGCAAATAACAAATAAAAGTATACAAAGAGAACAAGATATAGGTGTGGCCATATATCAAAATCATCCTGAGTCCCTTGTTCACAAATCACAATACCTCAATGCCACCCCAAAGCAATCCCAGGACCTGCTAGAGTCAGAGAAACTGACAACATACAAAACATCAAAAGCCCCCACACTTCCCAGGGGGTCCCCCACACTTGCACATAAAAAGATTTCTCTGCAAAATCCTTGCGAACACTCACCGACAAAACAAAGCTTCCTGAACTCCATCCCAAGTGTCAGGCCCACTTGTCAGCGATTGCTCATAAAGATTTCGAGATAATCTTTGTTCATTTGTACTCATAGAAGGACTAGAGTTATAAATGCCATTCACCAACACTCGAAGCAGCATCAAGCTGTTCAACACTTCAGCAATTACAAAGTAGGCAAGTGAGACCACACTTTTGATTTAGCCTGGCAGAGAAAAGTGCCACAGTACAGTAAGTAAATGATCACCAGTGTTGCACATTATGCAGCTGGATACTGGAGCAAGTTAAGCAGAAGCAAAATACCATATCATTAGCTATGTAGCCCACAGAGGTTGCAGTCAACACTTGTTTCTTTAGGCATCTAATATAATAGAGGGGACTCAAACCCAAACAGATAAACTTGTTTCTTTACCACCAAAATAGATCATAAAAGGCAAGGCAAGAACCAGCCAAGTCTTAGACTCCATTTCCGTTGTTGCGCCCTTACTACCGGTGAGACTGGTGGCGTTGTCATTGGCACTAGCATTATTATTGGAGCTGTAGTAGGTGTGCTTCTTGGATGAGCCCTTGCACTGGCCGGCCGGGTACTTGCGTGCGTTGATCTCCAGCTTGCGCAGGGCAGCCTTGCCAAGGTCGATGCCACACATGTCCGACAGCCGGACGAGGTAGAGGAGCACGTCGGCGAGCTCCTCCCCCAAGTGCTCCTTCTCCGCTTCGTCCCAGCCCGGCAGCCCCTTGGGCACCTCCCCTTTCCACTGGAATATCTCAGATAGCTCCCCCACCTCCCCTACCTGCACAGCATGAAGCACACACAAGTTATACAGCGCATGAAATTCCCATGATAAAAGCTTGTGCTAGGTGCCAACTAGACTAGGCCCAGGAGCTATTTGCTGAGATTCCCACATTTGCCCTTTATGGGCATCTCCTAGGTGGGCAACACTTGGGAAGAAACGGATGCTGTAGGCCTTTTTTGTTAGCCCCCACCACAACAGCAGAGTACATTAGGAAGAGAAAGGATTGGCATCTGGTGACTGGTGAGGTGAGTGGGATCCTGCTTAAGTCCAACTCACGCAAACTATTGATATGGATAATCTAATAGTGAAGAACAAAAAAGAATACATTGCAACAGGATGTGTATTGGCAGCTATTTCCAGGGAGCTCAGGATTCAGGATTTTATTTATTTTTTCCTCTGTTGTACTACCTGTACAGTTTTCTCCGTGAGACCTTTGTCAGGAATGGTTGGTGGATAGTTTATGTCGTTTTTAAGGTGGAGTAAGCAGAAGCTGTTCTATATATTGTTTTATTCCATATTTTGCAAAGAAGAGAAAAACAGGAGTCTTGACTAGTACATAGACATATTGTTATCTCTAAAAAATTCTACGCACTTACAAATAGAGAGGTTAACCTCAAATCTTGCTTATGGTCCTTAACTAAAATATTCTATCTTCCATTTTACAAACAAAAAAAAATGATGCAATGCCAATGTTAACAATTTCCTCTAGTCTCTGGTCCAACCTCACTATTTTTTAGGGAGATTGCTTAAATAGCCATGAACACATCTTACAGACAAGGGAAGATTAAAGTTCCCTACAAGGGAAGATTAAAGTTCCCTTATTTTAGTAAATCACAACACAATTGGTCCATTTGACAAAAGTGGTTTGCTATTGAGGATGCCATAAAAATAAATTACTCTGTAATACATTAGCGTTATATTAGTTCAATGATAATATTCTAGAATAAATTTAATTATGCAAACATAATGGTATATATGAACAGAACACACTACAATAAGAAATATAAATATGTTGGTACATGACAGCATTTAAAATGAAGCAATGTAACACTTCACTCTACAGATCAAAACATAGTGCATCCTTCTTGTAGTTGTAACCATGGCAAAGTTTTATTTGACCACCCATTTTATTAGATACTTAAATGACACCCCACATGTCAATACTCAACACTTTCTTCAGTGCCTTCCTTTATCCCCTTTCTCCCTCCACCTTTGTGTGCCCCATGAGAAAAATCACATACCATCACAGACTTCACCCAAATGAGAAAGTCCCATTAACCTAGCAATGCAGTAAAAGAGAACAAAGATAAACCAACTTGACAACGACGAGGAGGACAAGGCTTTGCTACGTGCAATCATCCTCTCTGGACAGGAAAGGTAACACCCTGAACCCATCCTTACCCTCAAGTTTTTCTATCCTTTTTTCACGGCAAGAACCCAAGAAACCCCAAATTAACCCGCTAAATAAATGGGACGAGAAATCGATTCCAAACAAAGAAACGAAATTGCCCAAGAGATATCAAGAATGGAACTGAGAAGCAGACCAGGGCGAGGAGGAGGTTCCTGGGGGAGTGGAACTGCTCCCAGTCTCTCTCCCTGGCGAAGTCCGCCATCCTCTTCCGCAGCTCCTCCAGGCCCACCGCCGCCGTCCCCACCTTACCGTCACAACCAACGCCGCAGCCCTTCTCCTCCCCCATGTCCGCCTCCACACCGTTCATTTCCTCTCTTGTTCTTCTTCTTCTTTTAATTTCCTCCCTTCTTTTTCTTTTGAGATGATTTTCTCCTCTCTTAGGGCGAGTAACAAACTAGGAGGGGCTATAAATAAGGGAGGAGGGGAAGAGTGTGGTTAGCGTTAGAATAATAGGGGTTTCTTTATTTGGCAAAGTTTGGGGGCTAAGAATTGGGCCGGCCCGGGCACGCCGGGAGGGGGCAATGGGCCGACCGCCACGGCCGGTCAAGGCCCTCGAGCTGTTTATTCGGCTCATCTCCATGCTTTTTCTCTACTAATCTTTATTTTCCTAAAAAAAAGGATTTCTTAGAACTACTGTCATAGAACAGCAATTTTAACGGAATATATACCGAGGAACAACAAAACTTTTGGCAAAATGTTTCGAAAAAATCACACCCCTTTCAAGTAGGCGGGTTTATACACTTACTTACGGCAAAGTTGTGAGAATCTCGATTCTAGTCATACAATTATATGTTTCTACGACTCATATTGACCGGACGGATCCGATTTTTTGTAAAATTGTGATCAAAATTTTCATACGACCCTAGTCGATTCTACCGATTTTGATGATTTATTATAACTAATTATTTGCATATGTCACTTTCATCGTAAATTTTTACTTTTTTATTTCTTCATGTCCATTATAATTTGCATAAATAACAAATGATATTTCCTTTGCACTACATTTTGGTAAACAAAAGTTCTAAAAGTATATTTTTAAAAATATAGAAGTGTTAAAATACAAGATAGATTTTAAAAAATATGTCTTTGGTAGAATAAGATAGGACCATAGATTCTATGTCAATCCTATTATTTACGATCCTACTAAACAACCTCCGAGATCCGATTCAGATCACGAATCTGCACCTTGCTCGTGGGAGATGCATTGTTTGACTGTACGCATTTAGGGATGGCAATTGTGCCCGATCACCCGTGTGCCCGTGGGTAAATACCATAACAGAGCTGGGTATGGGTTGTTTTCTTTGCCCACGGGTAAATGGGCACGGGCACGAGTGAGCTCCACCCGCACTCCGCCGCCTGCTTACTCCGCGATATAGACCGACACGTGGGTCCACGAAAAACCCTAGGGTTAGCACTCATCACTCACACAAATACAAGTATACAACTCCCTCGGCCCTCTCCCTTCCTGCCTCCCAACCTCGAACCCTTTCTCCACCGCCACAACCGAAGGCCCGAGTGCCGACCGCCTGGCCGCCTCCTCCCTCCCGGCCGGCCGGCCCCACCGCCGCGCTCCTCCTCCCGGCCCCGGCGCACCTCTTCCTCCCTCCCGGACTCCCGGTGCACCTCCTCCTCCCAGTCCTAGGCTCCCGGCGCACCTCCTCCCGGCCTCCCGGTGCACCTCCTCCTCCCAGTCCCGACCCCGTCCTCCTCCCGGCCGGTTGCCGCCCCGCCTGCGCCGCGCTCCTCCTATGGGTACCGGCGGACCTCCTCCTCCAGATTCACCCCGTCCTCCTCCCGACCGGTGGCCGCCCCCCGCCCTGCCGCCGCTCCTCCCAGTCCCGGGCTCCCGACTGACCACCTCCTCCAGATCTGCCCGGTGCCCCCTCCTCCTCCCGGCCGGCTGCCGCCCCCCGCCCTGCCGCCGCTCGACCGAGGTAAAATACAATACTCTGAGTCTCTGATACTTTGAAAAACATGTGCAATTGTGCATAGCCTCCAGAATAGAATGTTGCTGATACTTTGAAAACACAATGCTCCTTTGGAAAAATATGATTGGAAAAATATTGTGAATGTTGTGCTTAGAGAAATTTGGTTGGTTGGATTACAGCGGAGTTGAAATTGTATGGTAGGGGGTTAGAGACATGTTGTGTTTGGCAAAAGTTCATTTTTTATGAACTAGGTGCGGTTGCCTCCGTCTGTATCAGTGAGACAGTGACTCAATGTTGGCCTCATGGATCTTGTTAATTGGATCTTGTTTCTGCAACTTTCATTGTCAGACTGTCAAATTTGTCTTAACAGGAAGCAACTTTGGTTTCCCTTAACATGTTGGCCTCATGTGAAATTGTATGGAAGGTTCATTCTGCAACTTTGGTTTCCTTAACAGGAAGGCAGGTTCATGTATTATCTGAAACTTTTGGTGTTAAAATGGGACAGTGAGTAGAGATAGAGATAGCTCCTCTCATTTGTTGAACTTAATTAGTTGTCTTGTTGATGTGTGAATTGTGATGAATGTTATTAGTTGTTGAATGTATGAATTGTGATGAATTTAATATGTGCATTGTTTATGTGTGACGAGCATGCTCGTGGGCGATGGGTACCTAGTTACCCACGGGCGACAGTGCATGGCTCACGGGTAAACGGGCATGCCCGCGAGCGACGGGCATAGGCGAGATTCTTCGCCCGTTATCCTTCGCGGGCATGCCCGTGGGGGGAAATCAAGGTCACGTGCATGGGTATGGATGAGCACTATCCGTGTCCATCGTGTCCGATTACCATCCCTAATACGTTACGAGTGTGCCTCGACGGGAGAAGTGTGTGCACGTGCTTTTGTGAGGTTACGAATCTACGCTAACCTCGACCATTCTATACGTGTGTTTGCAATATGCGGGCATGGTGATGCATGTGCGTCAAGTCTACCCTGTAATCTTAAATCTATCTCTTCTAATGGGATAAAGGTGGCATTCATATAGTAGTTTCCGTATAGTAATGGGCTAATGGCAAACTGCAGCCGACTAATTGACCGATTAATTGTTGGCGATCGGTAAACCGTCACATATAGTGTAGGGGTGAGGATTTATCGGTCTCGTTTTACCGATTAGTCGGTCGTTTGCCCGATTAATTGGCCGTTTTGCGGTTTAGTTATCAAAAAAGTTTATTTTTTACTTGTTAATTGCAATTCATTAGTCTATAATATTAAGACAATGAAATGCATAATATGTATCATATAGATGAAGTGTAAACTATATAATTTAAGTTATGACCAACGATCGCTTTATACAGTGGCAACTTACTATAATATTGATAAGAAAAATTTTAATAATTTTAAATATAGAATAAATATATATTATGATGAACGTATAATCATTCATTAAATTCTGATTATCAGCCGTATAACGATTAATTGTTTGGCGGCACCCTTCCGTCCGATGAGTGCATACCATTTTAATTCACAACACTGTCTCGTGGAAATTACCTGAGAAATCCCCTTTTAAATTTCACCAATTAGTTCCCGTTCAATATTGGTTATCCTTTTTTTTTCCCATTTTTGTCAACCGAATATTTTTATTTTTGAAAGTGTTCCCTACAGGATCCTCTTGTTTTTACATATTTTTAAATACAACCTCTGCTTGATGCTAAAATTTTAAAATATCAGCGTGACCGTCTCTGCTTGATTCAATTACCCGGATCGTGTGCGGTTTGGATGCAATCATAATATAGTTGTAGCTTATTCAGATATAAAATGGAGATTGCTATGCAGTGATCACTAGTTAAAATTTTATTGGAAGAGTCCATTTTATCCTTTGAACTTATGAACTGAGTCCGAAAAACACCCTTAACTACAAAATCGTTCACTTTCCATCCCCCACCCCAACTAGCAAAACTAGTGTAAATCACCCCCTCCACCGAAAACCACCCCGGTTTTGACTGAGCCAGCATCTACATGTTTAAGTTTTGATGACATGACATCTATGTGTGCATGTATAGCTGTGTCGCCCAAAGTGGATGCGCTCAAGGTCAACCCCCTAAAGGGGTTTCTTCCTCATTTTAAAGCATAGAGAGAGGGAGAGAGAAAGAGGATTTGGGGCAGTGGCGGCTATAGATGGCGGCAGCAGTGCTCGAGTGGCGATGACTCCAACAAACGGGGGCTTGGCTAGGCGGTGTTGGAGTTGTTGCTCGCCTAGAGGAGAAGAGGCAACAGAGTCTGAGAAGTAGGGGAACTAGCGGAGCTCAATTTGGACTGTGGCCCGCATCACTACTACAAAAGAGGCAATACTGGACGTCTCATCACAAACGGTTCCCCAGAAACCGTCAATATTGTAATTATTACAAACGGATTTACAATCGCGACGTTCTTAACAAGAACCGTATGTGATTATTGCATACTTCACAGATGGTTTTTAAATATAACCGTCTGTGATATGTTTAAGATGGTTCTTAACAAGAACCGTTTGTGATAATTTTGTATCACAGATGGTTTATAGTTGGAACCGTCTGTGATATGTTCAAGCCACTTCGGCTCCCGCGCGATGCGTATCTTCATCTCGCGTGCCGATGTTACGATACGTTTTAAAAGAATGATCATCCACCACCGAAGATGAATCTCCATATAGCTCTACTCTCTTCCGTACCCTCCATCAACAACCAGTAGAGTTAAAAAAAACTCACTCCGGTATTGAAAACTTACAAACCGTCGCACATCATGGTGAGCACGCGGAGCATGACGGCGAGCACCAAGGCGAGGTGTGCGATCACCATTCCTCTTCCTCACGATGTCGTCGTCAACATCGTCGGCCTCGTGGCTGTGAGCTCTCCTCAGCTCATGGCTGACCTCTGCAGCCTATGAGCCACGTGACGTATTTATATACCTACAAAAATACGTACTCATCGCTTTGAAGAGAACCAATCCATGCATGCATACATGTTATTGTTTTTATATTATTTTTAGAGAAACATGTCATCGACTAGCAACAACGCCTTAATTTGGCATTTTAATTTTATCTTATGGAGTAATTCGACGCCTTAAATTTTATATGTATATTGGAGTTGCAAGGCCATGTACAAGACGCCCAAAGATAGCACCGTAGGGAGGCGTGTGGCAATGGAGCAGAGAAGACGATGAAGTGGCTAGACAACAAGCGCTACCGCGCCGTCAACCACCGTCGTGGCCGCAACCTGAGGCTCGCTTCATCGCCAGCCTCACGCACGTCTTCGTGCACCAGGACATGCAGCGTGGCCTCATGTGCCTCGACCAGCGCCATCGCCGCCATAAGGCGCGCCCACGTGTTCAGCCTCCTCCTCTACACGGCCGGTGAGGCACGCGACGTTTGGAAGCACTACATCAGTCAGGTCGAGGGCAAGCCAGCCAGCGGTGGGTGCAAGACACCCAAGAGGACCAACCGGGAGTGCAGGCGATAGCTTGTGTTGTTCTCCTTGATTTCATTTTGAGAGTTATTTGAGAACATTTTCTCTTTTGTTAGCACAAGTCCATTAGAATTATCTAACAGATGCCGATTTTTATATGTCATCGCGTTAGAATTCCTTCAAGTAGATATCTAAATTTTAGCAAGTCTAAAATTCGATTAATCGCCTCTTCACAAATCTTTCTAGCCCTTCTTCTTTCTCCCTGCTGTTCCTTGGGCTAAGTGTTGTTGGTCCGTTCGGTCCGTTCGACCAACTCCCATCTTATGCAATTGAGCCCATCCTTATCACCGATCCTGCTCATCCGACCGAGTACCGAGACCCGGACGTGGCCGCCTCTTTTTCCCCACCGGTGTCAAGATTGTAGAGCCGGTGTGCCGGTACATGCTATCACTTAGCCATTAATAGCCGCCGCTGACCCATCACACCGCTCGCACTATGCCGCCAACCAGTCAAATCGCCACCACTCCAACTTGTCGAGTTGTGTGGAATGAATCACCCGCTCGAACATCTACGCACCCTTATAAATAGCAGCCCGAGCCCTTAGTGCCTTCTCCGCCACTCCAATACTAGCTCCACTCTCTTCCTTCCTCTAGCAAGCTTGAGCTCCAGGTAAGGCTCGGGCACTCACTTTAGCTGTGCGCCACCGTAGCGCCGCCATCGTTGTCGCCTCGGAACCGTCGCCGACCTTGTTCTTCCTCCTCTCGCCAAGTTAACCAAGGAGTCGAATCGACCCCACCAATGAGGAATACGCCAAGTCGCTTCTTCAGGACCATCTACCTGCTTTCTTGAAGCCATCCTGAATATTGAAGACTATTCTCTTCCCCCGAGCCCTCACTCACTGCTCGAGCTTCACTGCCATGGTCCACCGTCGCCCACCCACTCAGCTAGCTCGTCCCCTCACTCCGCACCAGACGCTCTTAGTGGCCTAGATGTTCCTCCTCGCTCGAGTTGCCGTGTTCTTCTCTGGTTCTTTCTCTGGTTCTTTCGTTGGTTCTTTTGACCGTGGAGTATTCGAATCCTTCTTTCTTTCGACCCCTGTTAAGTAGTCGACCCCTATTAAGTAGTCGAGTTCCGTCATTCTTCTGACTACCAGCCAAAACTTCTACGACCAAGTAGTCGGAACTCCTTTGACTACGACCAACCAAATCCTCTATGACCATGTAGTGAAACCCTTCGACTATGACCAGCCGAAACTTCTACGGCCACGTAGTCTAAACCCTTTCGACTACGCCCAATCGAATCTCCTACGACCATGTAGTCGAAACTCAGTTGACTGCGTGCAATCGGACCTTCCATGACCACGTAGTCGAAACTCTTTCGACTACTCCCAACCGAGTCTCCTACGACCATGTAGTCAGAAATCCTTCGACTACGCCTAGTAGAATCTTCTACGACCACGTAGTCAAAACCTCCTCGACTACGTAGTCGTACCTTCTTCGAGTGCAGGCAGTCGTACCTCCCCCAACTGCACCCAGTCGTACCTTCGACTACTCCCAGTTGTACCTCTTACAACTACCACCCAATTGTACACCTAATCATGACACCCCCCGACTACATCCAGTCGTATCCCCTCTGACCACGTCGAGTAGTCGTATCGGTCTTTGGACCTGGTAGTCCCTTTCCGATAGTTGGTCATATCCCTTTCTGACTACACGTAGTCGAACCTTCTTCGACTACACTTAGTCGAACTTCCTTCGACTACGCATAGCTGAACCTCCAGGTAGCCGGAAAACACTTCCGACTAGGTACTCAAAACGATACATAGCACTCGAAACCCCTTCCGAGCAGGTAGTCAAACTTCCCTTCGACCACTGAATTTCGATCACTCTGCTTCAACCACTTAATCTCGACCACACAGTTACGCCCACTATAGTGCTACGACCACTCTAGCACCACGAGTACTATAGTGCTACGACCACTCGGGCACTACGACCGCACAGCCGCTACGAGTACTGTAACATCCACGGATACTGTATCGCTACGATCACCCAGGCGCTACGATCACAGCTCGCTTTCGACCACAGTTCGACCACTGTGTCTCGATCACTTTGTTTCGACCACTGTGTATCGATCACTTTGTTCGACCACTGTGTTTTGACCATTATGTTTCGACCACTGTGTCTCGGCCACTTTGATTTGACCACTCTGGTTCGACTATTGTGTTTTGACCACACAGTTTTGACCACTTTGTTTCGACCATGATGTCTCGATCACTTTGTTTGACCACTATATTTCGATCATTGTGTTTCGACCACACAGTTTCGACCACTGTGTCTCGACCACTTTGATTTGACCACTGTATTTTGACCATTGTGTTTCGACCACACAGTTTCGACCACTGTGTCTCGATCACTTTGTTCGACCACTATGTTTTGACCATTGTGTTTCGACTACACAATTTTGACCACTATGTCTCGACCACTTTGATTCGACCACTGTGTTTCGACCATTTTGTTTCGGCCATTGTGTTTCGACCACTGTGTCTTGATCACTTTGTTCGATCACTGTGTTTCGACCATTGTGTTTCGATCACACAGTTTCAACCACTATGTCTTGACTACTTTGATTCGACCATTGTGTTTTGACCAGGCAGTTTTGACCACTTTGTTTCGACCACTGCTTATCGATCACTTTGTTCGACCACTGTTTTTCAACTATTGTGTTCCGACCACAGAGTTTCAACCATTGTGTCTCGACCACTTTGATTCGACCACTGTGTTTCGACCATTGTGTTTCGACCACTGTGTCTCGATCACTTTGTTCGACCACCGTGTTTCGACCATTGTATTTCGACCACTGTGTCTCGACCACTTTGATTCGACCACTGTGTTTCGACCACGCAGTTTTGACCACTTTGTTTCGACCACTGCATCTCGATCACTTTGTTCGACCATTGTGTTTCGACCAGAGTTTCGACCACTGTGTCTCTACCACTTTGATTCGACCACTGTGTCTTAACCACTTTGTTTCGACCACACAATTTTAACCACTTTGATTCGACCATGGTGTTTCGATCACTTTGTTTTGACCACACAATTTTCACCATTATATTTTGACCACTTTGTTTCGACCACTTTGTTTTGGACGCTTGGTTTTACCACTCGGTCTCGATCACTAAGTTCGATTACTTAGTCTCGACTCACGCAGATTTAAATCGACCACCCCATTTGGAGTTCATTTGAATTTTTGAATGCAATTTGAAGTCACATGTGCTTATTTGAACTTTGGGTTGTCTTGTGTATATAGAATCTGAAGCTCTCGAGGACCCCCGAGTAGACCCAGAGCAAGAACAGAAGTACCTCGACCAAGGCGAGCCAACACTTTGATCATATCGCACCTAATTTTTGCAAATTATGTTGCTTTAAATATAAAATTGTATTGCTATGATTTGTATAACTATATTTGGTCTAGTCGTAGCTAATGCCTTAATGATAATTATGTGTAAACTACCAATCCTTGAACTTAGACACTATCCTTTGTCACCCTAGACTTAATGGACTACATACTAGTTAATAAGTCTGTATCTAAGTGTCATGCTTAGCCTTACTTAGATACATTGTCAGGCGGGCATTAAATTGCGCGATAACACTCACTCAAAACATAAAAACTGGATTTGGGCAGTCGAGGCTAGGAGCCTGGCTGGTATGTTGGACTAAATGGTTATGTTCAAAACAAATAAAACCTAAAAAACTGTTTTCAACTTGGGCGGCTGGAAAGAGCGGCTGGTGCCTGGGGCACGAGAGGATGTGGGTATATAGATGTACCACCTAAGTCAATTAAGGATCGAATCTGGTAGTGACCTCTCATGTAAAACAGTGCAACCACAATTCGGTAACACATACGACCTAGCTAACTAATTTGTTAGCCTCGACGTGGCTTTACCATTGGTGGATGCGGGTGGGTAGTCGGGGGAGAACGAAGCCACGAGAACCACACGACACTAAAGGGAGACCTCCCAAGGACAAGCTGGAGAGGCCAAGAGGGGTGATACCTAGCGGTGCAAAGTGGCAAAGAGGTTGAGCATTGTAAAGGTCTTGTGATGATTAGCCGCATACCTACAGAAGTGTGTTGGGGCAATATAAGTTGTTCATCTCTTGTGGAGAAAGTGCACAAACTCTGCAGAGTAAGAAAACTATCTAGATAGCCGTGCTCACGGTCAAGAGCAAATCTTGAGAACTTCTTTGGATATAGCTTTCCTTTTTATCAAAACTGATTTGTGGATGGAATAGAAAGTTGGGGTTGGAGCCCCAGGGATATGGAGAAGCCTGGTCCGGGACCAATGGTAAATACGGGATAGCCTGAGCATTGAGTGGTTGGTGCCACTTAATGGTATAGGAGGTTGGACCTCCACTAGTACATTTCAACAAGAACTCAGTTTATAAAACATGTTGTTTAAAATGCTAAGTCTCAGGATATTTACTACTTAATCTAATTCAAACATGGATTTGGACGAATAAAAGAACTCTGAAACTTTCTTGACCAGCCTTGAATTTATAATAATTGCATTGTGTGTTGGCTCGCGAGTACGTTTGTGTACTCAGGCTCGTCCAATATAATATTTTAGAGCCACTTAATCAAGACCCCTACAACTATTTTGTGGCCGCTGGACCAGACGGTGGTGAAGCTTAGGCCGGGACCCCCTCGAAGTCGAAAACCCTCTACGATCACTTAGTCGAAACTTATGACCAGGTGTGGTCGCAAGCCTTTGACCAGTCGTGGTCGAACCTCTTTGTTTGACCACGAAGTCGAAGCCTTCTACGACTACCTAGTCGCACCTTTTGACCAGATGTCGGGGCAGTACGAGTAGCTTAGGTCAGGACCTCCAGTCGCTTGCTTATGGGTGAAGTGAATGGATCCACTACCACTTATTTTGCTTCTGCATCTATTCTCTACTCTGTACTCTGAACTATGTAATGTTTTGGCCTCAGTGCCCTTTTTGTAAAGCAAGTGGGCTGCACGGCCGGTTGAGTAATCTACCAAACTGTTGTATGTGATGTATGTGAATGATTCAAGAATGTACCTGTGTGTGCTATCCTAGGAATGACACAGATTGACATAGTAGGTCCCAAGTTTGCAAATTTGGAGGCTCGCGATGACCGGGTCTTTGACTGGGTCCTCGACCAGGTCTACGACTAGGTCTTGGCCGTAGGTTGGGTTCCAAAGTTGCAATTTTGGGGTCCGACATGTTGGCGCTACCGGAGGATGGCCACTAGTACACGAGCACTGACTATGGCATGACGGAAGGGTGGGGCGACTACATCATCTTCTGCAGCGATGGCTGTAGGATTAGGCATGAGTACGCCAAGTTCTTTGTATAGGTGTTGAACTACTTGTCGTAAAATTAGCGGTTTTAGCAAATATTCAGATATAATTTTAGCAGTAATAATCATAGTTAAAGAATATTGTCATAAAATTAGCACAGACGGTGTTTAATACAAATCGTCTGTGATAATTAACTCATCACAAACGATTTGTATTAAAAAACCGTATGTGATATTTCACCACCCAAACTTTCAAACCGAAGTAGCGTCGTGACCTCTCAACTATTCCAGATCGGTTCTGCTACCCAAATCCCCTTTATATATACTTCCTGCATGCGTCCAACTACTCCAGATCGATTTGGCCGTCTCCCCTAAACCGAAGGGGCACCTCCTCCTCCCCCAAACCGATTGAAGCGCCCCGTCCCCCAACGACGTCGACTACCGCCGTGAGCTCCTCCACCTCCGGTTGTGATGCCATGGTTCACTACAGAAGGTACTCTTGTCGTAAGAGTGTCTTATGTAGTGTCACCGTCATGACACAACGGTGGCACTGCCGTTGCCTCTCCTTCATCGTCGGTGATATCCCCCATTTGATCCCCTCCCCTCTCTGCCTTGATGCTTGGATCTAAAATTACAAGATTGATGGATAGCTAGGGTTTTGGCCATGTAAATCTTGATGCTTGTGCGTGTGAAAATTAATTGTTGATGTCTCTAGTTCTTGTGATGATTGATGGATGGCTAGGGTTTCACCATGTAAATCTTGATATATGCTTGTGCATATGAAAATTAATTGTTGATGCCTCTAGTTTTTGTGATGATTGATGGATGGCTAGGGTTTTGGCCCTTGTTAAAATTCATGTTTTATTACAAGATGAAGACATGGCGCCAAAGTCTATTGCACGATGGTGATCTCGTTCTCATAAATAGGCGGCCTCTTCTTCCCCGGCGCACACGACTTCTCCCCCCAACGCACACGGCTTCTTCCCTGGCGAGGTCAGTCGGCATCTTCTACCCGACATACCCTCATCTGGGGAGTTTCATACCTGTGCAAGAACAATTTAAGGCTTGATCTTTTTGAATTTTTTTTAGAAGCTTTAGAGATACAGATGCAAGAACAATTTTTTTACAACAGATGAATGCATACTGACAGATGCAAGAACAGTGTAGGGCTTGATATTTTGGAAATTTTTTAGTAGTCCAGCATCTCTTGTATTGATGTCATAATTCTTTGCAACTAGATCCGTTGTTTCGTTGATACATTGCTATTTACTTTTTCGTTATTTATTATCTATAATATTTTGAGTAGGTACCCTCTAGATTATCAGAGTTAGTGTTAGCTGATTCTGGGTATGGAGATAGTTAATTGGTTGCATTTAGAAATTTTTCCTATGCTGATTGCTCATTTAGACATGGCTAGCCAATAAATATAAATAGATTTAGCAATACAAAAGAATACCACAGATGGTTCCTTAGTAAAAACCGTATGTGATACATCAGCTATTACAGACGGTTTTATCTACAAACCATCTGTAATACATCAACTATCACACACGGTTCTGAGTTAATAACTATTTGTGATAGTCTGCATCAAAGTCGGTTCGAAAACTGTCTGTGATGACCTCATGTCATTACTGACCTATAAACTCAGACGACTCACGAAACTGTCTGTGATGACATTTTTGAACCGTCTGTGATGACATTTTCTGCAGTAGTGTATCGTTAGTGCAGCCACCATTGCCCACTGGATTCAGATCGGGGCGCACTGGTTGTTGGGCCGCCTCCTCTGCCCTCTCAAATCGCCAACACAAAGGCCGAGGTCCCCGGGCCGTCTCCTCTACCTTTTGGATCCAAATCGAGGCACACCGGTCACCAGGCCGCTGTCTTTGCTCACTGGAGGGAGAGGAAAAGAAGAGGAAGATGGAGATATTCGAGGGAGAGAAGAGGAAGAGCAACAATCTAGCAGTCGACGTTTGTGGGCTTACGGTACTCTTGTAGTAGCGGTTGGCTCACCGGTGACTGAGCTCAAGCTCGCCGAACTTTGGCAAGGAGAAGAAAGAGAATGAGAGAAGGCAAATGCTTAGTGTGATGCCACATCAACACAAAACCAAGTCATGAGGCAAAAACTACCACCAATGAAACCAACTCTGGAGGTAATTTGCACTGGTTTTGCTAGTTGAGGGGTGGAAATTGAATGGTTTTGTAGTTAATAGTGTTTTTTGGACTCGGACCATAAGTTCAGGGGTAGAACGGACTTCTTTCAATTTTATTTCTAGTATTATTGAGTTGAAAGTTCAAATTTTCGAGTTGGAGGTTCAAAATTTTTACTTGAGAGTTTCAATAGTTAGGAAGTGTGAACGTTCGAATTACTAAGCTTGTAAGTTGAAAATTTGAGGTTAAAGATGGAGATTTCGAGTTCAAAGTTTGAATCTTCAAGCCGGGAAGTTTTAAATTCGTGTTTTTTTTTTGAGTTAAAAGTTTATCTGGTGTTTAACTAATGACCGCTCATTGGATAGACACACCCTATAAAACTGCCTAACAAACTTGAATATCGCCAGGATGCAGATAGACTCCACCGGACGGACGTCGCGCGTGCTGTGTCTTGCTCGGCCGACGTACGTGCGCGCCGGAGACGGAGAGGATACGTATTGGCCTGGAGGAGCGAGAGGCCCCCTGCAGCACGGCGAGAGGTGTTCTAGGTAGCTAGCTGGAGAGAAAAACCCCACGCACGCAAGCAAGAGTCCTCCCCACGGCCCACGCACAACACGAAATCAAAACCCCCAGCGAGCGCTTCAACTAGCAATACAGATACATCCATCGACCCCTCTATAAAATCAAACACACCACCTCTACGTACGAGTTCATCTTCGATCTGCAAATCGAGCTAGCTGTCTATCTACAATTCTATATGGTACGTACGCACGTTATTCTGCGGTGTTGCTCTTCGATCGTTTTCTCTTTACATGTGAACGATCGGTTCTGATCGGAAATTGGTCGCAGGAGGAGCCGGGACATAACACGGACAGGGAGAAGACGGCGGCGCCCAAGCCGGAGCCGGAGCAGGGGCCAATGGCGGCGTTCCGGTCGTGGCTTTCGAATGTGGTGGAGCTGCTGATGCGTTGCTGCAATCCTAGCGATGGCCCCGACGACCCGGAGGCCTTGGCCAGGCAAACAATCTGTAAGCATATATAGCTACTAGATAGCAGCTAGTTCGTTGCTCCCATCTGCATGCAACGGGATTGATTTCTTGTTGTTTATTCTCTGTTCTTGCGTGAAACCTTGATGTTTATGCTCTGTTCTTGCGTGAAATTAATTTGCAGTTAGCGTCAACGAGATCGAGGCCTTGTACGTGCTGTTTAAGCGGATCGACCGCACCGTCGTCGAGGACGGCAGGATCAACAAGGTCAGCGAAAAATCCCATCCAATCCATCCATCTATATATATGAACTGCACATCTCGTGTCGTGTGGAATTCAGTTGTTAATGGCAATAGAATCGAGATATAAATTCAGTTGTTAATGGCAATAGAATCGAGATATACAGTACTTGATTGATGTCCGGAATACCCATCTGGCCCACATTAAAGAATAAACCAAACCTAACCCTCATCGAGGAACTGAGTCCCAGCTCAGCCCTCCTCGCGAGACACGTGCGCTTGAGCCGTGATACCACTCATACACAGTATCATAGGTAGAAATACTAGTAAAGATCCTATATCAAAGGTTTAAGATACAACACTTTAGGATACCATGCATTGAGAAAGTAGTATCTAAATGCCTTTCATGCAATAAGAAACTGTAGTATGAAACCACCCACTGGGAATAGCCTTAGGCAAGTGCACATTTGCACTGACAAAATCGTAATTGGGTCGAAACAAATTAAACCTGAAGATCGTGTCCAAACTACTTTTCTGTTAAGTTGGTTTGTATTCTAAACAAGGAAGCAGATTAGTTTGCAACAGCCAAGAAGGACTTGATTCGGAGGTTTCGATCCGAGTAGACTCTTTGGGTAGCTGACCAAATCTTACTGTTCCTATCGTACATATTTGCCACCCAACTAATTTTACCTATATTGCTTTAAGATTCCTAAACTTTTCGAAAAGAAGCATTTCCATAGCTTTAAATTTCAATAAATTGACATCAAAGCATGTGTCCTAGTGTTTTCTCGATCGATCTTGTCTCACGGTTTGATGGCGTTTTGATTTGCAGGAAGAGTTTAACCTGAGAGTCTTCAGGCCCAACAGAGGACGCACCTTGTTTGCTGATCGGGTATATATTGCATATTTGCATGAGCCAGCATTAGGATTTCTCCCTTTTTCCCGTTTAGATCAATCAATAGCGTAATTAGGATCGGCACCTATGTTTAGAACGTTGCATGATGGTGTTCATGGTGAAATCCACTGGTTTCTTACTTTGATGTTTCGCAACTTCTTTTTAGGTGTTTGATTTGTTCGACACGAAGCAAACCCATGCTGTCGGATTTGAAGAATTTGCACGAGCTCTATCGATCTTCCATCCTGACGCTCCCGTTGATGATAAGATTAACTGTAAGTCGATCGTAATGTTTTGATTATCTTTAACGGTGTCTAGGAATGTTATTTCTGAATCTACCTAAGAATTTGGTATCTGTAGGACTAAAAATCTGACCTCATTTTTATCATCTTATTGGTAGATGATCCTTTTATCTTAAAAAACATTGCGCTGTGGTCTATTTCAGCTTAAGCAGTTAACTCTGGTGTAAATTTGGAAAAGACTACGATACCTCCGTTCTCAATTAATTGACAATGTTGACTTTGACTCAAAACTTTGACCAATAATAATTTTTGAAATATCTAGTTAGGGAACAAGAAAATGATATTATTAGATTTGCCAAAAAAAGCATTTTAATAATGCTGTGTATTTATAACTATTACTTACATATTGCTATAAAAACTAAAGATAAACTTTATATTTAGGAGGGTGCACAGTGTCAATTATTTGAGAATGGAAGGAGTACTTAGGTTTTATGATGCTATCCTTAGGGCCAGATTGCGGTTGTTGTGTTGTACTCTATATTGCGCTGTGAATCTTTTTTTAAAACATATGTTGCGCTGTGAATCTAGTTAGTAGTTTTTTTTACCAATGTCAATAATATTTTTTTTGTTATAGCTTGAAAAAATATGCATTGAACTAACTATTACATCCAAAAGTAAAAATAAATAAGTGTTTTTTGAAAGGAATCACAATGCCAAACTGAGCCTTAGTTTCTTTTAGTTAAGGGTTAAGGTCAGAGAATACGAGTTACTTTCTTTGGGAGCTTACATATCTTGTATTCTTGTGTTATGGCATCTTTGTGAAAAAGAAAAACAAGTGCTGTTGTGCCTTGTTCGTGTATTTATAGACACCATGTCACCATGACTTGTAGTGTTGGGCAAACTTAAGCATATTGTTGTGCGACCTGATATTCGTTGACATGCAGTTGTCGTTCATAGTTCTACAGATGTTAGGTTCCGTTTGTAATGTGGAAGTTTTCCCAATTTTCATGGGAATTGAACCGTTTCTTTTCAAATTCTTGCATTCCAAACTGGGCCTTATAGTATGTGAAGTTTTGCTCACCATGGTTAAAAATCCAAAGAAAGAGAACTTACGAAGGTATTATTTTGCAGTTGCCTTTAACTTGTACGATCTCAAAATCAGGGCTTCATCGAAAGACAGGAGGTGATTGTCTAACTAGATTTTCATATTATATGCAAATTCATATCAGATGAGGACTACTAGTAGCCTTCAATTTGTTTGCCATCAGCTGCCAGGAAGACTAAATAACAAACTTTTACATGAACGAGCGGTTAGACTTGTTTTATTGTTAACGATTTCTCATCATAAACTTTTTTTTATGTTAGTTGAAGCAAATGATGGAGGCCACACTTGCCGAATCAAATCTTAACCTGACAGACGAGGTCATAGAAACCATCATTGACAAGGTATACCATTCCATGTCTTTGTTTTCCTGGATTCCCGATTACGTTCCTCTCTATTCATTGTGTTAGAACTCAGAACTGACATACTTTTGAGTTCTCTCAAATGGAAAATTAATTAACAACAATGGATTGAAAATATGAAAATTTTATGTAGGCTACTCACCAAAGCATCTGTTTACTCTGTCATTCAGACGTTTGAGGAAGCAGATACGAAGAAAGATGGGAAAATTGATATCGAGGAGTGGCGCAATCTTGTTAACGCACATCCTTCTCTGCTGAAGAACATGACCTGACATACCTCAGGTAAGACTCTCCTGCCCTATTGCATTTGTGCTCTACACTGCCCTGTTTTAACTTTCAGTCACGTTTAGTACGTTCTTGATTGAAAGTAGCTTGATTTGAATTAACTTGTGACTGCATTTTTTAAAAGAATACTGACCAAACTTTGGAGCACATTTCTTGCTACTTACCAATCTGACTGTAAATTATCATCTACTTGGTAGTGTTGAGCGGGCTATTTGCAGTGTGCTACATGCTAATTGCAAATTTGTTGTATGAGCAGAGATATTACCGTGACGTTTCCGGAGTTCGTCTTCCACTCGCAAGTAAGGGAGTCTTGAGGTCCAAGCGATTAAGCAAACACTGCAAGCAAAACTCACAACGATTCGTGCATGACTGAAGCAATCACGTCGGAATGCTTCTCCTTATTCTTTTGTTGTATTATGTGCAACTTAACGATGGTAGATTTTTCTGCACCAGTAAATGTCACACGGGATCATATGTAGGTTCTATCTGAGATCTTCAGATCTTGTTTATCAGTATGCTCAATCCATGTTTATCAGTAGTACAACAGAGCCCCTTGGATTGGGTGAAATTTTAGTACGTTATCCCTTCCTATTATGTGAGATCTATTGGGAATTTGTGTGATTTCGCTATAGGATAAAGGGCTAATTTGCAACTTTAAATGGGGTCCCACCAACCCTGCAGGACCATCTGCTGCTAGTCCATGCTCATCTTCCTATGGACATAACAAGAAAATGTGTGGGTAGCAACACTGTCTCGACACAAAGTTACTCCGATTTACTTCAATTTGCTCCGAGTGTTGGTCAATTCCAGCAATTTTGTGCCGATCTAGACATATACTGCCAGGGTACAAAATCATGAGATTAAATGCCTCCGGCTTTCGTGGATATGCAGTTTCTCTTGTGTATTCTCGTCTGCAGGAAACCTATTCAGGCTCGAATAAGGCACACACTTCATCGGCATTAGTAGACACAGTTAACATTGTTAGACCTGCCTATGCATTGATTCTCGCCAAAGTACTAAATGCAGTTGACTTCGAACAATTCAACTGCTACATTAACCTGTTATAGTACACGAAGCCATATATAATATGAATTTGTTTCATGTCAGAAAAGATCATGGGTTCCATGTATCTCTCCATGGCTTCTTGAGCATTGTTCCCAGCAAAACTGCATCCATGTGAACTTTGCTCGATGTAATCTCATGTTGTCATGTCTACAGGAAACGAAGAGCTGAAAACTCTGTCCTGTGCCTTCATTGCCTGGGGACCCAACAAAACACATACATTGTCACCAACTGGAAACATTGAGAGCAAGATAAAAAAGCTAAATTCATGAAAGCTTAGACTTATGCTTACTTCTTTATCCCAGTTGGTGCATAAGGAAATGGCGAGAAGCAAGAGCATCTGCACCACCAGCCCGCACAATATTCCAAACCAAAGCCCCTGTTCAGATAGCTCAAATCCGTAAAGAAAATCTCCAATTGAGAAGAAGAAAATAATGCAAATTAGTTAATGAGATAGCAAATACATACCATTCCTCCAAGATAGCTGACAAAGGCAAAAAGGAACGCTGCAGGGATACCGGCGAGGTAATACGCAGCGAGGTTGTGAAAGCACCCATCTTTTGATGTCCGCAGCCCCTAACAACACCTGCAAAGTCAAGTAGCAGAATTACAGAAAGTTTTTAATTTTGAAATACAAGTCAGCTTTCGCCCATCTACGGAAAAAAAGTTATTCCTTTTCACAACCTCACTTTGAAAAATTGCCAGCAGAATGCATGGTCTTTTTACCTGAAAGAACACACTGAAGTCCGTCGAACAAGATGGGCATGGCGAGAATTGGCATCATTATAGCAGTATACACAGCCACTTCCTCCTCGTTGCTGTATGCATACCCCCATAGATTACGCACCAGAAGGGAACCACTATGGGTCGTATGTACGATGAGAATCATCTCATCGTACGCCCCCCAATCAAGCCCATCCTGGTAGCCCATCATAAAATAGCCCATTATCCGTTGTATTTAGCGCGATCAAGCCCGACTGGTAGCTCAGCCTGAACCACGCACACGAGTCCACAAGTCGTTTCCCTCGCACCAAAAAAACGAGTTTTTGGTGGATACGGTCGGTTTGAAAACCGTATTTACATTTTTTACCATGCGCAAATTGTATTTGCAGAAATGGCAACGCGGGCGCGCGGTCACCTAGCGCCCAGCCGCTGCCCGCCACGTCGCGCGTGGCGCACGCCACCTGCGCCGGTGCCACCCGCGCCACGTCGCGCGTGCGACGCCACCTTGCGCCGCGCTTTTTTTTTTCAATTTTTTTAGACGTAAAAATATTTTTTTAAAAAAAAATTGCTACAGTGGTGGGCGCACGCTCACCCTGCGCCCACACTGTAGCAAATTTTTTGTTTTTGTTTTTTTAAAAAAAAATCATTTATGTTTATTTTTTAAAAGAATTTTTAAATATAGTAAATATGGTCCAAAAATTATGAAATTTTTTATGGAGCCTTCTGACACCGTGTACTTGCTTGTGTAATATTTTCAAAATTTTATCCATTATGAATTTTTCTCAAAAATTCATTTAAGTATATTGTAAATAGGGTTTCATCATTTCATGTGACTTGGAATGATTTCATGAAATTTTGTCCATTATCCCACCGTCCCTCATCCCTCATCCGCACATCTGTCGCCTCGTCCAGAAATTCTGGCACCAAATCTTACGGAATTCCCGGCGCCAACGCGCGGCTCATTCTCCGCTTCGGTATAAATACCGAACTCGCACTCACTCGTCGCTGACCTTGATTGATTACTTCCGAATGATGATCGATTACTTCCTCAGAAGGCGGTAATTTGTGCTATGCTTTGCCGTTATTATCGTAGTTATAATTAGTCATCTTAGTCACTAGTTGTAATTAGATAGTTTAGGGTAATTAATTAGTCGTAATTAGTTAGTTGACTAGTAATGAATTAGTTTAGTAATAATGAATTAGTTTAGTGGTAATTAACGTTGTTAGTCGCATGTAAGAAAATGTTATGGCTTAAATTCGATACTTATCTTTTCTTAATTTCAAAATTTTTAGATGTGTTTCATGAACACTGCTGAGAAGGGGAGGTTTCGTGCGAGTTGTGGTGCATACTTGAGGTTTGGGCTCGTCCACCGAGGCAGTATCATGGCTTCACTATCAACAAGTACGGTAAGGAAATGTAGCGCGTCAAGGTCACCGTCTACTCGAAGAGCCATCTACGAGGAGCGGACCCTACCACTTCACGGTAGAGAGAGAGCGGACAAGCTCGGGATGCAAGATGAAACCCTAATGTAGATGCTATTATTTAATACTGCATCGCACTACAGGCTCGATAGGCTTGTACATAAACCAAATAGGCAAAATACGTGGCGTGTAGATCATATAACGATGTACCGTAGCCTTCGAAACGCACACGAGTCGGAGGTTACGGTACATCGTTATATGATCTGCATGCCACGCATTTCCCTCAGTTGGTTCATGTACAAGTTTATCTAGCCTATGGTATAATACATTATTAAATAATATCATCCAATGCAGTGATGATATTGGATACAGTATTAAAGAATATCATCTAATGTAGTGATGATATTGGATTGCCGCTGGGATGTTGTACGAGAGTGACAATTATTCTTCATTCCTTCAGATATCTCCAATGGAGTTGCAATGCAGCGTATTTTATGCAGTGTTTTTTTATACATTCTAAGTCACATGAAATGATGAAACCCTATTTACAATATACTTTAATGAATTTTCGAGAAAAATTCATAATGGATAAAATTTTGAAAATATTACACAAGTAAGTACACGGTGTCAGAAGGCTCCATAAAAAATTTCATAATTTGTGGACCCTATTTACTATATTTAAAAATTCTTACAAAAAATAAACATAAATGTTTTTTTTTAAAAAACAAAAAACAAAAAACAAAATTTTTGCTACAGTGTGGGCGCAGGGTGAGCGTGCGCCCACACTGTAGCAAATTTTTTAAAAAAAATATTTCTACGTCTAAAAAATTGAAAAAAAGAAAAAGAAAAATTGAAAAAAACATTAGGCGCAGGGTGGGCGTGCGCCCACGCGACGTGGCGGCCGGTGGCGGCGCGGCGCGGGTGGGCGTGCGCCCACGGCGACGTGCGGCACGGCAGCGCTGGCCGCGGGGTGACCGTGCGCCCGCGTTGCCATTTCTGCAAATACGGTTTGTGTATGGTCAAAAATGTAAATACGGTTTGCAAACCGACCGTATTCGCCAAAAATTCAAAAAAAACGAGTTCACAAGTCGTCGTCAAACAAAAACGGTGCGCGCCATCTGCACGGCAGGGCCCTCAACATTTTTTTTCAAGGGCTACATCCGTAGAAAAAAATATATTATATACTGTTCACAGTAATATTAGAAAAAAAAAAAACATCCCCTAGATACGGTTGCAACATCCTCTGGACACGGTTGTAACATCTCCAGACAATGGTTGCAATATCTTAGGACAATGGTTGCAACATCCTCGAACAACGGTTACAACATCACAAATCAAAAAACAAAACATCTGAAGAAAAAAACGCGTTGAAAAAAATTACAACATCGCCGTGAACAGTATGTAATATTTTTTTCTACAAATGCAATACTTGCAACATCCTCGGACAACGGTTGCAACATCCTAGGACAATGGTTGCAGCATCCCCGGACAATGGTTGCAGCATCCCTGGACAACGGTTACAACATCATAGGACAATGGTTGCAACACCCCAGGACAACGGATGCAATATCGCTGGACAACGGTTGCAACATCACAAATCAAAACAATTATAAGTTGAGAGCTTTGTTAAATGCGCAACATGATCTCAATTATACATAGAATGATTTACTTTGTTAATCGTTGTTTGCCTTCTCCTTAATTTGTGTATTCAAATTGGCAAAATAAATTATCACGTGGCTTCAAGAATTATTTTTATTTTTATAAAATAGGGTTACAAAGTTGAAAAGCACTACAAGAGTCCAACCCGACGGTGAAGAGCGGGCATTCGATGGTGAAGAGCGGCAGCTCGGCAGATGCGTCTGGAAAATCACACGAATACCTCGCAGAGTAGAGGTATGCAACCTGGCTGTGAAATAGCATTGAGCGCAAAACGAAGCAGTAGGACAACGATTCAACGAAGCAAGCGTAAAACAGCCGACTCGAGAAGGAAGCGCATCAGCGAAAAACGCGCGGACCAAAACCTAGCACCACGAAAATGACCCGACTAAAACAAAAAGAGGAAAGCGTCCGGACCGTCCGGACGTCAGTACACTATCATTACCCGCACCAGAAACATCACAAGCCCTTCTGACGCACCTACCAAGAATGCCAAGAACATGACAACATGGGTCGCCAAGAACATGACAACGTTGTTGGAAATTAATATAGACTTGCTAAGTAATAGGCGTTAGGATCCTGATGCAATCAGCATCGATTAAATTAGTCTGTTTCCTTTGTTAAGCTTTCCATATTTAGACTTTCCATGTTTAGTTTTTGGCTTGTTAGCAAGTTGATTAGGTAGTCTTTAAAAGAACGTGTGATCATATGTGTTTGATTGAGAAGCAATAGAGAAAAAAAAAATAGAAAACGTTGCACGGTGCAGCACCAAAAAAAACTTCGTTGCTTCTTCTGTTCGTGAGCTCCACCTCGTACGTGTTCCTTCCAGAGTGTACGTGAGTTTCCAGGAGATTCGATCTTCTATTTGCTTCCAGTGTGAACGTGTTCATGCGCTGAATACATCACGTGAGGATCTAGCGTACGTGCATCTTCGTTGATCAGTTTCCCGCGATGAGCGCCGAGTGTGAGCTTCCAACGTGTGCGTTCTGCCGAGTGTGTTTCGTCTTCTGTCTGGGCCAACAATTGGTATCAAAGTTTTGGTGATTTTCGTGTGTCGGAGAGGATGCAAAAGGAAGGAAGGAGTATGTCTCCATCCGACGAGCGACGCCTGCTGGGTGATCTATCCGCCTCGCAGGTGGTGAAGTGAGAGAGCGTGGTGACGATGTCGTACCCGCAACTCACCTGTACGAACTACATGGTTTGGGCGATGAATATGCGTGTCGCTCTTCAGGCGCATAACGCGTGGGGAAGCAGGAGCCTAGTGCCGTGGAGTACCAGAAGGATTGGATGGCATTGTACACCATCTACCAGCCAGAGCAAGTCATGTCTTCCCTTGCCAGGAAAGACACGACGAAGTCGGCGTGGGAGACAATCAAGACGGTGTACATGGGGCACGAGCGTGTGCGCGAGGCCAACCTGCAGACCCTCAAGAAAGACTTCTAGGGGCTGAAGATGGAGGAAGGGGAGACCGTTGAAGATTTCACTGGTCAAGTGACGTCGGTCGTCACCAGGATCCGTGCGTTGGGCGACACGGTAGATGAGATCGTTATTGTTCGCAGGTTTCTTTGTGTGGCCCCGGTGCGTTACATGCAGCTCATCACCTCCATCAAGCAGTGCGTGGACTTGAAGACCCTCACCATCGAAGACCTTGTCGGGCGGTACAAAGCCTACGACAAGTGTGTCTGAATTAGTTTCAGTGACCCAAAGGAGAGTGAGCATCTATTGCTCACGGCACGCAATGGGAGACCCTCACCAAAGAGAAGAAGAATGGAGAAGGGTTAGGTAGCGACGAAAAAAAGAACTTGACCTCGATGGTGGCCGCGACAAAGCTGGTGACTGTGGCGGCGACCACGGCGATGAGGAGGACAGCAGCAACTCCGATACCAGTGAGCACAAGTTCAACAAGAAGAATATCAAATTCTAAAACTATGGCATTCGAGGGCATTTTGCTAACAAATGTCGCAAGTCAAAGAAGGAAGTGGCGCATTTCGCTGTCTAAAACTATAGCATTCGAGGGCATTTTGCTAACAAATGCCGCAAGTCAAAGAAGGAAGTGGCGCATTTCGCTGTGGCAGATGATGAACCGGCGCTACTCTGAAGTTCGGCGAGAAGCTGCTTGAATAGTGACAACTTGATTAGGGGGTGATTGTCTTAGTATTTATTTTTGCATGTTAGTCGAGTCTAAAGTCATCAACTAGAAGAAGGCAAGTCTTGATTAGTGGGGAGATTGTTGAAAACTAATCTAGACTTGTCAAGTAATAGGGCGTTAGGATCCTGATGTAATCAGCATCGGATCAAATTAGTTTGTTTCTTTTGTTAGGCTTTCCATATTTAGTTTTTCGCTTGGTTAGCAAGTTGATTAGGTAGTCTTTAAAAGCACGCGTGATCATATGTGTTTGATTGAGAAGCAATAGAGAGAAAAAAAAATAGAAAACGCTGCATGGTGCAACACCAAAAAAATCTCCGTTGCTTCTTCCGTTGGTGAGCTTCACCTCGTGCGTGTCCCTTCCAGAGTGTATGTGAATTTCCAGGAGATTCGATCTTCTATTTTCTTCCAGCGTGAACGTGTTCATGCGTTGAATACATCATGTGAGGCTCTAGCATACGTGCATCTTCGTCGATCGGTTTCCCGCGATGAGCGATGAGCGTGAGCTTCCAGCATGTGCGTTCTGTCGGTTCTGCCAAGCGTGTTTCGTCTTCGGTTTGGGCCAACAAGCACAACCGTCCTGCTCTAAGCTCATTAGATACATGGGTGCATAGAAATATTTAGTTGCCAGTTGCCACTAGAATCATCCAAGCGATCAGTGTGGTTGAAGCTTAATTATAGCATGATGTATTGTTAAAACTGACCTTATGGCAGCACCAAGTCCAAGCAGGCCCATGAATGTGAAGGAATTAGTGTTCAAGCTGCAAGCATCATAGCAGCGAGAAATAGAATTAGAGGAGACATAATGTCAAAATAATTGTAAAGTTCATATAAGAGTTAGAGATAGATTTTATTGTTTTGCCGGTTAGCCCTGTAGCTCATCATCCGGTTGTCTACAGCTGCCGATTCTATCTCTTTCACTTTTTCTTGCGATCCAAGGGATCTTGTAATCTGATTGTAACTACTTTGTATATCATCTATAAATAGAGATCAATCCCACTTGGGATCCTTGCAGCAAAACCTTGAAGTTTCACATGGTATCAAAGCCTTAGCGATCCAAACAAAAATGACAGGCACCCAATCTTCCATGAGATTGGCCTTGTCTTCGACTCTATCAAACTCATCTAGTTCATCTATGCCCACAGCTTTTCCGCCACCATCCTTTAGCCACTTTGTCACAGTGAAACTCAGTTGTGACAATCATTTGCTATGGAAAGCCCAGATCATCCCATATCTCTGTAGCTAGGATCTCCTAGGCTATGTTGATGGTACTGTCAATACTCCACCATGTCTGATTTCAGAGATCATCGAAGGCGAAACTTGGCAAGTGGTGAACTCTGAATATTGTCACTGGTATTAGCAAGACAAGCTAGTACTCAGTGCATTGCTTGCCTCTCTCACCGAGGAAATTCTCTGCCAAGTTCTGTTCCTCAACACCTTATCAGAAGTCTAGGGTTGCTAGAGACAATGTTTGCCTCACGGTCTCGAGGAAGGACCATGGAAATCAGGTTCCAACTTGTGAATCTGAAGAAGAAAGATATGCTTGTCACCGACTATTTTCACAAGATGAAAAGTCTGGCAAATACTCTAGTGGCCATTTTTAATCCTCTATGGGAGATTGTTTCATACATTCTCTGCGATCTAGGATAGGAGCATGAATCTTTAATTACTTCTGTCTCTACTCGTATTGAGCCTATAAGCTTGAATGAACTCTATGCTTGACTAATCATTCATAAGATGTGGATCGACCAGTTTGACACTGGTTCTCAGATCCAATCTTCATCAAACAATGTGTCTCGCAGCTCTGGTCGAGGCAATGGAAGCGACGGAGGACGCTTTGGTGGAAACAACCATGACCGTGTCCGTGTAGGGATCTGGTTGTGGCTCTACAATGTGTTAGTCGCTGGACTCTTGCTTGAGGTGATAGCAAGATCCTTACTCTCATGGAGAGGATGACACTTGGAGATGGGGCAATTTTTCCTGTATATTTCTCTTCACAATGCCATGCCAACCTGAGGGGTTGGGGATACATATTTATAGGGCTAACCAGCCAAGCATATGCCAAGCATATGCTAGTCTAAGATGCTCTGTCCTAGATGCTCTGTCCTCTAAAGTTAGTCCTAAAGCTAGTCCAAGATGCTCTGTCCAAAAGAGATGCTAACCGCCAGTCAAGGATGCTGTCTTTGAAGGGCGGCAAAAGCCAACACAGAGACTTATCCATCAATCTCCCCCTAAGTCTTGTGTGTCTCCTTGGAGAATCTGAGCCATCCCGATCCTAGAGCGAGGCGTCGTCCTTGATTTCAACGCGGGCGTCCCCAAACTTGCAGAGGCTCGAGCGCTGAGTCACGCTCGGAGAAGAACTCCGCCGCCCGGTCATGTGGTGGGTGTCGCGGTGTCGAGGCACCACCCGTCGGTCTTCTTTGTTGCGGAACTTTCGCGAAGAGGGTGTGTGCTTTGGCTCGTCAAGGTGGAGAGAGCCGCTGCGGCGGTGCGGCGCGGAGGTAGTTCGATGCTCGCTGAGCAATGAAGCGAGCCGGATGCTCCTCCTCCTCCGCGCGGCGTGGGCACGGCGCGTCGTGGCTGTCGACAATCATTGGCCCGGTGACCAGGCTTGCGCGGTTGTAGCAAGAGTCGTCTCGTGCGGCTCTTGTTTGCCAGGCGCGCCGCCTGGCGCCTCCACGGTCATCACCCTCGGCGTCCTCGCGCCCATGCAGGCGTCTTTGCGCTGCTTGCGCGCTTATCACGCATCGGCCGCTGTCGTGGAAGAAGGCTCCCCTTCTTCCTGTCACCTTGGCGGACCCACTCCTCCAGTGAGAGGAGCTTCCGCCAATGGTGGCGGGTCCCGAGAGGCGTGGCTCATCATCGTTGGCGACCTTGAGGCGACCTATCGCCTCCTCGATCGACATCGTGGAGAGGTCCAGCAGAGACCGGATCGGCCGAGCCATCTGCTTGTACTTCTGGGGACACGGCGAAAGAGCTTCTCGGCAGCTCTCTCCTGTTGTAGGTGTCGTCGCCGAACTTTACCAACCTGCGGCGAGTGTTGAGACGGAGAGCAAAGTCATCAACGTCCTCACCTGGCTTGAAGGCCAGGGTCTCCCACTCCGTGGGAAGTGCTGCGGTGTGGACTTGCGGCGCGATCGTTGTCGATGCGTGCGCGGCGATGGCGTCCCAAGCCTCCTTGGCGATCGCTTGTTGGAGAGCGAAGCGCATCTCGGGCGGATGCGGCGATGAGAGCATCCAGCGCCGTCGATCCTGGTTGTAGTCGGCGTCGCCGTGCCGGCGCATCCCACATGTGCGCACACAGGCCTCACCTTCATCACCGCGGCCCACTCGACGTAGTTGGCCTTGGTGAGGGTAGGCCACCCACCGCCGGGGCCGGCGTCCCTGACAACAGCCTGGAACCCGTGGTAACCACGGTACCGGTCCGGGGAGAGAGAGCCACGCTGCCTGTGAAGGCCGCGCTCTCTATCGACCTGTCTGCCGCCGTTGTCGTGCGCGCCTCTTCCGAGGCGCCACCGCCGAGCGCGCCTCCTCCGAGGCGCCACCGCCGTCGCCTCCTCGAGGCGCCACCGCCGTGCGCGCCTCCTCGAGGCGCCACCGCCGTGCGCCTCCTCGAGCGCCATCGGCGCGGCCGTGCCTATCGGACTGCCGCCAAGCTCGTGGCGTGCGCGGCTGCCGCTCTGCGCGCGCTTCGCCCTCGCTGCGCCTCCCTCTCAGCAGCTCAAGGTCGCGTCGTGTATCATCGGCGAGAGATGGAGCTGCTGCTGGTGCGCGAGACCTTGACCTCTGCTGCGCGCGCCGCCGCATCTGCCGCCCGCTCGCGCTTCCACCTCCGCCTGGCTGCTGCCGGCTCGCGCCGCCCCGACCTCGGCGCCCGCTGCGCGCTGCAGAGGTCTGCCGCCCTTCTTCGCGGCTGCTTTGCGCGCGAGCTCGGCCGTCACGGCGGCCGCGTGCTCGGCGGCCGGCGGCCGAGGCGCCTGCGGACATGGCGCGCTCGGGGTGTTGCGTGGAGAGAGGGCGCCGGCAGTGCTACCGTCTCGGGAGAGTGGCGAGGGCGGTGGAGCTCTGCGCTGCCGTGGGGCTGCTGCGAGGCGGAGAAGGAGATGAGCGAGGAGATGCTCGGGCTCACGAGGATACACAAGCTCGATACCACTTGTTAGTATTTGGACTCTTGCTTGAGGTGATAGCAAGATCCTTACTCTCATGGAGAGGATGACACTTGGAGATGGGGCAATTTTTCCTGTATATTTCTCTCCACAATGCCATGCCAACCTGAGGGGTTGGGGATACATATTTATAGGGCTAACCAGCCAAGCATATGCTAGTCTAAGATGCTCTGTCCTAGATGCTCTGTCCTCTAAAGCTAGTCCTAAAGCTAGTCCAAGATGCTCTGTCCAAAAGAGATGCTAACCGCCAGTCAAGGATACTGTCCTTGAAGGGCGGCAAAAGCCAACACAGAGACTTATCCATCACAATGTCGAGTGGAAAACCAACCCGCCAAGTTTGTGGGAAGTACGGTCACGACGCCCTGCGTTGCTACCACTGCTTCAACCACTCATATCAATCCAGGGAGGTATGCTTTGCTGCAGCTGCAAACACTTCCTATAAGGTGGGTCGGAACTAGTACACAGACACCGGTGCAATTGATCACCTCACCAACTATCTGGACTGACTCACCATGAAAGAGAAGTACCACGAAGGAGAACAAGTGCAAATGGCAAATGGTACAGGTTTGCATATCTCTCACACTAGTCATTCCTCCATTGCTGGTTCTTTTGGTTCTCTTCATATGAATGATGTCCTCTATTTCTCAAAAATCAGCAAGCACCTTTTGTCGATTACAAAATTCTCTGCGATAACGATGCCTACTTTGAGTTTTACTCAAATTCCTTTTGTGTCAAGGACCGAGCCACGAAGAAGGTACTCCTTCGCGGCCAATGTAAAGGAGGCCTCTACCCTTTTCCTATCGATCATGAATGAATGTCTGCCTATTCCATCATGAAGATCTCTCAAGAATAGTGGCATAGAAGACTTGGGCATCCATCCTCTCCAGTCATTCAATCAAATAAATTAGATTGGTCTTTGAATAAAGCTCCAGCTGTGTGCGATGCTTGTCAACAAGCAAAGATTCACTAGTTGTCTATCCAAATTCTAGTCATGTTTCTTCTTTTCCCCTTGAGCTTGTTTACTCAGACGTGTGGAGTCCTGCACGCACCTCTGTTGGAGGTTACAAATATTATGTTAGCTTTCTGGATGGTTACAGCAAATTTTCTTGGATTTGCTTGTTGAAACATAAATCTGAGGTTGAACACGCCTTTATTGAGTTCCAGCAATACATTGAGAGATTGATGAATTCCAAAATCAAAGTTATGCAGACTGACTAGGGGGAGAATACAAAAAAATACACAACTTCTTCCATAAACTTGGCAACTCATACCGTCTTCCTTGTCCTTATACTCACCAGCAAAATGGCGCCATTGAGCGAAAACACCGACACATAGTTGAAACAGGACTTGCTCTCTTAGCTCATTCATCGATGCCAACAAGTTTCTGGGATGAAGCTTTCATGTCAGCTTGCTATCTTATAAATAGACTCCCTAGTAGAGTTCTTGGAAAATCTACTCCCCTTGAACGGCTTCTCAAAATCACACCAAACTATTCCTTCTTACGCACCTTTGGATGTGCATGTTGGCCAAACCTTAGACCCTATAATACACACAAGCTTGACTTTGCTCCAAGATGTAACAACCCAAATTTTAAATTTAGAGGAAAATAAAATTTAATTATTTGTGGAATTTTCGAGTTTTTAAAAGCTTTCGTAATTATTTTAAAGTCAAAACAAAATTTATTTGCAAAATTAATTACAAATAATAGTTGGAAATAATTTATAAAGTCCCAAATAACTCTAGAAATTTCGTGAATTTTCTAGAATTTTTGGATTTAATTTGCTATTTTCTAAAGCTTAAATGAATTAACAGGATTAGTTTAATTGGAAAAGTAATTTAAAATCAAAATCGTGTTTTGGTAGAAACCCAAAACCTCAGCCCAAAACCCTTTCCCGCGCGTGGCGAGCACGCTTGCACTGCTTGCCCGTACCCTCTCTCTCACCCACCCCGGTCCCACCTGTCAGCCTCACACGCACTCACGCGCGTTGAAACCACCTCAAAGCTCATCAACCGTTGGATCTTGATCTAACGGCCAGTTGTTCACGAGACCTTCGGGCGGTCGAACCGGCGCTTGTGAGTCGTCCAATCTAAATTGGACGGCCACGATCCTTTGTGACTTTCGGAAAGTCTGAACATCCCACTCATCATGAGTCGTACGATCTAAATCCAACGGCCCAGATCCAAGATACCTCCCACATGCCCCGAACAACACCATTTCTTGTGGACCGTACGATCTTAATCTAACGGCCAAAGTCCAACCGCATATCTTTTCTTTTCTTTCTTTTGACTGCCATGTGGGCCCGCGCTACAGTGTCGTCTTCTTCCCTGTTTTCGTCTTCACCTAGTCAACCGCCATTGTTGCACGTTTAAGCTTCGCAAACGGCTCTATCCCAACCGCCCCACTCCTCGCGCGTGCGTGCGCACGATCGCATACACCTCCGCCGTATTTCCCCCACCTTTTCCCCTTTCTCCGTGACAGTTTCACCCACGTTCGCCGCAACCGCTGCACACGACCTCCACGTCTCCACGCCGCACCAGTGCCCCTCGGCCCCTATAAAAGGATGCCCCTGGTGCGCCTCTACCTCCTCAATCCAAAGCCACCGTTCTTTGCCACCCTCTTGCTCTGTAGTGCCCGAGATTTGGAGCTCTTCGCCGGTGGTTGAAGCTCACTTCTTCCCCGATTCCGGCGCCGTCGAGCCTGCTCTGCCCCCTTCGTCCACATCCTCGGCTTTGCAACGTCACCGCGAAGCTCGTGCGCGCATCCACTTCGCTGGAGGACACCCACAACATCTTCTTCGCCGTCGACCTCATCTCACCACCGCCAAAGCTCGCCAAGCGACCTTTTAGCGCGCGCTTCATAGCAGAGGTGAGCATCATACTCAATGCATTACCCTCTTTCGTTTGGTACCACCCACACCCCTCGTCGTGGCGTAGAACGCCGACAACCCTAGGGCCGAGAGCCCTGCCGCCTTTTGCCAACATGGCAATGCCATGTGCGCGCCACCTCAGCATCGGATCCGACATGGCGCCAAATCAGCGCAACCCCTGAGCCAAAAAGCCCGTGGGCTTAGTCCACATGAGCCATGTCTATGACACGTGGGGCCTGCATGCCAGAATTTTATTTAAAATCCTTTAATTCCAAAAATCTCAGGGGTGATGTCAACTTTGCGCAATAAATGGATTTTCCTTTAGAAAAATAAATCAAGAAATTCTGTTAAATTCACAATTAGGGTTTTTAGTAGATTTAAACTTCTAAAATCCATATCTTTTGCATCCAAGCTCCGATTTGGGTGATTTAAATTTCTAAAATTGTATAAAATTATTATCTAGCTAACTAAACCAAAATATTTCTATTTGGAGTTAATTTGATCTATATTTTTGAATTTATTTGAATTTGAATTGAATTTATCGTATTTTCACGTATAGACTTCGACGACTCCGGAGAGTTCAATCCTTCCGAGGACTTAGAGTTTCAGGACTTCAATGAAGGCAAGTTATACCATTGAACATGTTGATCCCAATACTTTAAAGTTATTTTTAGTTTTTAAATTATTACTGCATGCATACTTTTACTAAGTTATTTCAATTCCCTATTTTAATACATAGTTATTTCAATATCCCTTGTATGGCCAATTTGAATGTTGGATATGATTACCTTGTCACCATTAAACAAAATGATACTAAAAATAATCAGATGCTTAGCTAATGCTTAGACCACATTTATGATTTTTGGGAGGATTTAGCCAAAACACTTACAATCTTGGTTTAAATTTGAATATGTGGTATTGCTTTACCATAGAAAGTTTATAAAGATGATTTTACTTAAAATAAAGTCAAAAATGGGTTTGGACTTGGGCGAAATGGATGAATGGTGGGTGCAGGTTTATGCACGGGCTTATTCTAGTTAAGATTAAGGCTCAGGTTTGCTTTGAAAGACGTCCAAGTCAATTGAGGACCAGCCTTTGAGCGTTCCTTTACTATGCCTTACCGTACCACCACATGTCCTGTATGGGCAGGATTTGGCTAAGTAATTTGTGGTGTCTTAGTGTTGTTTGTGCCATGTTGATTGAGTGGGTGTCGGGTAGACATTTATTCCCACCTGGCGCAAGAGGGGACTTTCGGAGGATGGTTAGTCCAATGGAAGTGAAACCTTAGCGGACATAAACACATTAAGAAAGAGCATTGTAAAAGCCTCATGATAACTGCTCAGTCGCACGCCTACGGAAGCGTGTATTGGCTAACATAAAGAGCAAATTATCTCGTGTGGGTAAAGCTGTACAGACTCTGCAGAGTAGAAACTATTTGAATAGCCGCGTCTGCGGTCATGGATATGCTAGCAAAGCCACTCTAAGTTAGACTTTGTTTTTGGTTTTCAAAATGTTTTATCAAATGTTTTGAGGATGGTTAATCCTTGTGGAAAAATTAGACGGTCAGCCATGTGATAGGAGGGTATCCTTCACTATTTCATATGGAGGTTATCCATACTATAATGTTGTCATTTTAAAGTATGATTTTAGATATAGTATAAAAATAACCTTGGAAATTAATATGAGTATTTGAACTAGAAATGCTGCTTTGAGCAAAATAAACCCTACCAGTCTCAATTATTTACCTTATGCATGCATCATAATTCAATACTAGGTGTAACTTGCGAGCACGGTAGTAGTGCTCACTCTTCTTTGAATAACTTTTATTAGGAGAAGACTTCTACCGGACGGTGAGGACCCGGGCGCTTAGGCCTCGTCCCAGACGATTGCACGTGGTGAATCGTGTGGCCTACTTCTACCGTTTATGCTTCCGCTTTGATATTGCTGTGATATTTGTTTATTTGTCCACATACTTGGTTGTATTAAACTTTGAATATTTAATGTTATTTAATTTCCCATGATATGATTGTGATAACATTTTTTTTATGACTATGTACACTGAAAATTCTGGACTAGTGTATGAACACAGAGAATTCAGGATCTTTCGTTCCCGGGTTCGACAAAGCAATGTGTTTTCGTCGGGTATAGTCCCATGCACAAAGGGTATAAATGTCTGGATAGGACTACCGGAAGAATCTACATACCACGTGATGTCATCTTTTATGAATCCGTGTTTCCTTTTGCCCAAAACCCTGGTTCAAGCCCTGCTCAGGTCAATAATTACTCTCCCAGTGCCTTTCTTCCTTTTGTCAGTACTCCTGTTCACGAACTGATAATAGAACCAACTTCTGTCCAAGAACCAGCAATAGGGAGTGAACCTATGATTGATAATGCTCCTGCTACTAACATGTCAAATGCAAAACTATCGAAGAAAATACCAATACAGGATCGACTGAGCAAATTGATCACAGTGGAGAACAAACAAACCTGAGGCAAGCTATTTAGAGTCATCCAATGTGAACTCAGTTGCGAAGCAACATCAAGATGCCAAAGCAATTCAATGATAGAATGGTGAGATACTCTCTGAACAAGAGAGCCTTTTTTGCAGAACCGACTACGCATCATGAGGCTTTGACTGAACCAAGGTGGCATGAAGCAATGCAAGCAGAATTTCATGTTTTGCAAAATAATTCCACATGGGAACTTGTACCACACCGACATGGGCACAATCTGGTAGATTGCAAGTGGATTTTCAAAACCAAGTACAAAGCAATTAGCACTATTGATAGATATAAGGCGAGATTAGTTGCAAAAGGTTTCTGTCAACGACATAGAATAAACTATCTAGATACTTTTGGTCCAGTTGTCAAACTGACAACAGTTCATACTATCCTATCCGTTGTTGTTGCCCGAGGTGGAACCTTCACCAAATCAATGTCAACAACGCCTTCTTATATAGGCATCTCCAAGAGCAACTTTATATAAATCAAACAATCGTCGGGTTTTGAGGACAGAACACATCCACAGTATGTGTGTAAGTTGAAGAAGGCTCTATATGGGCTTAAACAGGCCCCATGAGCTTGGTACTCTCAACTCAGCACCAAATTACAAGAGCTCGGCTTCGTTCCTTCAACAGCTAACACCTCACTATTTATCCTTAATACAGTCGAGGTAACAATCTTCATGCTAGTATATGTAGATGACATTGTTGTTGCTAGTTCTTCAACAACTGCCACCTCTCAACTTTTGCATAAATTGACAAAGGAGTTTGCAATCAAGGACTTGGGTGAACTGAATTATTTTTTGGGAATAGAGTTCAACTGAGTCAGAGAAGGAGTTGTTTTGACACAAAGAAGTACATTTAAGACCTTCTACAGAGACTGAATATGTACAACAGTAAGCCAATTGCAACTCCTATGTTGAGTTTAGAAAGGCTGTTGCCTGTCTGAAGGGAAGATGCTTTCCGATTCAAAAACATTCCAGTACAGAAGTGCAGTAGGAGCATTGCAATATATTACATTGACCAGACCCGATATCTCATTTGCAGCAAATCATGTCTATTTCTGCAAGCACCTACAGATATTCATCGACACGTGGGACGTAGTTCACTTAATGACTGCCTTTATCATTTTATATTTATCAAGGAAGTTCTATGAGTCTTAGCTGGAACTTCCAAGCATTAGCTAGACATCACCCTTACATTTTTAATGGTGTCTACAGGTTTGGGTTCATCGTTGCGGCGATCTTTAGCTAGCTTTACTATTTACGTGGCTTGACATATACTAAGGTAACATATCACACTAGACTGATCCTTAGCTCTGACATCTGCTAACGACTATTCCTAGTTAAGTATATAACTATGATACAAGGTCTATGGGCTCTTACCTACTAGCCTTTGTGTAGCGATCAACCCGTATCAATAACCTTTTATGCCATGAATTTTTATATCTTAGCTTTTGGTTACAATTAATACCTAGTTACGTGTGAGATATAATTTCTATATCATTTTTTACTTTGATTAAGGTTTGTTGAATATACTAATCTTCCAACTAGACAATTGCTATTGGCTTAGGGTTAGCTGTTGTATGAGACATTATTATCATTAATCATTTTTTAGGCGATGACCTAGAATTCAACAGCTACTCAGGCATTCTATTCAAACATTAACGCCATATTAGCTAGCTTCAATTTAAGTGTATCCTTTAATTAGACGAGCCCAAGGATGTATCTGATTTATCTAGGCAAGTGGTTATGTTTAACTTACTAAACATTCGTGGTGTTTAGCTAGCTATTATTACTGTTTATTATTGTTTGGATCCAATGCGTCAAGGACATATCATTATTTGTTATTAATACTATTTGGTTTGCAGTTAATTGTTCACGAGGGCAATCCTGAATATAAGACTACACTATTAACAGTGTGCGTAATCAGACTTGAACTTGGTTAGATATAACTTCTATTCACATCTTCGTAGCATAGCACGACACTCTAATTAACTTAACTAGACTACTACTTTGATTGACTTAGTTATCCTACTAAACATCCGATAATGTGGGACATAATGCTATGTATACATTATATTGAAAGCACCTTAAGAGGTTAACATCCTATGGCCCACTATCAATTAACACTACTATCTGAATTAATCACCTAAAATTAACCGTTTGATTAACCCATGGTTGTTATCATTTATATGGGCTAAGAGCTTATATGGCATTGGGGTTTATGTATATGCCTAGACATGATTGTATCATTTTAACTAATCGCTAGGTTGTAACCTCATATACATCCTTTCTTCTAACCAGAGCCATGAAGATCCTATCTAATCTATAACTTCTCAATCTGAATTAGTATCTAATTGTTGCCTTTGTTACCTTAACTACACTAGCTCACTGATGATTTCATGTTAAGCTCTAACCACTAGTTACTATTACCGCAGTTGCAATTTGCTAGTGACATATTCATTCATTGAGGTTAACTAACTAATTAACCTACTAATATCCTCATATAATGACATACTAATTAACTTAATCCATTAAGTTATTATCATTTTGTGATGCCTAAATGATTCTTCTTAGTATAATTCTAAGTAAGTTTGTCTTTGCAATTCAGTTGATAACCATTTATTGCTCACTACCAACAGGCCTCTAATTGCCGGACTTACTAATTGGTTGAATTTATTATGCATTTGTCAATTGCAATACCTACTATTCAACTTACCTATGTGTCCTGCAGTCAGCTGCTCATACACCCCATAAACTGCTAGTTAGATACAAAACATGTGGGCCCCTTGTCATTCAACTACTAACAGTTTAATAGTCCTAAGCACTTACAGGTGGGCCCCTACTTCAGTCACACAGAGAGGAAGGGACAGAAGACAGAGCAGAGGAGAAGTGAAGGTGGCTCGGCGGCGCTCGGCGCGGCGAGGCGATCAACGGCGGTGCTGGTGGCAAAAATGGAGCAGAGATGCCAAGGTGATCGTGGGTGGTGGCGCGGCGGGAGTGGATGGGAGCGGCTTGACGGCGGCATGCGGCGACCAGCCATGGAGGGGAAACGCGGTGGTGGCGTCAGAGACAAAGAGGGGAGGAATGGGGGTGGCCATGAGCTTCAGGGGGACAAAGGGAACTCATCGGGGTGGTTAATGGCGGTGGGGATTGGCCGAGGTAGGCCAGCGACGGTAGCCGGCGGCAACATGGGTGGTTCATTACGATAGCGGCGCTACGGAGAGGAGGACCCGAAGTGGATGGTGGGGGAGAACTTTGGAGGGTTCTGGGGTGCTCCACCTGAGAGGAATTGACCAGGGGTATTGATATTGTGATCTGAATTTCTAATATGAAAGGATCCGGATTAGTTGTCATATTAGCGGATTAGTTTCTTACTTGGACTCCAAGTCTGTTTACCCCTTTATATACCTCTTGTAAGCCGCACGGGGAGAGTTGACGCTAGACGGCTCATTGTAATCCCTGGGTGTTTTGTAAACACTCCTCATATAGTGATCATCGTCGATTGGCGCCCGTGGTTTTTTCCCGCAAGGGTTTTCCACGTAAAAATTCATCTCTTTCGTCTGTATTGATCCGTGCATTATCTCTAACAAGTGGTATCAGAGCATAGGAGATTAGAGTTTGAGAGACACACGAAAAATAATAGATCCAATCTGTTCTGTGCGCCGCCATCACTCACAGCGAGTCCTTGTCTCCGAGCGTCGTGCCTTCGCCTCGATTGGATCTCCTGTCGCGCATCTCTCCCGAGGCGACATGGCATCTCTTCGTCTGTGTCCGTGGACGTCCGTCGAATTCTTTGTTCGTGGATTGCAGATCCACTGCGAAGAAGTAAATCCGCTATGTTCATCCGCCAGCGTTTCTTCGTTTCCTCGGTCCGCACGTCGCCATCAGCCTTCGTCTAGTGCGCGGAAGGAAGCAAGCGGTGCTAGCTCCTCGTCCAAACGTCGCCATAGCCAAGCCGTGCGCATCTTCGCGTACGTCACCATCAGCTTCATCCAACACGCAAGCAAACAAAGAGATTAGACCAAACCCAAACCGAAATCACCTCCAACGGCACAGGTCAAAAGAATTCTTATTTTAATCAATCACCAAAACAAGCTTTCCTGTTGCTTGAACGTGGAGATCAAATTCCAGTTATTGTTGCTACATCCACCCAATAAGTGTACCAGGAGTTTCGAACATCTTTGATTCGCGTACAGAAGGTGTACTAAAGAGGTCATGATTTTGCTAGATTTACACATATTAGTACCAGTAATTTTCAGGTTTTATTCCTCACGACAACTTTGAAGTATGATCTTCCACTCCTGGATCGAGATACAAGATTTTTGTTGTGGCAAATCAAGATAAGGGCTGTGTTGGCACAGATGGTTTTGGATGATACATTGGAAGGATTTGTGAAACAACCTACCACAACGACCGCAGATGAGAAGCGTAAAGACCGTAAGGCTTTATCTCATATTCACCTTCATCTATCAAATAATATTTTGCAGGAGGTTTTGAATAAGAAGATATCTACTGCATTATGGCTGAAGCTGGAACAAATTTGCATGACAAAGGATCTCACCAGCAAGATGCATCTCAAGCAGAAGTTGTACTCTCACAAATTGTAAGAAGGAGAATCCATGCTTTATCATCTTTCGGTGTTTAAGGAGATCGTAGCCGACCTAGAGTCGGTGGAGGTAAAATACGCGAATGAGGATTTGGGTCTTATTCTTTTGTGTTCCCTGTCTAGTTCCTTTTTCAATTTCAGAGATATCATATTATATAGTAGAGATACTCTCACTCTTAATGAAGTTTATGAAGCTTTGCATGCTAAGGAGATGATGAAACAGATGGTACCTTCTGAAAATTCAAGCTCGAAAGGAAAATGCTTATTTGTTCATGGCAGGCAAAAGGAGAAGAACTCAAACAATGGATCTCGGGCAAAAGTTCGAATGGCTACAAGAACCGGTCGAAATCTAGAGGCAAGTAAAAGTCGTGCAAATACTGCAAGAAAAGTGGACACGACATCTCTGATGCTGGAAGCTGCAGAATAAAGAGAAGAGAACTGGCTATTATAAGCCAAAAGGTAAACCAGATGATGAAGGTAAAGCCTCTCTTGCTATTGATGATAGTTCTGATGGAGGAGTCCTTGTTGCCTTTGCTGGATGTGCTAAGACTAATAATGAATGGATTCTTGATTCCACCTGTACCTTTCATATTTGCCCTAATAGGGATTGGTTTGCCACCTATGAACATGTTGAAGGTGATATTGTGTTGATGGGTGATAACTCATTTTGTAAGGTTGTAGGAATTGGTTCAGTTTAGATCAAGATATTTGATGACATTGTCAGAACTTTGACAGATATGAGGCAAATTCTAGATTTGAAAAGGAACCTCATCTCTTTGAGTACTCTTGATACTAAAGGGTACAAGTATTCTAGTGAAGGTGGAGTTTTGAAGGTATCAAAGGCTCATTGTTGTGATGAAAGCTGATATTAAAGCGCCAATGTCTGTACCATCTACGGTACTACAATATCGGTAATGTTGCTGTAATTTCAAGTTCATTATCTGATTCTGATGCTACTAATCTTTGGCATATGCGTCTTGGGCATATGAGTGAAATTGGTTTGGCAGAATTGAGCAAGAAAGGACTTCTTGATGGACATAGCATCGACAAGTTAAAATTTTGTGAACATTGTGTGTTTGGCAAATACAAGAGAGTGAGATTCAATACTTCAGTTCATACTACAGAAGATATTTTGGATTATGTGCATTCTGATTTATGGGGACCATCTCGCAAGACATCGATAGGTGGTGCTCGTTATATGTTAACAATTATTGATGATTACTCTAGAAGAGTGTGGCCTTATTTCTTGAAGCATAAATCAGAAACATTTTAAGCATTTAAAGAGTGGAAGACTATGGTTGAAAGACAAACTAAAAAGAAGGTAAAGAAACTTCGCACTGATAATGGAATGGAATTCTGTTCTGACGAATTTGAATCATATTGCAAGACTGAAGGCATTGTTAGGCATTACACCATTCCCGGTACTCCTCAACAAAATGGTGTAGCTGAGCGTATGAACATGACCATTATTTCCAAGGCCCGTTGCATGTTGTCACATGCAGGTTTGTATAGGCATTTTTGGGCTGAAGCCGCTTCCACTGTTTGCTATCTTATTAATCGGTCACCCTCTATTGTAATTGAAAAGAAGACTCCAATTGAGGTATAGTCTGGCTCCCCAGCAAATTACTCAGAATTGAGAGTTTTTGGTTGTACTGCTTATGCTCATGTTGATAATGGAAAATTAGAGCCTAGAGCTGTTAAGTGCATCTTTCTTAGTTATAAATCTTTTGTTAAAAGATATAAGTTGTGGAATCCTGAAACAAAGAAGGTTGTGATTAGCAAAAACGTTGTCTTTAATGAATCTGTTGTGCTTCATGATAAACTGCCCACTAATATTCCTGTTGAGAGTGAGCAGAATTCAAGTGTTCAGGTGGAGCACTTGTTGGTTCAGGTGACACATCAGATAAGGGAAATATTGTTGTTCATGATGCAGCTATTGTTGAGAATCCTCCTATTGTTGAGCAGCCACCACAACGGTCTATTGCAGTTGATAGGCCTAGGAGGGAGATTAATCCACCCACGAGGTTGATTGAAGAATCAAATATTGTTACTTATGCTTTGAGTGTGGCAGAAGAAATTGAAGGTAATACAGAACCTTCATCATACTGTGAGGCTATTAGCTCCACTGATTGTAATAAGTTGATAACTGCTATGCATGATGAGATGGAGTCACTTGATAAGAATGGCACTTGAGAATTAGTAAAATTGCCAAAAGAGAAGAAGCATGTTCATTGCAAGTGGATTTTCAAAAGAAAAGAAGGTATTTCTCCTACTAAACCAGCAAGGTATAAAGCAAGGTTGGTTGCTAAAGGTTATAGTCAGATTCCAGGTATTGATTTTAATGATGTCTTTTCCTCAGTTGTGAAGCATAGTTCTATTCGCACTTTACTCAGTATTGTTGCTATGCATGATTATGAACTTGAGCAATTAGATGTTAAAACTGCATTCTTGCATGGGGAGTTGGAAGAAGACATTTATATGGACCAACCTGAGGGTTTTGCTATTCCTGAAAAAGAACACCTTGTTTGTAGATTAAAGAAATCTCTTTATGGTTTGAAGCAATCTCCTAGGCATTGGCACAAGAGATTTGACTCCTTTATGCTCTCTCATAATTTTAAGTGGTCTGATTATGATAGTTGTGTCTATTTAAAAGCTGTTAATGGTTCACTATTTATTTGTTTTTCTATGTTGATGATATGTTGATTCTTTTGCAAAAGATAAGTCGAAATAGCACAACTAAAAGCACAATTGAGTAATGAATTTAAGATGAAGGATCAAGGTGCAGCAAAGAAAATTCTTGGCATGGAGAATATTAGAGAGAAGCAATCTGGCAAGTTATACCTTAGTCAAAAAGGTTATATTGGGAAGGTTCTTCGTCGTTTTAATATGCATGATGCTAAACCAGTGAGTACTCCATTAGCTTCGCATTTGATTATCTTGACCTTATGTCACGAGTCAGATTATGATATTGAGTACATATCTAGAGTTCCATATTCCAGTGTAGTTGGTTCTTTTATGTATGCCATGGTTTGTTCTCACTGATTTATCTCATGTCTTGAGTGTTGTTAGTAGATACATGGCTAATCTGAAAAGAGCATTGGCAGTTGATGGATTTTCAGATATTTGTGTGGCACTTCTAATGCTTGTTTCCAGTTTGGGAATTCTAGAGATGAACTTGTTGGCTATGTTGACTCCGATTATGTTGGTGATTTGGACAAGAGGAGGTCTCTCACAAGTTATGTTTTCACCATTGGTGGTTGTCTTTGCTAGTTAGAAGGCAAGTTTGCAAGCTACTGTTGCTTTATCTATCACTGAAGCAGAATACATGGCTATTTTTGAAGCTTGTAAAGAAGTTATTTGGTTGAGAGGTTTGTACACTGAGCTTTGTGGGGATAGTTCTTACACTACTATATTTTGTGATAGTTAGAGTGTTATATGCCTTACAAAGGATCAGATGTTCCATGAGAGAACAAAGCACATTGATGTGAGATATCACATTATTCAAGGTGTTATTACTCAAGTTGATGTCAAGGTGTGCAAGATAAGTACTCATGATAATCCAGCTGATATGATGACAAAGTCAATTCCTATTACTAAGTTTGAGCTTTGCTCAAGCTTAGTTGGTATTATAGTTTAGTCCTAGAGACTAGTTGGCGCACTATGATTTTTTATCTTATTGTGGAGATATTTGGTGATTGATGATTCTTTATTTTGCTACAAGAGGAAATTCGTCTCAAGGTGGAGATTGTTGATATTGTGATCCGAATTTCTAATATGGAAGGATCCAGATTAGTTGTCATATTAGCGGATTAGTTTCTTACTTGGACTCTGAGTCCATTTACCCCTTTATATACCTCTTGTAAGCCACACGGGGAGAGTTGAGACTAGACGGCTCATTGTAATCCCCACGCATTTTGTAAACATTTCTCATATAGTGATCATCGTCGATTGGCGTCCGTGGTTTTTTCCCGCAGAGGGTTTTCCATGTAAAAACTCGTTTCTCTCGTCTCTCTTGATTCATGCATTATTTCTAACAAGGGGCTCGCCGGAGGAGGTGTAGTAGCGGAAATAGCGATTGTGGCCAGGAATGGGGAAGATGAAGGCGGCGGCAAGCTCCTGCGATCACAAGGCAAAATCAACATGGAGGAAAAGGTTCTCATGGCCCGAAACATGGGGTGACATAGGTGGCGGGGAGAGAGACCCACGAGGCGGCGCGGCAGTGTGATGTGCGGCGAAGTTGGAGCTCGCGCTCCCTTCAGGGTTTCTCTTGGTGAAGATGAGAGGGGATGAGAGGAATGGCCAAGAGGGGGCATGGGAAGTCCGGGGCTGCCATTTATAGGCAACGGAGGGATGGAGCTCGGCGATGCACTCAGTGTGGCAGGATCAGCGACGGACGCGACAGGCGAGCGACGCAAGCAACATGGCGAGCAATGGGCGATGTGGCAGTTGTGCTACTGCGGGCGTAGCACCAGTGCCGGTGCAACGTGGCACTGGGAGGGAGAAAGCGGGAGGGGCGTGATAGCTATAGGGGGCAGGGTGGTGTGGGCACCAGCGCCTGGCGTGTGAAGGAGGTAGCGGAAGAAGAAAAGGAGAAAAAGAAAAGAAGAGAAAGAAAAGGAAAAAAAGAAAGAAAAAGAAGTAGGGGTGGGGCCGAGTGGTTTCAGCTCAAACTGCACTTCTGGCGATCCAATTATTTTCTTTTTCTTTTCCTTTTCAAACTCAGTTTGAAATCACTTTTCTGTTTTTGGGGTTGAGGTTTCAATTAACAAATCGGAAACATCGTGAGCGGAACAAAAAGTTTTAAGAAATTCCATATTTTTAACGTTAGAATTTTTAGATCCCAATTTCGAGGTGTTACACCATAGAACCCTGCCCAGGTGCTCCTACAGGGAGGAGAGAACCTGACGTAGAGAGAACTGTAACATCCCAAGTATTTGGCTAGTGTTTCAAATGTAAGAAAATATGTAGAAATTAAAAACTTTTCTTACATCTTGTATTTCATGTATGTTCTGTAGAATTCTTGTAAAAGAATTATGAAAATACAAATCACAAGTCTCTTTTGACCTAAATCTTGCCTTTCCAAAACTTCCCTGTCTAACCTTGTGATCATCCTCTGGAAATATTTTTTCTAAGTTATAGGGTTAATATGGGACCCCTCTGAAAAATTTCACAATTTTTAGAAATTGTTTGATAATTTTAAGAGGCCAGTCAAACCTGTTTGACCCTGGTCAAACCCTAGCTCAGTACCTTGCTGAATTTTTGGAGGGAAATTCACTACATGAAAACCTTTGAAAATTTTATACAAGGTCAATATCTAAGTTAGCAAGCTCCTGTAAAAATGTCAGAATTTTTGGAGCTGTTTTGCTACCTTAAACAATTCTCCAAAGTTTCAGCTTAAATTAAAACCCTAAGTCAAAGTACTGTTGGGCTCGAGTCAGACCCGAGCCCAACCAAGTTGACTGGGTTGAGCCCAATCAACTAACTGCACCTCGGGCTCACTTAAAGCGCGCATTCGATCCCAGTCGTTAGATCTCCATCGGGCGGCCCTCGTTCGCGTAAACCTTCGGACCTCCCGAGATGCGCTTCGCCTTTGGACCGTTGGATTTAGATCCAACCACCCACGTTCCTCTAAACCTTCGGGCTTCCAAAACTCTAATCGTGGGCGAGCCATTGGATTCTAATCCAACCGCTGTGGGCTTCGCCCTTATTGGGCGCTAAGCCCAAGTGTGACTCGAGCCACTTGGTCTAGCCCAACCAACTAAACGTACTGTTTCATTTAAGTGGGCGCGTGGGATTACCACCGTTAGATCTTGATCTGGCCGCCCACGTTCGAGTAAAACATTCGGACCTCCTTATCAACCTCTTAAATCTCAGCCACCCATTTTCAATCGGACCGCTGAGATTGATTTAAGCAACCGGACCTCCGAACATGGCTTTTAATCGTGGTCGTTCAATTCTAATCCAACCATCCAGATCTTTTGACGCACTTAACCTAACCCTTTCATTCTTCTTCAACCCAAGTCGTGTTTACCCTCTCACTGATAGTGGGCCCTCGTCCCTGGTCATCGTCTTCAACCTCTAGCGCACCTGCGTGATGGAACAGAGCATGGGGGGAGAGCCCTTTTCAACTCTATGTGTCACCGTTCAACAGCTCTGGTCCTCGACATTAAATGCCCTCAGTGAGCTTTCGCACTCATGGGTGCCTTTCTCAGCTACCCCCATCCCCTTCACCTCGCCCATGGCAGCTTGTGAGCCAAGTTCACCGTGGACTTCGATTCTTAAGTTGCTCATTGGTTTCCGGCTATAAAAATCCCCTCAAAGCTCACCCTTGAGTTCCTTTACAACACCCCTAGCTCTTCCTTGTTCTTGGAGCTCAAAACCACTGAAAATCCCAAAATCGCCATTAAAGGCCGTGGAGCTCTGTTGCTGACCTCGACGCTCCAGTGGTTCTTCTTCAATTCTTCTTGTACCATTTTGAACTCCTTAACCTCCTAATCATTTCCCCTAACTTAATTTTGGGTTTTATTCACAGGAATTACCTAATTTCAAGTTGGGATCTTTTCGGCCGAAATCGCCCCTTTTCTTCCTCGGCTCTGGTGAGTGCTTCATTTCTCATTTGGGTGCTCATGGACATTCTATAAGCTATAATGAAGCTATAGTGATGACCTGGTCTCACTCATTTTGTTCAGGCCGTCATTTTCACTTCATCTTCCTCGGCTCCGGTGAGCTCCTCCGCCGTTAAAGCTTCCCCAGTCATCTTTGAAGCTCTCCTGCGCTGAGGTAGCTCCTTATTAGTCCTTAGATGCTGTGGCACCCGCTTCTTTGGACAATGCGGAGCTTTTTAACCATTTTCGCTTTCGGCCGTTTTGGTCACCATCACTGATTTCCGGCTCGCCGGCGTTTTAGGCCGTCGCCACCGTCGAGGTCACCTCTAGTAGGTGCGCAAGGTTATTGCGTTTCCATTTTTTCCTTTAGTTGTCATCACGGTGGCCGGAGCCGTTGACGATGAGCTTTTGTTGGCACTCGGGTTTTGCCGGACGAGCGCCTCTCTGTGTCGTTGTCGTTTAGGGCAAAGATCCAGCCATTAACTGCTATTCATTGTTTAATCAGTGTTAATCATGGTTTAGTAATAAAGGGTTGTCCAAATAGCTCATTGGGCCACTGACTCGTGGGCCCAGCCACTTAAACACCCCCATGCGCTGTGTGTTATCGTTTAGGACACCATTAATGCTAATCATCACTAATCATTGGTTTAGTATTTAATGGATGTCTGGGTTGGCCTATTGTGTCACTGGCAGTGGGCCCATCTTCCTAACCCTGCCGAGCGCATGTGTTACACCATGTTAGTTATGGGCCATCGGATTTGGAACCAACGGTCTAGATCTAGCGAACCTCTGAACTCCGGAAGTTCCAATCCCTGCGAACTGTCCATCTTGAGATCTGCGGCTCTGATCTCGTGGGACATTAGGACCCACGCCCCCCTATCGTCCAAATCCCTGTAGGCCCTCCATCTTCAGATCTACGGTCGTGGTTGATTGGGACATTCGGACCCCCCGAATGCCGCAATCGATGTGGACCGTTGGATCTTAATCCAACGGCGGGTCCTGTGAACCTCCTCGCGTGCGTGCGCAGTGTGCGGTGCGCATGGGCCGTTAGATTCTTGATCTGTGGCCCACGTTTGTCCACGTCATTTCCTTTTCAATAAGTTCGATTTAATTGAAGTGAGCTTTTATTTGTCAACTAAAAATTGTATTAAAATTTCAAAGATTCATAACTAAATCATTTTAACTCCATTTCAGATGATTCCAATTGTGTTAAATCTCTGTTTAACTAAACCTTAGTCTAAAAATATGTGTTGTCATGGGTTCTGTACCAGAAAATTATATAGGTTGAATTAACTTGCTTAGGCATAAATATTGTCTAGAAATTCATTTAAAATTTGTAAAAGACACAAGTAATTCCCTGTAACTCCAAAATGAACAACCTAAAATTTGTTAAATCGCTCTGTTAATGTACTTTAATGTAGGCTAGGTTTTGTTTATGCTCTTGCCTCTCAAAAATGAAATATTCTAGTTTCATGACTTAGAAAAATCATAAGTAATTCAATTTACCTCCAAATAAAGTAAATCCAGTTTTGCTGTGCTTAGAATACCATGTTCTACCTACCATAAAAATTTCAGATCCTAGATCTTTTTGGAAAATTGTGCCATGAACAGTACCCGAAATTAATTTAACTTGAATTTCCAGGTTGAGAGAAATTGTTTAGGCTATAACTTTTGCATGTTTAGTCCAAACGAAATAATTCTTGTTTCTAAATTCATTTAAAATCATACCCTTGCTGCTGTGTAAATTTCATGGGATTTGGATAACTTTGGCTTTTGAGTTTCTTTCGGTGTTCTTCGTTCTTATTAGTTTTATCGCGTTTTTGCGTTAGGTTCCGAAGAAATCTTTGAACCTGAGTCTGATCCTCTGCAGCAAGAGCACATCCAGCAAGGCAAGAAGATGTAGCATCATTTGATCATATTGCTCCTATTATTTTCAAAGTCTAATATGTTGTTTGCAAATTCTACGTATGCGTTGCTATCTTGTTTTAAACTATTATCGATTAGTTGACCTATTAGATGCATAATCTGTAGGTAAATGTTTATCCTCTACTACTGAGCCTAGGAGTATCTTGATGAGGACATCAACCCTAAGGATGCAACCATTGCTTTGACCAGCTGCCCTGCATCCTCTACTTCTGCGATAGGACTTTCGGCTACTGCGCTTCCATATTTCCCAGTTGGACCGAGCTACGTCTACTCATACGAGCCGAGCTGCATCTACATGCCATGGTGCTATGTCTACATGCCCTGGTGCTGCGTCATCTCTTGTTGGCTATGTAATGAATGGGATGAATGGGTGACTTATATCATGAATGGGTGATTTGGCCCATGTGGCCCATATGGCCAACACCTAGGGTTTCTCCTCGATGCTTATTCACGTTGCACTATACCATGGTGCCCCTATACATAGTGGTCGCGCCCTTTAGTTCTTTGGATTTTCTTAGAGAATATTATGCGTAGCGATTTCACGTTCATCGGTTTGAGAACCCCAACTTGTGTGCTTCAATTATTATTCTGTCTGATTGCATCTTCTACTCTCTTGCTTGTGTTCTCGATTCGCTTGCGGGAGATAGCCTTCTTAGCGAGTCAACCGCATTCGCGCGGTTGATAACCAACGGAGCAGTGGTGTAGTGATTGCAAGGGGATCGATCTATTCGGGTTGGAGCCTTTGGATCATCAACGTCGTGTTCTCCACAATCGACGTATCAGTACCTATCGGAAGATTGGGCCACACTCACATCATATCTTGCTGTGATTTTGGGTTCGTTGGATGAGCCCTTGTCACTTAGTAGTTACGGGTAATGTTGCTTAGTCATGCTTAGTTACCGGTAGAAATAGGCGGTTAACGACTTGTCGATAACTTTGATCACACAAACACTTATTATGACTTTATTTTTAGCACCTCGTGCTATGATTATTTGAGCAAACTAAAATTGAAAATAAAATGATTTAGACTTGGGCACAATGGTAAGATGGTGTGCTTTTGGGTGTGAATGGTTGGTGCCCGAGTCAACAAGGACCGAACATCTTGTGTCACACTATCCAAGTATTTTTTGCATGCTAACCACACTAGAGGGAAATGGGACCTCTCTTGACTTAGTACTTTGGCGTGTGTTAACTCTGAGTCGTAGGGGGTTGTAGGAGGGATGGTGTTGGGAGCATTGTAGTTGTCCGAAAGCTTTACCCTTGATGGGTAGTTGTCTTTCGGCTTTACAATGTAAGCGTATGGATTTCTATCCATATGAGCGGCCCGTATTTGATACATAATATTGGAAACGTATCGTAGGACTTAGCCGTGCCGGCATACCTTTGGAAGTGTGCTAATCTTGTGGCTTAAAGGTCATGCAGAGTGTGGGTACATTGGTACACCCTGGGGTTTTGAACTATTCAAATAGTCTCGTCCTAGGTTATGGACACGCTTGGTTAGGTTTTGCAAGAGTTAGACTCTAACCTTTTAAATTAAAACTTGATGGGTGGTACGAATCGGTGATTCATGCTATGTTGTGGTGGCTATTGGGTTAGTCACCTCTAGGTTGTTACTTATATTATTTATTGTTACCCCGCTATTATTTCAATGATTAAAAACAGATTTGACAAATTGCCTTCAATCTATTACATTATTGCAAATAAAAATTGCTTTATGTGTCCAATTAACCATACAACCATCTCCTTTATTCTGACTTTCATGTAGCTATGTATTGGCTTGTTACTCGTAAGTCTTGCGAGTACATTATTATACTCACCTGCATTGCTTGTTGTGTGCAGAGGAGGAAGTGGATCCCCAAGGGGTCTACTTCTGTGAGTTTTGCTGCGGATCGTGCGACTAGCTTGGCGGCCCGGTCGGTTGCCTTGTGGGTTATGTGGCTAACCGGTCGTCTTTTGTTTATAGCCATCTTATGGTACTTTTGCTTCTACTTTTACTTGTTGCTTTGATGTCATTTGGCCGGTCGGCTCTTTTGTAACGACTCTATATTATGTATGTCTTTTGCTAGACTTGTTATTATGTGATGTATGGAATTGATGCATGCTTTTGTAAAGATGTATGTGTGCTGCAATTCTAGGAAGCACATGTCCATCGAGACACGGTGTATTTTGTTTGCAATGCTAGAGCCAATTGAAGGTTAAGTATTATAAGCTAAATAAACCGGGGTCTCACAAGAACCCCTCTGGAGCAACATTTCAAATTCTCCCTAATCCATACTCAATTTCCATAAATTGTTCAAATTTAGCGAAACTAGAGCACGGCTAAGCATTTATTCGATATTCGTAATCGAAATACCCATATTGATATTAGTGACTATCTAAACAATATCCTAATGGCTACAATGATGGGGCGACAAATTCACAAGGAGGATTCATGCATTCAATAGGAATCTAACTACCGTTACCCGTGAATATAGCAATTTTAGCAAAACATACACGGATGCATAATAGATTTTGCAAAATAAAATATAATAATTAAAATAATGGGATCAACATGGTCAAAGGAGGTGCTTGCCTTCCTCTAGTTTCTTAGAGAATGAGGGTGCTTGATCGTCGACAATCTCGCTCGCGTTTCTGATGTTTATTCGAAAAGAACCGAAAACAAATCACAAATAGAAAAATAAATTCAACAAAAAAGCCAAATATTTTTGCATATTAAGATATATCAGGATTTTATGTGAATTTAGAAAAAAGAATCATCAAATTTGGAGTTCATATGCAAACGTTATTAGAATTTGAATTTGGTTCAGTTTGAAAAATCTTGAAAATACGAAAAAGGTGACGTTTAAAGCGTATTTTCTGACATTTATGCTTTCCAACAGAGAAAATGTATTTCCTTTGAACTGAAAGTGGCCTTTTCATTTTTATATTTTTTATGAAAATTATTTCTCACATGTGGGCCTACATATCGATCTCTCGATTTTTAAACATGTTTTAATACGAGCTTGATGAGTGGGTCGCATGTCATTGACCATTTACTAAACCACGTTTAAATTAGATTTTTATTAGATTTTGAGCGGACCCTCATGTCAATGGCCTACTAGCCTTAACAATAGTCATTAGCGCTAATCAAACCTTAATCCTTTGGTGGGGTCCGTTGTCGAGAGAGAAGAGAAGGAAGTAGAGTAGCGTGCGGAGCAGAAAGCGAGCTCGCTGAAGGTGAATGGTGTGATGAGCGGTGGCGTTGAGCGGTGAGCGAGAAGGTTGCATGGCAATGCTTTGGGTGGGCGGTGACAAGGAGGTGGCGGGGCGGCGCTGCCGGAGTGAGGCGGAGGCACTCGGGCTCGCAATGGCTTTGCAAAGAAACATCTCTAGGCTAATGGCTTGGGCATTAGACCAATGGGTCTAGGTGATGCTAACGGGCTGCTACGAGGACCTTTGGTCGGTGGAAGCGAGTGGCGGTGTTTTTGCGGTGGCGCCAAGGGCGATGCTAGCGTCAAGGGCTTAAACTACTTGCCGGCGAATTGAAGTGCGCATGAGGTTCAAGGGCTCACCATGATCATGAAGGTGATGATAATGAGGTTGGAGACAACTTGGGTTGGCTTGATGGCGATGGCGATGGTGGCGCAAAGAGGTCCTTTGGTAGCGGTGTTCTCGTCGATGGAGATGCTACAGAAAGCGCACATCAACTTGCGAGCATCTTTGGTGATGGAAAGGATGAAGGAATCGATCCAGGACTCACTGGGTTGGCGAAAATCGAAGAAATGGCGGTGCGGCTAGAAATGGGAAGAAAGCGAGAAGGCTTGCTTCCTTGCGACATGGCATGCATTAAATAGCGGGATTGCATTACTAGAGCATGGAACAAATTGTGATGCGATTAGGTTGAGCTCGGACTCACCAGTCGACAAGAACACGGTGGCTGGATCGAGTGCCGCTGGAGATGAAGGCGAAGGTGGTGCGGCTACGCTACGGAGCTCCGGGGCTACATTGAGCAAGGAGAACAATGAGTAAAGCTCGAAGAGCAAGGTGATGCGCACGTCGAGGGAGGAGAAGATTACTAGAGCAGCAATGGTGCGGAGGCACGCTCACCGGTGTCGAGAACAATGCTTTCCCGTGAAACCAAGAAGCATTTAACTCAGGTTTGCGAGAAAATGGAACAGGGCGAGCTGAGGAAGATGACGACACTGTTGTACGCCTTATGTACCATTGAAAATGGTGCGAGATTGTGGCGAGATAGCGGCGGGCGTGCGAGAAAATCAGTGACAGGAGTTGGCACGGGCGGTGTGATGCGGAGCACAGTGCGAAGGCGATGGGGGTAGTTGAGCTCCAAAACAGTGGGCAGCGGTAGTTTACTGAGGGCAAGCGGCGGAGCGGGCGCGAGCGCACAAGGTGGACAAAGGCACCTGACACATGGGCTCGGCGTGTCAGCGAGAGGGATGGCGAGGAAGCGGGCATGGGCTTTGGTGGGTCGTGGTGGCATGTGAGTGAGTTGAGCCACGGCAATTTGGCCCAAAAGCGGTGGGAAAAAGGAATTTGGTTTGAATTTTTTAAATACGCTGGAAACTTGATGAATTTTTAAATATATAAAAAAATCTCCAAAAATTATGAAATTTTTTATGGAGGCTCCTGACACAGTGTACTTGCTTGTGAAAATTTTCCATAATTTAATCGGTTCTGCATTTTTCTTGAAACTTCTTTTAAGGCTACCATTTGTATGCAAATGCAAGAATTGATTTTAAAAATTCAAAAAATGCTCAAAACATTTCCTCATTTATTATCAGTACAAATATCCCAAGTTTGAAAATTTTGGGATGCTACCTTTCTAGCATGCTGCCTCCTCACCATCGAGCCTGCCAACACTGCAGTAGCCTTCTCCTCATCTTCCTTCACGCCACATCCTCGAACACAGTCGTTTTCTCCATCTTCGATGATGGGAGGCCGCACCTCTGTCACATCTCTATAATATAAGGAAAAGAAAATGGCAAATGGTGGAGCATCTATTCATCGGAGGGAGCATCAGAAACCTGGTTTCACACGTGGATGTTGAGATTTGCCTCAAATCAGCAACTGCATCTGAGTGTCCGATTGTCTGACGAACATCACTCGTTCAATTTGCTAGGGATCAAATGTTTATCATTCTAACACAATGACAAAGAAGATAATTTTAAAACGGTGGACCTGGGAATCAAAACCAAGACCTCTCACATACAAATGCACCCTCCCAACATTAGGATAGTGCATAACTAGTGTCTGATTTGCAAAGCGCTTTCTTCTTAGATTTAAAAATTATAATAAAAATTTAAATAAAAATTTTGAAAGGCTTTTCTGAGATTTACGGATTTTCGACTCTGCGATGGTGAAAATCTTAGCATCTCTGCCTTAAAGTTTTTCTCTATTGAGATTTGAATATACAGGTCTATTTTTCTGGCAGAGATTTGAATACCTAGTCTATATAGGGTGTTAATGGTGGTGGAGATGTGGAGTGGAGTGTTAGGGCTCGCATGATGCATGCCACCCTTATTGAACGTGTGACACTTGTTGGGAATTGGGACAAGTGTCAATCCCTTCCTCAAGGCTTACATGGCGGTTAAGTTAGTTGCTATACTTGGCAGTGTGTAGAAGGTCTCTTGGTAGCTAAAGGGATCTAAGTGTAAAGCTTTCAAAGAGAAGGGTTTTCTGCAAAATATTAGCTATGTTTTGAAAAACTAATTAAATATAGGGTCAAAATGCAAATATGAATATAATGTCTTGAAGTGGATCGGATACCTAAAAGGGGCGTTAGCGATAATCTTTTCGAACTATCGTCAAATTAAAGAAATAATCTCCTATCCCAACCTATGTGCCTAAAGTTTACTAGTGAGATCAATCAACTCCACATGCTAGTGAAGTTTGCAACCTAGGTTCCAACCCTACAAAAGTCTAGTGATCTAGGAATTCAAAGACAAGAATTGAAATGTGAAAATGTAAAGGGACAACAGACAACCAATATTTTTACTAAGGTCTTGGAGATTCATCAATCTCCCATACTCCTCGTTAGAGCACTCTTGCAAAGTATTTCTCCCACTTGAACCCATAAAGATTCAAGCACTCACTCATGATAATTGTAACATCCCAATTTTTTGAGTTTCAAAGCCTTTTTTAGTAGTTTAGTCCTTTGAAAAATTCACCAAATTTTATTTGAATGTAGTGAAGCTTAAGTGGGACTTTCAAATATCAAAACAATTTAATGTGACTAATCTGAATATCAATTAATTCTAAAACTATTTTATTTGAGTTCTTTGTGCTTGGAAATATTTTCCAGTTTTTGGAATTTTTGAGTTCATTTGCTATTTTTAATTTGCATTTGAATTTTTTGATATTACTAAAATAGAAAAGTTATTTAAATCTCAGGAAAATTCTTTGGGCTGATTTCCCTTTGCTGGCCCATTCTTTTTCTTTCCCAACCCGACCCGTTCCTTTTCCATCCTACGCTAAGCCAGCCCTGCCGCTAGCTCCTTCCTCCCCTTCCTCTCACTACCTAGTGGGCCTCTCCGCCATGTCGACCTTCTTCTTCCTCTAGACTCTAGCTTTGTGTCAGAGCAGGACACAAGACGCGCCACTATCTTCTATGCAAATCCTCCCTCCCCAAACCTATTTAAGTGTGCCGCCCATGTCACTTTTTTCGCACCTTTCCTCTCTTTCGTTTGCCCTAGCCGCCGGACCCGTGGTCGTCTTCGCCTCGCCGGAATTCGCCGAAGAACTCACGGCCACATAAGCCTACATCACCCATTTCGCCACCGTGAAGCTCTTCCTTCCTCATCGTCTTCACCGTTGGATTTGTGTGTCCGCGTTCTACATCGTCGCCCATTCCGTCGCCATCCCCGGAGCACCGCTGACTCGTTGCCACCCCATCTCCCCCAAAACCGGTCATGCCACCCTCTATTTGATCTCCATGTCGGTGAGTGCCCTCGCCTATCTGAACACATCATCTCACATTCCTGAGTGTCCTCCTCCGTTTCCCTCCCTCTCTAGTCAAGATCTGCCACCGTGCTGAGCCGCCGCTGCCCACCTTTCTTTTCTGCCTCCGACCACCGATGCATTGCCACCTCTGTCTTTCTTTGGCCATCCCAAGACGCCCTGCATGTTCCCCATGCCGCCGCTGAGCCTGGCTCCATTCTGTTTCCTTAGGGCGTCGCCAGCCGAAGCTCCTTCTCTGCCGCCATCGCCTCCCAAAGGACACCTCTCTCTCGGGGTTCCGTTTTGCCCCTTTGCCACCCTGCCTCGCCGTCAATCGCCGTCGACGCCGCTTGCCATCGCCGCCGGCCAACTCCTCTATTTTGGTTCACTCTAGCTTCCTTCCTTCCTTCCTCTCTCTTACATGTGGGTCCCGCATGTAAACCTCTCTCTTTTTCTCTTTCTCTCTTTTACAGTTCGGCTCCACCTATCAGTTCTTTTTCCTTTTTCTTTTCAACTGAAGGAATATTCCAAGGAATATTCTTTCTTCTCTCTCTTTTTCCTTTCCAGCAAATCTTCCGAGAGTCCATTCTCCTTCGTTCGAACTCCGTTTCAATCCATTGAAATTTCTAAATTCAAGCTCTACCTTCCTAAGATTTTTTGTAACATCCCCATTTTGGCTTGTGTTTCAAATGTAATAAAATGAGGATAAAATAAAACTTTTCTTACACCCTTATACTTTTGAACTTTTCTGAAATTCTTGTAAAAGAATTTTGGGAAATTCAAAACCAAAATCCTCAGTTATCTCCAGTCAAAACCCTCCTTGGTGAAACCTGTGTCAAACCCTTGGAAATAATTTTCCTTGGTTCTAGGGTGGCCTTGTGACACCTCTGAATTATTTCCTAATTTTTGGAAATTAATTGAATATTTTAGAGGCAAGTCAAACCTTGGTCAAACCTCTGAAATAACCTTCTGGAATTTCTTGAGAAAATTTTAGTACACAAAAATCTCTGGAAATTTTATGGAAGGTTAATCCTAAAGTTATAAACCTCCAGTTAAAATTTCATAAATTTTGGAGTTGATTTGATACCTCAATTAAATCCCCAAAGTTTTAGCTTTTAAAATCAAAACCTAATCTGGTTTTCACTGTTCCTAGGGCGCGAGTCAGGCTCGGGCTCGAGCCAACTGACTCGGTCGAGCCAACTAACCGCTTTTGGCTCGGTGAGCGGCGCGCGCGTTGCGGCGTTGGATCTCCATCGGACGGTCCACGTCTGCCAGATGCCGCGTCGACGTGGTCGAGTGTTAGCCCTTGGATGAAGATCGGACGACGGGCCGTCGTTGCCTTCCTCTCGCTCGCGCGAGCGACGCGGCCATGGCGTGCGCAGAGGCATGGGTAGAGGCGCAGCGTCGCGTCCCCTCCGCGCGGTCCAACGGGTCGCTCTGCAACGCATTAAATGCCAGTAGTGCGTCCGCCCTCAAAGTCGTCGTTCCCAACTGCTCCCGTCGCTCAGAGTCCCCGTGAGCCGCGGTGGACCGTGGACCACTCGAGAGCGGTGCGCCCGCTCCCTATTTCACCTCTGGCTACTTAAGCTCCCCACCTCCTTCCTTAGCTCCCTTTACGCCCCTTGAGCTCTACCGTGCACCCACTGCACTCGTGGAGCTCCCAAACCACCGCAATCCTTCGGCCGCCATTGTTGCCCACGGAGCTTCTCGGTGAAGGCGGTACCACATTGGCGCTCCCTCCCCGATTCTCGCTCCCGCTCCTCCCTCTCACCCCGGTGGTGCTTAACCCTCACTCTATTTCAGGTTGCTTCAGCAGGAGCACTGAATTTGAGTTCCCAATTCGGCGCGGCGCCCCTCGCCGTCTCGGTGACGGTGAGTGCCTCTCATTCCAATTCCTTTCTCTGGGAGCTTCTCTGTGCTCTCTAGAACCCATCTTGATGACGCGGTGTGGTTGATTTTGCTCAGGCCGTCGTCTCCACTTCTTCTTCTTCGGCGTCGGTGCGGTTCATCGTCGCCGGAGTAGCTCCGGCCACCTTTGGACCTCTCGATTGCCGGGTAACATTCGGTAGCCCTAGAAGCTTTGGCACTAGCTTTAGTGAACAATGCGGGCTCGGTTGCATTTTCGTTTCTGCGTGCATGGCGCGCGCCTCTTTCGGCTCGCGCGATGTAGTCCTCCTCGTGGTCGCCACCTACACGGTGTGTGTGCGTGGCTATTGCAGGCTCATTTGGCCCTTGGTTCCCACCATTGTGCCTTGGGTCGCGGCGATAAGCGGGAACACGTCGGTGTCATTCTTGGGCCAACGGTAGCTCGTAATCTCATTCGAACGCGATAATGACATCAATTAATTGCTCAATCATTGCAGCCATTAAATGTGTCTTAGTCGTTGCTTATCGGCCGCTTACATGTGGGCGCATGTTTTAATCACCTCGTGCACTAAACCCGCGTGTGCGTGGCCACGATCTCGGCCGATGGGCGCCATCTTCAAATCCACAATGCGTGTGCGTTTTAACCCGTAGCGTGACTCGATGTCGCGATAGCGGGCCGCATGTCGGCACCAAGCTGTTCAAGTCGAAACGGCCCAATCGTTGTCGACGGTCGATCTCGCGATCAACGGCCTAGATTTGGGTGACTTTCGGACCCCTCGAAACCCCTGACGTCCTGGATCGTTGATCTCATGATCTACTGTCGAGATTCATGTGCTGTTCGGGTCACCTGAATGGATTCGCGCTCTGAGCCGCTCATCTCGGATCGTGGTGAGATTGAGTGAAACGTTCGCGGCGGCGAATGTCTCCCTCTCGTGGACCGTTGGATCTAGATCCGACGGTGGGCTTCTCGGAGGTCGCGCGCATGCGCTATTCCTGGCGCGCGTGGGCCATTCGATTTCTTATCTAAGGCCCAGGTTCCTCCACGTCGTTATGAATTTTGGATTTTCCCGAGAGGTTTATTTGCAAACTGAAAAAGGTATTAAACTTCAAAAATGCATAACTAATTCATTTTAAATCCCTTTAGGTTGATTCCAATTTTTTTAGCTTTAGTTTGAGCTGAACTTTAATCTAAAAATGGATAGGAGTTTGGTTCGACTCCAGAAAATAGATTTCAAAATTGATTTAGAAATAGGTTTTAACTGTTATTCTAAAACTTGCAATTAACTTGTAAATTGCATAACTAATTCTCTGAAATTCATTTTTGAATGAATCCAACTTTGTTGGCTTCCTCTAATAATGAACTTACTAATAAAATTGGTTTTAGGCATGTTACTGTTTTCAACAAGATTTCATATGCAATTTCGTTTGTTCATTTTCATGACTTAAAAAATCATAAGTAGATCATTTTAACTCTAAATGAAGTGAGACCACTTGTGTTAGCCTTAGAATGTCAGTAACTACCTATCATAAAAATTTCAGGATCAGAAAACCTCTAGAAAATCATTTATAAACAGTAACCTCATTTAATTGCATTTTCAGCCGAATTGATTTGTTTTAATCATATATTTTGCATTAAGAATCCAAATCAATTGATTCTTGTTGCTAAATTCATTAAAAATCTTGCCCTTTCTGCTGTAAAATTTCAGAGCATTTGGAGCAGTTTGGTTTTAGAGTCTTTTTCGTTTTCTTGTTCTTATCGGCTATTTTAGCTTTTTTGATTAAGTCCGGCGAGTGTGTTTACCATGAGAGTGACCCTCGGCAACAAATTGAGCAACGACAACAAGGCAAGCGGTTTGATCATTTCCTATTTAATCCCATTACCTTTAAAGTCTAATACTTTGTTTAACTTGTATGTATGCATTGCTATTTTGTTGTTAAATTGATTAGTTAATCCTCTAGTTACATACTCTAAAGGTAAATAATTATCCTCTACTACGAGCCTAAGTTATTTGCTATGATTAGAGTTTGTTGGATGAGCTCTTGTCACTTAGTAGATTACGAATAAATCTGCTTAGACTTGCTTAGCTATCGGTAGTATTGGGCGATCATCGACCTAGTCGATGATCTTGATCACACAATCAAATTATTATTGCCATTATGTCCAGCCCTTGTGTTTTACTAATTTGCAAATCAAAACTGAAAATAAAAATTATATCTTGGCTTGGGCACAATGGTATGTTGGTGTGATCATCGGGTATGATTGGAATGGTGTCTAAGTCCCCAAGGACCGAGTTACTTGCGCCATTGATCCAAGCAATTGTTGCGTGCTAACCACGCGAGAGGATATGGAACCTCTCTTGACTAAGTACTTTGGGAGGTGTTAATTATGAGCTGGTTGGTGGGTGCTTTAAAAATGTGGTGTTGTGAGGAGAGCATTAGCGGCCAGGTTAGGTTGTCTAATATGTCCTTCTCCTGTGGGTTGCGGCTCTTAATTAGCATCGTCCATTGGAAAGCGTCTTGTTAGACTTAGCCGTGCTGCATACCAAAGTAAGTATGCTAACCGTGGTGGTGGAAGGCGGTCTATCATGTGGGTACATTGGTACACCTGCGAGTTAAAACTATTGACGACCTCGTCTAGGTTATGGACACGCTTGGTTATTTCCATAAGAACTAGACTACAACCTTTTAAAAACCTAAAAACTTGACATGGGTGGTATGAAGGGTACTTCATGCTATTGTTGTGGTGACTAGTGGGTTAGTCACTTCGGGATGTTGTTGTCATCTATCTATTGTTTAATTGTCTCTGTTATTTGAACAATAAGAATTAATTGCAAACTTGCTTTTAAATGTATTACATTATTGCAAATAAAACTTGCTTTATGCGGAAAATAAGTCGAGCCTCCTCCACTTAAATAAAGCTTGCATGTAGTTAATTATAGTTTTGTTATCTTACACGTCGGTCTTGCAGTACAAAAACAATTTTTGTACTCAAGCGCCTTCTTAATATTTTTGTTGCAGAGGAAGAAGGTGAGCCCCAAGGGCCTTACTTTGCGAGATGTGTGGTTTCTGGGACGACTAGCTTGGCGGTCCGGTCGGTTGCCTTGTGGGTTTGAGGCACACTGATTGGCTTTTGTTTATCGCCATCTTATGGCACTTTTGCTTCCGCTGTTTACTTAGCTTTTGTATGATATTTGGCGGTGGCCCTCTTTGTAATAACTCTTTAATTGATGTATGTCTTTATTTCGTTGCTTGTTTGGTTCTATGTGAATGAATGGAATTGATGCATGATTTTGTAGCAGGGTGTGTATCTATGGTCTGGAAAGTATACATATCTCGAGGCTTGGTTTATCGATTTGTGATGCTAGGACCAATGGATGGTTAAGCATTACAAGCCAAATAAACCGGGGTCCTCACATTTTTATTTAATTTTTGGAGTTTATTTGTTGCTCTATGTCCTATTTATTTGATTTTTCGCTTTCGTTTGCAAGTAGACGTTGATATTTCGGGAACTTTTGAGGAAGGAGGAGTTGATCAAGTTGAAGACTAGTACTAAGATTTGTTTCAAGGCAAGTTGTACCTTTGACCATATTGAACCCAGTTATTTTATATAAAAAACTACTTTGATTCAAATTATTGCATTTTACTTCAAGTATTTATTTCTTTAAATATTTTGGGATTACCTATTCACCCATTTGATTATATCCACTTTGCTCATTGTATTACCATGATCTTTTCTCACCTAGCCTCGTTAATTATTAGTTTGCATTATCATGGCACCAACGTTGGTTGGTTAGACACGAATAGTGCGCTTAGCCATACAATGGGTTATTAATATCATTTTGAGTTGCAGATCTAAACTTGACCAAGTGATTATGGAACTTTGTGTAAAAGCGTGTGTTGTATGTTGTTACTCGTTGATGACATATGATGCACTTAACCAACACGTGGGAAAAGATTTGGACTAAAGCGAGTAGGAAGAATTGTGATATGATGGAGCGTGTGTAGGAAAATATGAATCTTGGTGATGTGGTTAGAAATTGGGTAGTCTCACCATAATTAAGGACTTAACTTTGTGTGCCATTGAGCGAGTTATAAGCTGTATGACCACATGTCTAGTATAGGGCAGGCCTAACTTAGTAAGCTCTGAGAATCTTGGCATTGACTACTCGGGCATGTAGGTTAGACTATGTCTTGGGGTGAAGGTGTGTACTACTATGTCGGGTCACACTTATGAGCGGTTCGCCGTCTCAAGGTCCAACGATGTCGTCGAACCAAAGCACTTTGTCGGGGTTGATACGACGGTAAAACACATCGGGGATCAATTGTTGAGATGAAGTTTTAGAAAGGTTTTGTTATGATTGGTGCTAGCTACATTGATTATATCTTGTGTGTAAATTGTACAAATCTCTGCGAGTGTTAATCAATCTATTCGAATAGTGCGTCATGATCCATGGATATGCTCGGGATTTCACACGAGAGTAGATTTTCATTTAAAAACACTTGGGAAGGGACGGTTGTGTGGTTAAACTCATATAGTTGTATGAAATAAATTGATTAGGCTTTGTGTTCATTGTGAAAATAATTGTTAAACTACTACTGTTTATTTGTTTTAAATTGCACTTTCAATCTATTATTTGTATTCAAGTGTAAATATTGTTTTTTGTAAAATAACCATAGAATTTATTTTCTTTGCAATAAGCTATCATCTATAATTGCATTATGTGATACAACTTGTAGAGTACTTAGAGTACTCATTCTTGCTGCAATCATTCAGCTGAAGTGGATGAGTCATCGCCTACTTTCGAGGAGTTTTGCGAGGATGGTGATCGCTAGGTCTTGATCCCAGTCGGTTGCTTGTGGCAAGTCGATAGGTTCCCACTGGAGTTGTTTCTGTTCCGCTGTCGTCTTTTTATTTAGTGTCCGCCCGCGTGGCTTAATAAGTGTAAACTCGGCTATATGGTCACAACCGTTATTTATTAATCAAATTAGTCATTTATTCTTATATTTATCTTTGTGTGGAGTGATATTCATCTATGTTGACACTATGTACACTAGCGTGATCTGAATCGGTGTATTATACGGAGGTTCAGATTTGCATATTTGGGTCCCGATAATAATCCTTCTTCGCTCCGGATAGGAGGATTCTGAACCTTCACAACTCTCTTGGTGTGCAATGTGCCTTCCACAAGCTCCTGGGTCACCAAGAGCATGTCCCCAAGCCATCTAGGAAACACCAATTTTTAAGAGTAATAAGCCCAAAGATGTAACTTGAGCATAGTAAAGTCAAGCAACTAAGAGTGATGTATACTAATGCCTATCTACTCTTTCTCTCTCTCTCAAACATTCTCATTGATCTTCAATCCAAGCTCTCGAGTGCCCTTGAACTCCCCAAAATGCAAGCTACAATTTTGGAGTCTCGATTAGGCTATTTTGAACGCCCATGCATGATTAACTTATATAGTCTCCCCATTCAAAACAAGCCGTTTGACACATTTCCTAAAACGTAACATGCGACTTGGATCATCCGCCTTACTATAATCTGCCTACGACCCAACGGTCAAAAAAATTAGCGGTTGTACAGACCCAGATGATCCGGCCTCACTCGGATAATCTGGCCTCACTCAGATAATCCGGCCCATGCAAACTTCAATTTTGATCCTCGTTGGAACAATGCTCTGGGTGATGCTCCGGCTACCTCGGATCATCCGCCTTCATGTCTCGAAACACTTTGTGCCGACAAGGTACTTTCTGGACTGGTTGTCTGTCTTATGGTCCGTCTCGCTTCTTTGCTGAAATTTGTCCCTCTATGGACAAATGGTCCGGCCCGATCCGGATTATCCGTCTCCATACAAATCTTAGGGCCAACAGTAAAATACCTCTCTCGACACATAGTCCACCCTATTGTCTGCCTAGGCCAGATAATCCAGCTCCATTGAAACTTTCAGACTTAGCTTGTTTTGATCCAAATTTCGAGGTCATCGCAACCTAACCTTGACCCCTTAATCTTCATGGAAACCGTTGCTTTGCCATTATTTGAACAATTGGGGCTACAACCATGCCCAAGAACCAAATCAATCCATCATAGAGATCTATCCTCTTTCAACACCTGAATACCTTTTGAAGCAAGTCTAGGTTAGTCCTTGGGTCTCAATATTTGCACAGTATGTGATTAGAATTACCTTTTGTGTTGTATGTTATTTGAATGCCCTTTTTGCCACGAGCTGTGTCTATGAGATGGCCCTAAGGCGGTGGGTGGGCGGGGCGGGGTCGCAACTTGTGTGCGAAGTAGCTTGTGATACGGTTAGTGTTGCGGTGGGGAGAATCCGCATATGCATCTTTATTTATATTGGAGTGAACAGATCTTGAATTCAAGTTCTGATTTCAATTTTAAAGGTGCTAAGTTACAGCATGTCTTCCTCGCGAAAAATAATAACAGTAACACGTAACAATGTATGATCGCCATTGATGCGCATATATAATAACCCCAAAACAAATGATCATAGGTATTCGATTTTTTTCTTCCTCTGTGTAACAACCAATAATCTGGCCCCCAGACGCATGCTATATTTTTTTTTGGCGATATGCATACTACACTTGCCTACTTTATAAGGCCGGTATCTCCCGTCGTGTGTGCCACAACTCACAAGTCACATCACTTTGAGCTACAGAACCAATTGTAAACCAGTTTCCAAAAGTACTTCTTTTCACATTTACGATCGAACATGGAAGCACTACAAGGGAGACTGCTACCCAAACGATGCTGTGAGGCAAGTCACAACTTTCACATATTAAAATACAGCATCAGGCTTAGTACGAAACTATTTGCTGTGCATCAGGACAGGATTTAATACACACTTCTGCAATGCATATTTCAGAAAATATGTAAGGTCAAGGTATGGCTTCTTGAAAGAACATGTATATGGCATGGAGCTAATTAGGGTGGTCAACTGAATGATTATGAAACAATAGCCTGCAAGAAGGGCGGCTTCAAGCTGCCCCCATCAAACAGGCGCAAAAAAATGAGCTACTCAGGCTACTTCGGTTCTCGGATTCTCACTCAAATCTCAAATCAGAAAGATAAGGAAAACACAAATATTACAAAAGAAATGGTCTCACACATTTACGAATGTCATTTCAGGGTCAAACAAATGACCTGCAATTTAATTTACAACATCACGTCTATGAATAATATAAATCCCAGTTAACCTGCTTCAGACATGAACACTGTTGCGGAACAATGGTGAGCTTCGTCCTGGCAACACGCGATTGGTGTTAAGAGATCATCGCCAGCTCTTTCCGTCCTAACAGCGCTTTGGCCTGGTTAGCATCCCGCCGATGGGGATTGCTGCAACTTCCATAAGGCAGCAGACCAAAATCGTCTATCTAGAAGTTTCTTCCTCTGTATTGTTGCATCTCCTGCAAAACAGATGTCAAACATACTCAGGATGGGGGATTTGACTCGGGCTAACTGTTGTACTCCAACGCAATGGTGCTTGGATGTATGACATCCACTTAAAAGAAGACGTATAAACAGTTATATTGGCTTACAGGTGCATAATAATAAACAGGACGGGTCTGCCCAATCATCATCTGCTGCCCATACTGCAAATACAAAAAAAAAAAAAGGAATTATTGTGCATAATAATAAATATGTACATTTAACTTTGAAGTGGAAAATTTACATGTTTCAATCATTCCCTTATTTTTGCATGGCTTAATAAACTACAATTCTAAACATAGTTAGGAATCATGTTTAGCAAATAAACAAAAGTTGCTGACAATGTCAACATGCGAAACTGGGAAAGAAAAAAGGGACAGAAATATCAGAAAAATAAGGTTTAAAAGAAAAGGCACTGCATTCATGTCTGAGATTGTGCAGCTACTTGGTCACAATGGATTGCAACTCATAGTGGTTAATAAGGCAGAAGGCACGAAAAAAAGAGAGCAGGAAGTCAGACCAGAGGATAAGGACCCAATTACCAAATTTCAAAACTAGAGCATTAAGCATAACAGTACTTCAGATCAAAGATTAACCAAGACATGATGTCCAGAGCTGTAAATCAACTAAGAATGCATAGTGAACTTCATTTTGAGTAAGCTTTCTCACCTGCGGCCCAGAAGGATGCATGTAACCCTGGGGCGAAGGTCCAGGTTGAGCATTGTACACAATAGGCTGGCCACCATAGACCGGTGGGTACTGCAATGTAATTGGCATAAATGTGATAAGGCAATCATATACACTTAACACATTCAGAAGCATAGCTGGCACAAGGAAAAATTGTGCAAGTCACCACCAAAGTGGAAGCGCAACCTTTTAAAAAGAAAAGGAACACAAAAAGTTTGTAGAGTGTTCAAGGACCATCACACAACAAATAAATGTACCATCTGGTAGGTCCTTTCAGAGAAACAAGATTGTAACTCCAATCATTTAAGGGAAGACTAATTACTTAGTTTAATTCATAGCACACTTGTAAGGCATGACCCAAGCAATTTTTTCTGTAAAATCACATTGCACTAATATTACTTTTGGTCCAAAAATCCCATGGTTCTAGTTAATGTTGTTAGATATAATATAACTAGGAAGAAGAATTTAATCAATTTCAGTAAAAAAAATACGATTGGAAATGTTGAAAGCCTACAACGAAAAGTTCGTCAATAAGAATCGTTACAACACAAATGGCTTGACTAGTCTGAATGTGGTTTTTCCACGTATACATGCGGGTACATGTACTATCACCACCTTCAAATGTGCCTCGAGATTGATGAAAACTTTCAAAATTCAAACCACCATCCCATCTTGTAATAATTGAATACCCTTTGCGAATCCTGAGGCCTATTTGAGGGTTAAGATAGTGCATGTACCATAAGCAAGATTATCAGGATCGCGATCCCAGGTAGGATCGTTTTTTGTTGGACATGATTGGATCGTAGGATCAGGATTCTATGAGATTTTTTAAAATGAGTATAATAAATTTGCATATTACAAAGTATAATTCATAAGGGTTATTCATAAAATTTTATGTAGGAAAACACAGTAATACTATTACTAAGCACAAATATGATCCGTATCTACCTAAATACACGAGTACTGCTTGTAATTGAGTTTTTTAACTTCTTTTAAGAAGGTACAATGTACAGTAGCTCTCATTCTTTTATTCTGAATAAGATTCAATCCACACTCTTTTTTACATTTTTACATCCATTCACTGCTGTCTTATCCCCCCCATCCAGAAGCTACTCTTAGCTCTCGTCTTCTACCGATGAGGCCATGGGAGCACCTCTGCTCTCGTCGTCTTCTCCCATCCAGCATCCAGTGATGTCATCTTCTCCCATCCAAGCATCCAGCAACGGATCTGCATCGAGGGCACTAAGCACTACGGTGGAGTCATACTTTCCCTAATCTCTGCGCTTTTTTCTCTTCTTGATCGATCTCGATCCCGATGAAGGACGGCGTGGCTGAGAGTTCGCCAGAGGAGCCTATAAATCGTGATTGAAGGCTCCAGCGAGGTTGCGGTGCGCCGGCGTCGCAGTAAAGCTGCGCTAAGGTCACAAGACGGCCACAGAATTTGGATCGGACAGAAACACAATTGTGTTGCGATTCTACCGATCTTACGAGCTGAGTCGCGATCCCACTATGATACTACAAGATTTTCGATTCATGGTCCGATCCGTGTCGTCCAGCTGCCGTAGGATCGTAGAATCACACGATCCTATGATCCATGCCACGATCCTGATAACCTTGCCCGCATGTACATGTGGTTTTGCATTTTTGGACTAGTAGGTAATTAGACCTTAATGTCAAATTAACTATTTTGACTGATTACTTTCTGTCAACATACCAGTGCCACTCTTCAGTAATGTTTTAAAAAATAAACTAACAAAAATATGTATAATTTAAACCACTATTTGAATGAATGCATTATATTTTAATTCAAATATTGCACCCATTTCATATAAATTGCAAGCAACTCAACAGATAAAAATAGTACAAAGAACTCACCCCTATGCCAACTGGTAAACCAGGTCCAAGAGGGGCAGTCGGCATGTTATTAGAATAGTAGTATGGTCCATCAGATGCTGGAGGATGTGGTGGTCTCAGAGGAGCTGAGGGAGTGAAACTCTTAGCATTAGGGTTCAGCTTGAATTCCTGATTCAGAAAATACCAATTGTCAGTGCCCTTGACACAAGTGGCCAAATAATTAAAAAAATAGATGTTTGTGCCATTCAAGCACAAAACATGGCCGAATATAATACACAACTTCCTCACAGCCTGACCTTAGCATTTGGGTTCAAACTTGATTTTTCTGACCTAAGAGATCCCATCGAAGAGCTTGGTGACAAGCCTGGAGCACTCGCAGCTGAGGTTACAGCAACACACTCGGATGTTGATGATGTAGAACTACCAGGTCTTTGAGAGGAATTCACATATTCAGCTGGAGAAAGAAGTTTACCAGATACAGTAGATTCTGGTGTGGAACCATCTGATGACTTGTTTCCTTGACCAGGAGATGAAGGCTCATATGCATGCGAACTTGAAGGTGGCCCTTCCAAAACTGTCAAAAGATTATCACATAATGTACTGTTAAAAAAAAATTATGCAATTCAGAATGGTGCCTGTGTAGGAAGCTCAATTTAATAAGGCCACTAGATTCCGCTGTAAAAATAAATGAGTGGTGAGAGTAAAGGTCCTAATTTAACATAATTACAACACCAGAAAGCATCTATACATAAAACAAGATTTTGCGGTTGTAGAGGAAATTGTCAACACGAATCATCCCAAACAGCTTCAAGAGATTAGTGATTTGAGCATTTTACAGGTGCACATGGGTTAATTCAGATATGCACGCTTATTATTTGATTGATGAAGGGAACCAAGGGATATAATAATAATAATAATAATAATAAACAGTGAAGCTAAAACCTACTCTGGAACACAACTACACGGGTATAATCTGCTTGGCACAGAATAGTGAAGAAATGATTCCATTGAATTGAGTGTTACTCGCTATATCCACAACTGGATCACATTTAACCTTTGATATAGTGACTTTGTAACAGCTAGAATTTACCATTTGTCAATACAACTTAGAATTACCCATCATGGTATTTTCTTCGCACATTCAACTATCTCACAAAGGCACAAACTACCACAACAAACCTAAAAAATCAAGAACAATCACCAGAAAACTATAGAGCTAAAAGCTAACACATGACATCCAAATGACCACAATACATTGTAAACAGAGCAAAGAATACACTTAAACAAACTTCCAGTTGATGCATAAATTTACTGCTCACCTTCAGAAACCAATGGATTACCGCCTTCAGATAACTGTTAAGGAAAAAAATGAATTCAGGTATGAAATAAAGTAAAATCGTAATTATATTAACACAAAGGAAGCACAGTATTCTCAGGTTGCAAATTCCTGTTGTCCTTGTCACCACTGTTATCTTTGCTCTGCTTGTCATCCAACCTAAGGTTCATAATAATGTGTCAAACATTGTCCTACGAAATCAATGATATTGCCATTAAAATTCTCTATCTTAAAAGGTTCTTGCTAGGGCAATCAATATGGTCATGCTAATGAACAGCAAGGTAGCATAGCAACCAGGAATAGTAGTCCCCATGGGAAAACTGAATGTAAATATTTAACCAGTTAGCACTGAAGTGGAATTGTAACAAACCATGCATAAGCACTAAAGTTACTGGATTCACGGCAACCCCTGCGAACCACGAATCTGATAGCGCAAACCATATATCCGACTCACGAACCAAAGAAGTATACCCTTTAACAAACCTTACTTCTGTAAAGTAGCATACCGTGAACCCACGCGCAAATCCGACAAACCGCATTTCAGGTAACAATGATGAGCACATATGGTACTGACATAACAACACAGGAAAAAAAAACAGCTGGATGCCTGTTTCCCTGTTGAGGTGGACCATGGAAGAAGTGATGATTGTCATAATTGATTTATTAAAATTCTAGGTGGATCACAGAAGAAGTTATTTTTTCAGCTTAGACGGCACTGTCCACGCTTTCACCCAAAAAAATGTTAGGTATATTTGAAGTTCCTATTATCAGTGCTAACCAGCCAGTTACTGTGATTAATATGAAATCCCTGCTTGGCCTCATCAAAAATTGGTCAGTTCAAAACTACACCTCAGGATTTGTTTTATCCTAAGTTACTCAAAGTTTTGAACAGCTCTCACCAATTTCGGCAGATGAGCTATTGTTCGATTCATCAACTTCCCTTGGCATTGTGCCTCAACAGGCTGCATGGCAAAGGCCACATGGCAGACCAGATGAACAAACTTTGCAACGTAGTTATCCAAATCAGCACCATTCATATAACTCTAATGGTTAAATAACAGAAGGGCCCAATTGATAAAGCTATCAAAGATGTGGATTGTGGAACTCTATTGTGAAATTGGGAGTTGCGGAACTCCAACAAAAATCAGTGTAAAATGGTAAACTTGAACTCTTATTTAGACAAAGGTATCATCGTACTAGCAAGATGATAGCAGTGTTCATATATCATATCAAGAAAGCATAAACTCTTGGCAGCACTAGTACAGCTCTACCCCTGTTCATTAGCTTAGTTGAAATAAATTTGCAGCATGGTTATTAAAGCATCGTCTAGCGGTAAGCGCGGTGAGTCGTCAAGCGTCGCCCCGCCTTGCCGTCGCTTTGTCACCTTGCCGTCACCCGTCGCCGTGCGGCGTTGGAAACTAGATCCGGGCAGGAGGCGGAGCAAAGGAGGCCCGTGCGCCAGATCCGGCGAGAGAGGCGAGGCGGCGTCGGGAGGCTGGGGCCGGGCGGGAGGGCGCGGGAGGCCAGCGCGTTGGGGCGAGCGAGGCGGCGGGCTGGGGAGGGCGAGGAGCAAGGAGGTGGTGGATGGAAAGGAATTGGGAGGCGGCGGTGTCGGGGGCTGTGGTGATGTGGCGGCGGCGATGTGGATCGGCGTCGGGAGGTGGAGGCCGGCGAAGTGGATCGGCCGAGCGAGCTCTGTGGAAGATGGGGAGAGGAGAGGCGGCGATTAAGATGTGGGAGCAATTGGGGGCGACCGGGCGAGCTGGGCTGGGTTGGGCCAGACCACCAGGGCACTTCTCTTCTGCTCTCCTTTTCTTTTTTTTTCTTTTTCTTTCCTCTCTGTGTCACCTCAACGTCGGCTATGGCGTCGCCTCAGCGTCCAAGGCGTCGCCGCAGTGTCCATGCGGTGCCTTGGCGCCTCGCCTCGCTTTAGCGCCTTAATAACCTTGATTTGCAGTATAACTTCACGATGTCCTACACTAGATTATTCTAAGACAATGCTATCCTTACTCAAATAAATTGTTGAAGCTGTATCAACTTTTTTGCTTCAGTAGGAAAATCAAACACAATTGATCTCAGCAAAAGCTCATTAGTACAACAAATATTAATGAGTTTGATTTTGAGATAAGGTCGAATTAAGCTCGATGGCACTATGCATACTATGTTGGTATATGGACATACTCAAGCCTCATCCAATTTGAAGCATAGAGGGGAAAAGGTAAACCATAGTTACCGGATTCGCTATAAAACCCCGCGAATCGCGAACCGAATTCATCAAACCCGAATCAGTTTAGGGTACAAGGTTCGTGTTCGCAGTGGAAATTAGAAGAAAAATGGCGAACTCTGAACCGAATTCCATACCGTGACTCAGGCGAACGCGTTTACAGTAACTATGAGGTAAACAAATAGAACATCCTAACTTGAGAGATCAAGGACCTGTTTGGATGCTACCACACTTTACCACAAGTTGTGACAGAGTGTGGCAAGCTACATTTTTTGTGGTCGCCAAGTTAAGCAAAGTTTGGCTAGAAAATGTGTACATAACAGGTGGGCTAGGGTTCTTAGAAACTGGCATGCCACAACTTTGCCAACAAGCCAAGCGATGGCCACAAAAGTCAAATTGGCCTAGCTTCAGTTTGGTAAAGTGTGGTAAAACTTTAACTGACATGATGGCATGATGCAGCACTTTGTCTATAATTCAGCAAAGTTTCAATTTAATTGATGTTACAGCATATAAAAGAAAGCTTATGATAGAATGTAGTAACTAGTAAATGTAGAAGATAAAATGAATTTGCATTGGGACTGTGTTGCGTTGCAACATATAAAAGATATAAATCTTTGACACAATCGATCTGCTCTGCTCATAAATTGAATAAACAAAACTTAAAAACCATGCAGAGAAAAGATTTTCTACCTGTTGGCATTAAAGGACAAGAGCTTATTTGGCTGGTAATCAGATGTTAGCTGGCTAACATTATTGGTTGGAGCAGTGGCAGACAAATGGGTACCACCAAATACATGGGAAGATTCTTCACCCTGAATATCAAGAATACAAACTGTGAAATTTAACAGTTAATGTCATTTTTAATAATAGTGCATAGATTAGTGCACTAGAATAACTATTGCTTTCACACTTGACACCATTTGTTTGAAAAAAGTCGTAGATCAGTGCATTAGACAATTACTGTTTAACTTTAAACACTAGGTTCTTCAAAACAGCCAAACTTACAGTGGGGATATCTCACAGCATGAAAACGTCTCACAAACTCCAACTGAAAAATAATAGTCACTCAAACCCAGCATTGACTAAATAGATGCAACAAATTTGTAATCCTCGAGAAAAGGCAAAGGATTCACCAATTTCTACCAGCTAAAACAATGGGGTGTAAGTTTCTTTTTAGAATGCGCAACTATTTCTGAGATAGATCACAAGGTAATATTAGTTGATTCATTATGAAAAAATACTTTTTAGTATTATATTTTTTCTAAGGAAATTGCATAATAGCTCCTTAAACTATACTGGTATTTCACTTGAACCTGAACTTGCGAATTGCACATTTAGGTCCCTAAACTTGTATAATTGAGTCAATAGAGGAGCAAACCATATTTAATTAGTATCTTGAGATGACATGACACCTTAGTTCAATCTAAATCGCCGTTTGACCGTGTAAGAATCAATGGAAAATTGTTGCCTTTGGATTTGAAGGAAGTATTTGTCTTTGGATTATTTTTACTATCTTCCCATTGACCTTACTTGCAAGCACATGGTCAAACTTCAACTCAAATTTGGGTTGAAGTACCATGCCATTGCTAAATGCTAATTGCTAATTCAGCCAGTCTTGGACTTGACTCAATTATAAAATTAGGCACCTAAATGTGCAATTTTCAAGTTCAAGGAGTGGGGCACACCAGTGCAAGTTTAGGGACCCAGGGTACACTTTACTCTTTTTAAAAAATTTACTAACATATTAGTATAAAAATGAATGGTAAAAGCTGCATATTACAGATCGCATCAAATAGAGGGAATACAGAACATGTGAAGTCGTTTCATTTCCATACCATTGTTGATGAACATGCCAATGAATTCTTGTTATCAATGTTCCATGCCTTGGTAACCAAATCAAAAGGATGTGTACTGCTTGTGACATTCGTAAATGACTTAAATTTGCTGTTATCGGTATCTCTCGCACTGCTGAATATTTTATCTCTTCATCATGCTCCAAGTCTTCATCCAAATATAAACCTCTTTCCTGTGAAAGTAATCACAATATTTCAAACATTTTATTGGAATGACTACATACATTTTTTGTATTTTATATCTCTACACAGTTAACATTTTACTGAAATGACTGCATACATTTTTTGTATTTTATATCTCTAAGCAGTTACTAACATTTTCTTTACCATCCACTAATCATCCCACAAGTGGGACTGGGAGAAGCGAAAAATTGTGAAAGTGGAGAAAAGTTGGAAAACATTTTTAGCCAGCAAGTGTTCGTAGTTATTACCATAGCCATCCCCATATTTTATTAAAAAGGGGGTAAACCCATGAGCAGAGGCTTACCTCAGCAAGATGAATATCTTCAGTATCTTCTCCCTCTATTTCTCTGGCTATCCTTGAAGCATGCTTTTCAAGATCTCTCATATGAGGACCTCTCTCAAGCTTTGTGGTATAAAGTTCTTCATTGAAAGTACTCTTTACCCCAAACAAAGCTGCATTTGTTTCGAACTGGTCCCAGCTCCTAGCAACATATTAACTATTGATCATCATGATAACACATAAAATAGAAGCACAGGACAAAATATGTAAGGCACTGTCATGCTTTAAAATAAGCACCTTTCCATGAAAGAAATTTCTAAAAATCTAACAAAAATCATGCTGATACCAGCAGAAAACAATTCCTGCATAAACGTTTTATTTTGCTTAGATCAAAGTTCCTAACAAGTTATTAATGATGTGAGCACATGTTCTAGCAAGATTTCCATCCAAAACAGCAAACTGATGCAAGAACAAAGATGAGAATATTAACTCGAACAAAAAAATGCTTACTCATTGACAAAGTAATATATTGCCATAGCATGTAAATCCTTTTTCATAGCTTGACATTGTTTTTAAAAAAGAATAGATTGACACTCATATGGTGCTTCTATTGTTATAAACCAATTATACACGTATCAGCATGAAATGATTAACAGAATCTGATAAGGAGATATCCCTGCTATGATTAGTAGCAGTCGATTTAAGAGATGAATCTAGGTCACTCAAGTATAATAGTCATCATGCATGCGAAATATAATGATCAAGAAGATAGATTGTTACAGTTAAATATAAAGCTAAAGTTTAACTTAGTTTTCAGTACCTATTCCCTTCCTGTCATATTTTTCCAATTCGATGCAATCTGAATCTCCTTCATCTGGTGCCCAGCGCTCAAGCTCCTCTCTTCAGGATAATGAGAACGAGAAATTGCAGAATCTATCATTAAGTCTTTCCTTTTATCATGGACAGGACCTTTTGGCAGCTCATCACCCCCAAGTGCTACATCCTAATAATTGATAACAGTGATAGTCATTACATAAAGAATGCAGAAAATGGGACAATAGTTCATGACAACCTGTAAGTTCATTCCAAAGCAGGGCAGACAGAAAACTAAAGATGGAGAAAAAAACCTTGGCAAGAACTTGGACAAGCTCCCTTGCTGGTATTATCATAGTATCAGGCTTTCTTGCAACATCAATAGGATTGCTTTGTCCACCAACAGAACCATCCTTTATCAGCTGTGCCATTTTCAAGACAATTCCTAAAAGAAAAGCTTGATTCTTAAGTATACAGAGAATATGACAAGATATACAGTTTGGGAAAAATTGTCTTCCTATAGAGAAGCAAGGAAATGCTAAAAAGATTTGAAAAAAAAATAATGTCAGATCCGAGAAAAAAGAGAGAGATGTACCAAAGTCTTTGTCAGTGTTTGTTGCATGGAAGATTCCAGAGATAACAGACCCATTTTTGACATGCACATCCACATGATGCCCAATAAGTTGTGTCATAACATAGACTAGTCGATCCCGCGAAGGGCTTGCATGCCCTAGTTTACCTCCGTTTTCTAAACCCAAATACAACGTTATCAACACTAGCTCTTGAACATTATACCATGTAAAATGGGATAAGATATTCACCTGCATTGGTAAAACAGCCAGATGAAGATTTCATCAGGTGTGTTTTACTTTCATACCTTCCACTACCCTCCCTATCAAGCTTTTGATGGGGGAATCCATTGGCGGAATTCCTAGGAGATACAGACTGCTGTTGACGATTCATAATCCCTGCATGAACAACATCAAAAGCTCAGTTTTACTTTTATATAAGCATCATAAGATAATCAGAAGTAAATGTTGAATGAAATATAAGAAGCAAACTTGTGTAGAGAGCCCAAACACAAATTGCATTAGTTACTTATTATAAATTGACTACATGTACTAATGAAGTTGACTACTGTACCTTATCCTGTAGACATTGTATACATGATTATCTAATATTGCATTTGCGTCTGGAGATCAGTATGCTTACTCTATAAGCTTCTGCTACCAAAAGCATCTAGATCAAAGTTCACATCTCAACCAAATCGATATACTAGAAGCAGATAAGCAAGGGCAAAGGCGCTAAATGAATAATGAAATTTCTATTAACTCATTTGGCAAGGCCTGACTGGCCTGACCATGAAAACTGAGCATAAAGCTAAATAATACCATGATGGGGCCCTGCAATGAACAATTTTTTTGCAAATCCTACTTGCTACATTATAAACGTAAATAGTAATTAATGTCCACTCCTAAATGAATTTCTGCCAGCTTCTGTTAGTTTTCCACAAAATTCTGCTGTGGCATGGGAGTATGGAACATGCATAGAAGCTAACAAATGAACCAGTAAATCAGTAGTAGTCCTTTCCTTTCATATGCTCCAAATGATATAGCCCGAACCTTCTCTATTTAATTCAAACTGGGTTTCATCTGGGATTGCTTAAGATCAAGGCCACATGGACTCTAATAGTAAGATACAGGACTCGCGATATACTTTTTGTCCTCTAGTGCCCCTTGGAACAGGTCTTGTGGATCAAGCAGATGATCCTCACCCACTGGGCTGGGCATACAAATAGATGCAGTAAGCATCGGAAATTTCTCAATGGTATACAAGCAACCTTTCCAGCAAGGAAATATCAACAACTATAGTTGCACACTTCCGTTATTCGGACTAACCAGATGTGACATCATATCCAACTTTACCGTGATTGGTGCTGCTTCTCCTTCTACCATGCTACTTGAACACTAACTGGAACTCGATGGCAACAACACATGCACACAGCCAAAAACAATGCACAAAGCTACATTACAATTTTTTCCCTAATGACATGGCTACCACCAAAGCATCGCATACAAACAAAATCAGCTCACAGCAACGAACAAAAACAAAATCCGACCGGAGCAACGACCTTCTCCACGCATTCCAAGAAGCCCAACGGATCGCACCATCGACTGCGCGCCCCCAATCCCTCAGATCTACGCCTACTCGCTTAGGTCTACGAGCTCAAGCACGAACGCACGTACCACCCTTCCCGATCCAAACGAACGAGCAGAGGAGGGCGGGAGAGGCGGCCACCCGCGAGGTAGCTACCTGTCGTGGCGAAACCCTAGGGCTTCGGGGCCGCCGGATCGCCGCCGGGGACGGAGGAGGCGGAGACTCCTGTAGCGAGCGGCCGGGAAGCGAGGAGGCGGCGATGAGGAGGGGTGGGGACTCACGGCCGCCGGAACCCTAGCTGCGGACGGCACGAGGGCGCGGGGAAGGCGGAGGCGCGACAAGGGTAGTCTCGGGGTCGGGTGGGTTGGTTCGCCGCCACGAGCCGCGGTGGGAAGGGGAGGAGGGAACTGGCAAAGACCGAACGAATCGATTGTCCGCGCGAGGCGAGCGACGCGATGGTGGGGTTTGTTGGTTCAGCGGGCGGCTACGCTACGTAGGCTGCCCACCTCGCGCCGCGCTTCGCTTTAACTTCCGTGCGCGCGCCTAGTTAGCCTGGCGGCTGGTGGTGGGCACGTGCCCGACTGCCCGTACACAGAAGATTCAGGCTTCCCATTTTCTTCGGATGCGGAGAGGACACCGTAGAAAGCGCTGCTATAACAGTCATCTCTAGCCAGTCTACGGGGATGAATACAACTCGGCAGTAATACTGTAGCCACAGCTACAGAAACAATGAAATATTTACTTTTGTGGTTTACATTGGGATCCGCTCGGAGATTTGTGCTTTGGAAGCATCGTATCGTCTCTGCGGCGTGCCGCGTAAATACCCCTTTGAGTGCTCCTTTGATGAGCGCTCGCTACCGGATGCCGCCTTCTTTTAGTATATTAAGGGATGCATCGCTAGCGGCATCACCGGTTGCCTCTACATAGATAAGTAGCGGCGGTGCTTAGGGACACGGTAGTTCGGGGTGGAGAAGGATGCGTGATGGTAGAGGAGGAGGAGGAGGAGGTAGTGGCGAAGCTCGGCAAGGCCGTGAATCAGCGGTGACGGGAGGCGGTGGCGCTAGGTTCGGCGATGAAATTTGGATCGAAGAGGTGGGAGGAGATCCATTAGTATTAGAAATGGAGCGAAGGTCAAATGTTGGATTTTGATCCAACGGATGATAAATCGGCCGATTTGAGCAAAAAAAAAACATGTGTTATTGGCTAATATAGCACGCAAAAGCAAATGTAGCTCTCTGCTGCCAAATGCAAAAAGGCATCGTGTCTATGTGCGGAGGGCGAAGTCGCCGCGAGCGTGCGTCGCCACGTCCGTGCACGAAGCGCGGTGTCGGCTCGTCCGTGTGCCCGCGCGCGTTCGTGTGCGAGAGCGCGGTGTCGGCGCGTTCGTGTGCTACGTGTCGTGCTGCGCACCATGCCTCGGCACACGGACACGAGGCGTGTCATTCGCCGGCGACTCAGACCCTCGGCGTACAAACTCGGTAACTTTTTGTGTTTGGCGCAAAGAGATAGCTATATATGCTATTGCACAGGTCAACAGTACTATATTAGTAAAAAAACTTTTGGAAGGCAACTTAAGCTGACGACGCACCCTCTGTCCTAAAACTAGCATTGAGAGGGGTACTATGCATTGGATATGGTCGGAGAACGACGTACGAAGTTGGAGGGGAAAAAGCGAGTCACTTTGCTTTGTTTTGCTCTAGCACTTACGCTGAAGATTCCAACACGTCTTGATCCACCATATCTGTCCACGTGGCTGGTTAGTTGCGCCGTCCAAGGGTGAAAAAAGGCTGATGTGATGATGGGCTGATGACGCCAAAAAAGTTGGCAAAGGCTAATTTTCCATGAATCGGACCACTATTGAACTAATTATTTTTTTTTAAACCACTATCGCAACAATTTCTTGAAAATGTTAGTGTAGTTCATTGAAAATGTTGCACTACAAAAAAAAAATTAAAAAAATGTACGAAAAAATATGTTGCAACATTTT